>JAZDUA010000195.1:2305000-2792698 GCA_038098605.1 Gryllus longicercus
CATTCGAATTTTAGATTTAGATTTATTTAGTCAAAATACAGTAAAAACTGTATATGACGTAAGAGGTAGAAGATCATCTGCGCACCTTTTCTTGAGTTCCAGAATCCCTTACCATCATTTTAACTATAAATAGTTGAAAGATGAGTAAACGTTAAAGATAAATAAACAAAAATAAATTTAAAAAAAGCTCGAGATTAGCACTATTTGAAAAAAGGAGACATTTTCGTTCCCGAGTTATAGAAAACTTTATTTGCATCGGTAAATGAATTGCAAGAATGATTTTTCTGCATTGCCACCAAAATACTAACTCGCCCTTACTTCTACTCCTACGATTACAAACAAAAGAAGATTGAAACAAAACGTTCGAAAAGCAAAGCAACATTTACGTCCAGATGCAAAACAAGGGGCCATCTCAGCATTTGCTCAATGGATCAGGGGCACTGGCAAAAAACTCGATTGAGATAGGGGTCATTGAACCGGAAGCTGAAGTACGTTATTTGTTACAAACACATTACGTCTTTTTAAAAAATATATATACAATACAAATGTAAACTAATTCAATAAATATCACTGTTTTGTTAAAATAAATATTATTGTTCTTTTTGATAATCAGTGTAGTCTTTAATTGTATAGATACAGTTATACAGCAGAAAAGATTTTACTTTTAACTTAAATTTGTGAACCGGTTTCAATTGTTTAATGTCATCTGGCAATGCGTTGTAAAGTAACGTACGTGTATTGTATGTGGATTTCTGACAGTGAGCTGTTGATACTGAAACTAGATGAACGTGATCTTTACGACGTGCTTCGTAACTATAAATATCAGTATTGTATGAAAATATGTTCTCACCGTTAAGTAAGTCACGTTTGACAAATATTACAGATTCATAAATATATAGGCAAGGCAGTGGTAAGATTTCAAGCTCAATGAAGAGAGGCTTGCAGGGATCACGCGAATGACATTTTTTCATTATTCGAATCATTTTCTTTTGCAGTCTAAAGGTCTGAGTACTACATGATGAATTTCCCCAGAATATTATGTCATATCTCAGGCGGGAATGTACATTTGCAAAATACTCGCAACGAACTGCATGAAAGCTGACAGAAAATTTGAAAGAATTTTGAATACGTAACATAATGAACTTAATTTGGAGTTTAATGTTGTTATATGTACATTCCATTTGAGGTTTGACTGAATTGAGAGACCTAGAAATTTTGTTACCTCGTTCTATTTATTGTTTCGTTTTTCAAAGAACATTCATGTCATCGGCAAACATCTGTTCTTCTGTTTTTAATAGACGAGGACATATCGTTTACGTATAACAGAAAAAAGGATAGGACCTAAGATCGAACCTTTCGGGATCCCATATTCAATTCGGTAAAGAATTAGAAAGGTAAGTAAATAATGTCCTTTCGTACCAGTATGGTATTACTACTCTTTGAGATTGATGCTTAAGGTATGAAGTTATCCGATCTAGGGTGATACCACGAATGAGGTCATTTTGATAGCAAGATGTTGTGGTCAATAACGTCAAAAGCTTTCGAAAGATCTAAAAATATTCCAATGGGTGCTTCAGTTTGGTCCATTGATGAATTAACATTTTCACGAACATTTTTTTTTTTTTTTTTTTTTTTTTTTTTTTTTGAAAAAAGATTTGTATTGTACTATGTTCAATCGTCAATGTTTCATAGTAATCCTGTTACTGGGGCTGGATTCTGTTAAATTTGCCTGCGCTATCAGGTATTCACATCAAACATCAAAATTGGCGCTCTAGCGCCCGTAGGAAAAGCCATGTCAAACTACCCTAGGTATGCTTTCTCGGGATAAGTCTCACAAGAAGGCGCTAGGGGCCTACGCACAAATCCGTGTATGGTACTGAAAGAGGAAGACTTGCGACACCATTTGTGGCCATGGCGCACCAAGCCGTGCGCGGGGGCGGGGGCGGAGGGGGCGCGCGAGGGCATAACGGCTCGTCAACTCGCCCGCCTTCGCCTTCGCGGCACGGGGTCGCCCGTCGATGGCCCGGATTGACGCGACGCTGACACGGAAATCAATCGCCCACGCCCACGCCCACGCCCGCTCGCCCGGAATGGCAGTCGATACACCCCAGGCGCCGGGGCGGGGAGCGATGAGGGGGCGGAGGAGGCAGAGGCTGTGCTGCAGAGGGAGGGGCGGGGTCATCCGGGCCCCTTTTAAGCCCAGCCGTAAAAACGGGCCCCTTTCCGCCCGCTCGCCGACACATCGCGGCGCCTCAACGCGTCCGGGTCGCTGCGTTAGGCCACGCACTTGTCATCGTGCGTTAGGTCGAATGGAACATGCGGTGATTGGCTGTACGTCTCACTTTGGAAAATGTGGGGCGTTTCACTGGAGAAAAACAAAAATTTATCGCCCTTTTTCAAGAGAAAACTTTGTATTCTTGGGCATTGGTAACAAAAAAAAGTGGATAAATCTTGTTCATGTATGTACTTCATCTAACACTTCGTGAAGTCAGAATCCACTGAAGGAAAAACGTCTGAATGTCTCTCTAACACTCAGTCATTCAACCAATCAATCAGTCCGTCCGTCCATCCATCAGAGTATTCTAAACCGTTCAGAAGATTTTCTCAAAAACTGATACGTATCCTCCGATCGATCTAAACAAACTCAAAGCCCTGCGAATTTTAAACGAATGTTTTGATTTCGGCGGCCACAACATTTTCAAAAATTTCCCAAAAATGACTCCTATTATTTTAATACTATTTGTCTTCGGATATCGTAAAGAAGACTTAATAATAACGTAGGTCTAATTTCCGTTGAAATTACAGAATTTTCGAAAATCGCAGGTCTAATTGTTTGGCCAATTAATGCAACTACAATATTGAGGAAAGATATTTTTTTTCAAAATGAAAGTAGTTGTTCAAAAACAGATCATAAAATAAGATCTTGGACAATTTTTCAAAATACGCGTAGTTTTCGGGTAATGTTGCATTAAGTATAGGCAATTTTTTAACACAATTGTATTCTCAAAAAGTCTCCAAATTGTTTCTTAATTTTTTCCTCCTATGGAAAAAATGTAAACTGTAAAACTAAAGAAACCGGCCCTGGTCCATTTGTTCCATTTTGAGCGTACCCTCTGAAGTTTCGGAAATTACAAAAAAATTAACATTGCAGAAGTAAAATATTGATGATCGAGATTTTTACTTAAATGAAGCCTGTTCTATAAGATTGGATCATTTAAAAAGGACGAGTGCATTTTTTTAAAAAACGGATAGTTTTCGCGTAATTTTTGCTTGAATCATTACAATTTATAAATAATGCTTTTCAAAAGCGCTGACAATTTTTTCTATAATTTTTTCACGAATGGAGCTTAAAATACAGGAGATTTCATTTTCGTTGTACTCAGGATTTTCGAAAAAAAATTGAAGTAATACGAGAAAGTATATGCTGTCTAGCTCCACTATTTTCTTTATTTCCAACACAGTGTCCAATTAATCGTAAGCTGTCGTTCAACATGCCTTAAATGTTTCATGTCTGAATCCAGCATAATTGGATGTGTTGTAATTTTTCAGTCTATGCGTAATTACAACATCCATGTGAGAGGAGGTATCCTCAAAATTCTCACAATCGTGCGCTAGTATAGAAAATGTATATGAATTCGTAATCGTTCTTACATCTCCATAAGTTAATTAGAAATGTGCACATTAGTGTGATGCAAGATTTGACCAACAGTGTTGAAGTGCTAAAAACAAATTAACTGAAGAAATTTTTTCGTATTTCACATAGTTTCCGCTTATTGTTATATTAATAGCAACAATTAACGCATTGAATAATATGATGCTTACCATTATGTTACTCCGATGATATCTGAATTCTATGTCCCTATTTAAAGAAACAGGTTGAACCTGAAATTACATTGTACATGCTAGTCTTTTATATCGAAGTTTACATGGTAAGACGGCCGTAATAATCATGTATCTTTTAAAGAAAGGAAGGTTACGAAGATAACACACAAGGTGTGCGAGACATTGAACTTCCTACATTCAATGCAATTCAGTCTCCTTTGAGTGCACAAGAAGTCAATCCATCAATTAGGAAAGCTGTGCATAAAATGTTAATAATCCAGGACAATTTGCCTTTAGTGTGGGAGAGAATCGCAACTTCCATCAAGTTCACATACACAATGTGATCTTCAGTGTTTTTCATTTGTGACTTCCCTCATCTAGATGAAACGGTAAGTATTACAAAGGAGAGAGAGAGAGAGAGAGAGAGAGAGAGAGAGAGAGAGAGAGAGAGAGAGAGAGAGAGAGAGAGAGAGAGAGAGAGTAAATACATGATTTGCGATCGGTTGCTTCTAATTCTGATTATATTATTACTTTTTTCTTGATTATGCTACAAAAACAGCCAATTGCAATTTTTAACTCATTATTAAAATTTGTTTTTCCAGCTGTGAAATTGGAAAAGAACGACAATATTCGTACCCTCGAGCGCAGAAAGTAATCTAATCTCTTAGTTTACACAGATACAAATCACGAGCGTGCCTCTGCCTACGAACCAGAAAGATCAAGCAGTCAGAAGTTCCGTCGAATAGGCCCAGTGTGTGCTGGCGCAGCACGTTGCAATATCAGGGCTCGCGCGACCGACACCCGGTCCGGGTGACGCGGTGTTTTTTCCTGCAGTTCATTTCTGCTGACGCGTCCCTGGACCGATTTAGGGCTCCGCAGAAGGGCATTAAAATTCGCAAACGCCTGCGACGATAGAATTCGAACCTCGAAACTGCTGAGCCCTCGACCGTGCCAAGGTCTGCAACACACGTCAGGGTTTGAAGCGAATGAGAAAAGCTGTTGGCTTTTTCAACGCTCCTCAGTTGATGCATGGTGAACAATATGATCATTTTTGATATATCTATGTTTCTTGTCGAAATATAGAAGAGCTGCACAACTCTGCTTCCGCAGTTAATGCACACACCGGTCACGTCAATGTGACTACCGCCTGTATGTTCGTCATAAACGTGCAATAACCCCTCACAGACGGCAGGTGGCAGCACTAACAGGGAGGATATACGATAAAGCGTGTCGAGTGGAATTGGAAAACTACAGTAGTTGACGAAATGCAGAAAAAGAGGATTTATTGAACATCCAAAAGGACATGATCATCGGCTTTCGAGCTAAGGGCGGAAGCATTTTCCGAACGGCTAAGTTTGTAGTGTTCCGTAATATCCAAGTATCCAAAACCGGCACAGAGGCGATTGTGGCGCACCATGGACCATAGATGACGGCTGCGGAGATGTGTACGGGCGGATAGACATGCAACTGTAGAGCGACTGACCGCGCAGGTGAACTACGGGCTACCAACATTCTCCTCAACAACCGGTCATCGAACATGGGTGGATACAGGATTCCGCAACGGGCACCTGGTTCGTGCACTCACGCTGGCTGCCGTTCATCGGCGACGACGGCTGGAATTTGCACGCCAATACCTCTACTGCACGTCCACTGGGCGGCGACATGTCTTTTCAGATGAATCAAGTGTTTGGGGCCAACGGACAGATAGTCGTTGGCCCTGCAACGCGAACACCCTGCAATGGGTCCAGGCCGGAGGAGGGAGCGAGGGGAAACGTTTCGTGGCATTCCCTGGTGATCTCGTCATTACGGAAGGCACAGTGGATCAACAGAAGTATGCAGCCATCCTTGGGGACCATGTGCATCGCCATACGCAGATGGTTTTTCCTCAGCAAGACGACATTCACGAGCAGGAGACTGCAAGGGGTCAAACAGCTCTCGGTGTACGTGCGTGGTTCGAAGAGTACCAGCATGAGTTAGAAGTACTCCCCTGGTCACCAAACCCCCTCGATTTAAACTCAATAGAGAATCTGTGAGACCATATCGATCGGACTGTTCGCATCATGGATGCGCAACCGAGGAACGTAGCTAGCCACGACGTTGAAGTCGGGACGGCTTTACATCCCTGTCGGTGCCAGCCAGAACCTAATTGAATCTCTTCCTGAACATCTCGCAGCGGTCAGTGCTGCAAAAGGGGGATATTGAGGATCTTGACGGGTGGTCACAATAAGGTGCCTGGTATGTGTATATTCCTTAATAGTGTATACGAGTTCATATGGGATATTTGTTCCCAAAGGTCTACATAGAGCATCTTCGCCTGATTGCTTTATTATGTTTTTCGTTTAGCCAAATCATTAAGTCCATAAAAAATTGTCGATTATCACTATGTGAATGAAACGTGTGCAGTTAAGACTCTCGCAGAGGCTTATAAACAGGCTTTTAAGGACGATGTTACCAGTGCTTGAAGCGGATTTGATATGCAGATGTATACAAAATGTCAAAGATTTTAAATCCTCATTGTCTTTCACATAACCGTCAGTGAACGGCAGCCTGATTTTTCTACCCATATTTTTACATGCATAAAATTATATTTTTTTAACACTTGTGATTAATGTAGTAAGTGTCCCTTTCTCTTCTGATGGAGAGCGTAGACAGGACAATCCTGTATTTTATTCAAGACGGATTTGAACTTCAGTCTGAGTTTCATACCACCACTCTCAGTATGAAGGTTAAGTTTATTCTCTGCGGTTTCAATTACGTCTAATATGTATTTTTAGATAAAAAAAATATTTTTGTTTTATTAAGAAAAGGTGTGCAGTTTTTTTTTAAGTTTGCAATATTTGAAGAATGACGTTTCTTTCCAGTGTCTCTTTCGCTTCCCTTTGACCATAAGAATATAATTTTTTTTATCACAATTGACACGTCAGGCAAACTGTCTCAGTCATGACGGCTGGGTCTTTGATTTGTTATAACATTTGGAAACTGCCAAAAAATGTTCTTAAATGTATTTCCTAGTTTGAATTTTGTGTAATACATACTTTGATGAGTTCCAAATCTTTCTGTATTGTATATCTGTAACACCTTATGAGTTTTAAATATAATAAATAGTAACTAAAAGAATGTGTTGTTTCTCGCCTGATGGGATTGAGACTCCAAAAGTTGCTTTGTAAAAAAATTCTTTATTATCTGCCATAGTTCTTTCAAGAAACTGTTCGACTCGCGAAAAGCCAAGTTTCATTGATGTATTCTTAGGCAGGTACAGGACGAAGAGGCATTTTTAGGCACAGTAAATGCTAGGGGCTGAGTGAGCTGCGATGGCGCGCTACGTACTGTAAGGGATGAGCTCGCGCCGCATCATGGCTGCGATGGCGCGGGCGAGGGCGGGGGCGGGAGCGGGGCGCCCCTCAGCTGAGCGGGCCGAGGCCGGGGTCGGGGCGGCGGCTGCTGGTGCTGGGCGACGGGGCGCGCGGCCGGCGGGGCGAGCGGGGCGAGCGCGCCGCTTCTGCGACACACACACGCACGCACTCTCACTCACGGCCTGCAGCGGCCACGGCTCGAGGCTACCGTCATTCTCACCACGTTCAACAAGGATTCATGAGAAGTATGAAACTATGGTTACTTAATACAATGTGTGTAAACAATGCTTTCTGACTTATCAGAGGCAACTTTCAACTTATACCTACTGATTATTGAATTGAATTCGAAGAGAGAATGAATTGCTGATCGAATATACAGTGCAAAAATCGGAACTGCTTTATGTAACACAGTACAAGCATTGGCATTTTGTAGTTCAACATTACAATAAACTGTTATTTGTTTACTTTGTTTTACACGCTGAAAATACATCCACATTATTATTAATATAACAATTCTATTTCACATCGAAAAGGATGGCTGAAGGAATGTCTTTAGCTAAAATTGAAATGTTTACTAAAAATATATCCCATGGAGTATTTAAATGTCAATATTAATCCGATCAACACACTTGTGCGACAATATCATAACGTTTGCAATTCACAAAAATTCAGAGAGGAGAACGAAAATGAGGTCTTCATTTTTAAGCGTCCTACGTTCTAACCGTGGAAAGAATTTAAAGAAAAGAATTGCGCCGTTTCTGGGAAAAGCAATTTTTAAATTGCATGAACTTCAGCGAGAAGATATGCAAAATCTACTCGTTTTTAATTAATAGATTAATACTACTTTTAAGTGGAGAAGATATACTCTAAAAAACATTTTCAAATAAGGTTATGTACAATTTTCTACAAAAAAGGTTTTGTGTAATTTCTGCTTGAAGTTAATGAACTTTTTTAAAATCATAACTCAGCTTCAAATATTTTTTGTTTCTTTTTTCACACAAACACAACAAATGACGCTTAAAAGTGCACAGATCTCATTTCCTTCAATTCTCTAAATTTTTGAAAATTGCAAATGCAGAAATAATGCGAGAAAGTATGGGCTGTTGAAACAACACTAGTTTTAACATTCCGTGAATCAGTTTTGCAATTCAACTTCATAACAGTCTAAAATGATTAATATTTTAGGTTAATGAACCGATGAACTTTTGGCCTTTCACAGTACTTCATCATTGGGACCGTATGTACGTGCGTGTAATTAATAAATATAATTTTCAGTAAATTATTAAAAATAATAGTTGTAGGATGTAACATGATTCGTATATTTAGTAAATATCATTAATAATGACTGTTCTTTAATTACCAAGTGTATTTTGTTACGTTTTCATTATGGTGTCTTTGTTTTCTTTTCAATAAAATCTGACAACCCCTATGCGACTATAGATATTTCCAGTTGAGTGCGTACAATTCATGTAACATTACGTTCAGCATCTCAATTAGTTTGTAGTTTACATATGAGAAAATAATATGTAGAATAGAAAAATATACTCCTATCATTTGGCCTTACTTGGATTCAGCACAGTATTTGTCAGAACTTAAAGAGGCGTTATTAACACAATGACATACTAAAACATTTAAGATTTTACTTACGAGACATAGCTGATCCACAGACTACGCGATGATCTCTGACCTGAAACAACAGAACCATTCATGTGTTAGGATGCACGAATCAGATGATTACGGATTATCAAAGAATTATTAAAGATTCTTATTTCGTTTCGGACATTCCACACACTCCCATCTTATAAGTACCGAAACCTATATTCAGGAGGCATTATTAATAACCAACATGTGATTGCTGACAATCTCGACATTAAAAAGCCTACCATATGGTCTGTGTGCATCACATCTTGTCTAAACTTCACGAAACAGGAATCAGAGGAAAGATGTTTGAGTTTCTCAAAAATTTTGCACTTGACAGTACAATACAAGTGAGTTAATAATCATCTATTTAATACAAGAAAACAAGAAAATGGTGTCCCTCAAAGATCAGATTTCAGTGTTCCATTATTCCTTTTGGCTATTAATGATGCAGATTATAATATTGAAGCACCAACAATAATTAGAAAATATTCCGATGGTATTAATGTCCTCTGTAAAGAAAGACACTTAAGCATCACTTGAATCTGTAAAATAAGTTTAAAATAAATTATATACCTGGTCTCAAAAGTCTGGTTTTAAGTTTCCAGCCAAAACACAGATTGCGTTTTATACAAGCATAATGGATCTTTTCTCAAATCGAACCTGTCTTCATAACCAGAGGAGTCTATACAGGACATTCTTCACTTAATCTTCAAATGTCCACAAATGTTCATAAATGTCATGTCATGTACAACTGAAGATAATTTGAAATTTGTTGAAGATATGCAAAACAAATGGAGCCGTGACTGGTCAGATTATACAGCCAAAAATTTTCATACATCTAGTATAGTTTTATATATTATCCGCCCATAAAAATATCAGACAAATGGAGCAAGTAGCCCTTCCTAGAATAAGAACAGGAGATTGCAAATTACGGCATATCCACTTAATTAAAAAATTACTCCTACATGTAAAAAGTGTAATATCCCTCTAACTCGTAACATTTTTCAAAGTATGTCTCAGTAACCGTCAACGATAAGTAACTGAGCATAATCATAAAGCAATACTCAATTCCAATAATTTAAATTTTGTAAAGCCATTGATGTATTTCTGGAGGTTTAATTCCAAGAAATACATGACAATTGTCACTATTGTTCTGAATTGTTACTACTGTAAAATGATTGTCAAATACAATGTATTTTTATTGATTAATTAACGTATTTACTGATTTATTGATAAAATCACTAATGTATTGTAACAGAAATAGTCGTTAATAATCACTTGTTGATACGACTAAAAATAAACTAAAAAAATATAAATTGAAACATATTTGAAATCATTTTCTGCATTAAACTGTTGTTCATATTTTCCTTGGATACATGTTTTTACAGGAGGCAGTAATAATTTAGGGCGGAATGAAAGTGTCACATAATCCGGTAAGATTTTTGAGTAATATTTCTCGTAATTTCGTAATTCCTGTACTTTCAGTTATCCATTTCAGTCATGTAATGTGTGAATTCGTGAAATAAACACATTAAATTCAGTGATTGTCGGTAAATTCAATATTCGCGTAGCACTATGACAGCACTTCTCGTGATATTACTTACGACTAAAAAGGAATCTGGGTATCGGGAGGTGTATGAAAGAAACGTCTCCAACAGAACATTAGGATAGAACGCCGTAATATGTGAAAGTAACGATGAATCAGCAATGCGCCGCAAGTTTGTTAAAGAACCAGAGCTACTCACACACTGAGCAAGACCTCGAGATCCACACCCTCCTAAGGCTTCAGCTGCCTATCACACGTGCAACCACGCGGTGGACTGAACGCAGGGTAAACACTTCAACCGCCTATGCCCGCTGCATCCTCATTTGGTCACGAGAGAGAAACCTCTTTCGGGGAGATATGATATCCCCTCTTTCCGTTTGCACGTTCGGGTTCTTATCGCTGGGCTCCACTGGGATTGATTTTTCTCCCGAGTTCAAATTTCGAGCTGCTGATAAGAGACAGCGCGCACAGTGAGGATGTGGCTGCTGAAAGCCAACGCACACAAGGGGGAGTCTGCAGCGGCGAAGGCGGGGGCGACGACATTATCATAATCCCTCACCACATGGCGCCGAGCACGATACGCCGCTACGTGGAACCCCATGCGCTGCGTTCCTTGGACGCGACTGAAGCAGACTATTGCGAGCGAACGGTTCCGCGCCCCAGGCTCACTGGGCGGGGGGGGTCCTGGCTGAGCATCTTGGCAGTGTCGGATCCAGAAAGTCTTGCAGGGAAAGGAGGCAATTTCAGATTTCATTTCGGATCTCCATGAATATTTTTTTTTCAAATGTTAGCTTGAAACTAAAGTGGTGGATGTGGTAATTGTTCTGAATCCATTGATAAAAAGTATAAAAATGTTGGCTGAGGAAGGTGGCCAATATCTTTCTTCCTCCGCTCTGGATCTATCACTGATATAGACCTGATATTGTATGTGACTAAACATCATAACACTGTACAGAGCAGACAAATGACAAACAGAAATTCTCGTACTTATAGCGGTGCAATTAAATTGTATATAATAGTCAATTTAATTTAACGTTATAGATTTAGAGCTTCTGCAAGTTTCCGACCACCCCCGCTACGAAAAGGGAGTGCCTCGGAAGAACTGCATCTCCAAATGTAATCAAAGTTCTAAGAGGCGTCATTTTTTGATGGTTTTGACATGAATACATGAACTAGAGCCTTCTAAAGCGCGCATGAAAACCGAGTTTTAAGGAACTAGAACTTCACATTATTAGTACAATGGTATTGTATGTTGCGTTTGCCCCAGGAACAACAGCAACACAGTTACGAAGCTTGTTAGTTTCCATCGTACGAAAGCGTCGTCTTTCCATTTCCTTTTGTACATGAGAAGGGATTGCAAATCAACATGTGCCAAAATATTGGCAACACGCGACGACCTGCTTTTGTTCTATTTATTTAACAACAGACCCACTACGAATACTTCGTTATTCAGTGCTAGAACGCAAGTGAGTGATCCGGTTCGCTAATTAATTTGCTTTATTTTGTTTTTGATATTCTGCTCGGCACAGTCCCTCCCCACTGCGTCCTAGTGTCGGTGCGATAAGCGGAGTGGAATCGTCGTGACATAACTTGAACTGAATTCTGCTTGACGAGGAAGATAACTGACGTGTGCTTCAAATCCTTGTTTGGCAAAACGAAGAGGCGAGATATTTTTAGATACAAGGTAAACTGCTATTTAATTGCATTACTACCATTCAAATACTTCAGAATAAGTCAGAAAAAATGTAAAATTATGTACATTGAATTTCCTACTCTCCAGCAACATATGAGAATACATACCTGTTTTCAAATATTATCAACAAAGGAGTGCAAAGATTAAAAGCAGAGGAGGACCAACAACGTTTATCGCTCTCCCCCTTATTCATTCAATTTTTACAGTCTCGCCTACGTAAGAAAAGAAAGTATGGCTACTGTAATAGTGCGCCTGAAATTACCTGTGCGCCTGAATTAATAGTGCGCCTGAATTACCACGTCCTGGTAATGACAAAGTAGATAAATCGTGATTCTATACGTAGTAAATTACTCTTTTTAACATGTTGTGCAGTCATGACATGTTTTGCAGGTTCTTGACTTCAAAAAATCGACTGACGGCAAAACGTCCGTCTGTTCGACTGCTTATGGTTAGTACTAGCGTCTAAACAGTTCAGACGATTTTTCTCAAAATTGATATTCCCCGATCGATCAACACGAGCTCCAGGCACGGCGAGTTTGAAAGGATTTTGTGATTTTTGGGAGTACTTTACATGAAGACTCAACACAATTTTCAAAATTTTCTCAATAATGGCTCCATATTTTTTGATTAACATTGTTCTCAGATAGCGCAAAAGATGTTTAAAAAGATTCAGTATCAATTTTCATTGAATTCCTCGAATTTTCGAAAATTGCGGAAGTTCAATTTTTTTCGGCGTCTTCCTACAACACTGAGGATAAAGCGTTTTTCTTTCGTAAAATGTGTCCTTCAAAATTATATATTTATTTCAGGATCTACATTTTTCCAAAATATGAATAGTTTTCGAGAAATTTTGCGTGAAATAGATGTAATTTTTAAAAACGATACTTTCTCAAAAACATCTATTTTTTCTTGAAACTTTGTGAACGGAAAATGCTACATGCAGTGCAAGACATGACATAAACGCCATCATATTGTATTTTTATATTTTTGAGAAAAATGTGAAAATGTTGAGGCTTTATTCAAGAGCCCCCAAAACCCAAAGATCCGTTTAAATTAAATGGATCATACAGATTGACAGGAGAGTATTAATTTCGGTGAAAATCGTGCTTACGATTTGAGTGTCTAGCGTTGTTCACGGATAGACGGATGAACGGTCAGACGTTTTGCCGTAAACCAATTTTTCCATATCAAGGATCCACAAAAAGAAGATTCTGTCGACGCAACGTGTTAGAGGACAGAGGAAGTAATTTACTGCGTATTGGAGTAAGGTGCCTCCACTTTTTCAGATTCAGTTCCCTACAATAAGTTTTCTGTCGACAAATGGGCGGTTTTGCATCGGCGTAGGTCGCTCAGGGTATCAATTGATGTCACTGTAGTGCATCTGATCGGGAGGACCCAGGATTTCGGTCCCGACCGTTGCAGGATTTTCGACTCTAGCCAGGCAACTAGGTCACGTAGAGCCGCTGTCGGGAGGAGAATTCTAACCGCTGGCTGCTCCGATCGGTAGTTTCCCTGTGGTGTGTCTTCGACCGACACCTGGCGAAGCCGGAGCAGCGGACTTAAGAAGCGGACCGCGGAGTGCGTGCAATCTTTCATTCCTCTTCCTTGTCCTCTCCTTAAACTTTTTTTACATTCACTTATACTAACATGTACTACACTATCAAACGGAAGATCAGTTGGGAGCTTAGAGCTTATCTCGACAGGAGCAGTGCACTGTTGGTGGGAGATATCTGAATGGAGAAAAATACGGAAGCCACCGAATAGATCGCCACCGGATCTCTTCATTCACAAGAGGGAAGAACACGGCCACCTCCCGTGACACTACTTACGGTCCTAATGACCATAGCAGTTAGTTCGAAAATACGAACTAATGAAAGTCTTAATCTTAATAACAAAAAATCTTTGAATGAGGAATTACGGTAATCATTACGGTTATAAACTTAATTTCCTGTGCGTTTGAATTATTCACGCAGCCTAGCTCACCTCCCCGTCTAGTAGCACCCCGATTCACCCCTCAATGACTCTCTTCCTTGTTACCGCTCCTAAATATTTCCATCTCCCCGATGTGGGAGCAAAGCAGGTGGATAAAACTTTGTCGTAAGCAGAAACCGGCCCGCGGGTCTAGGTCAGAGACACACTCTACCACAGAGCTCGAGGCGCAGCGCGGGGTGCACCGCTGCTTGGCGGTGGGTGGGTGGGTGGGTAGGCGTGACGTCTCGGCTCTATGAAAGAGCCTGTAAGGTGACCGTGGCTCTATACTATACTGCGATTTTCGTAACTCTGCCACTGGCAGGTCTCAGCTGCTGACAGTTTCATCTAATCGGGAGATTAAACGTCACCATACTGACGTTACTGCGGTGACGTTCACGCTCCCGCAGGGGATGAAACTGAAGAGCTAATACCTGCCAGGGACAGAGTTGCATAAATCGCAGTTTACGAATAATACTTCTGTCTACTTGACAGCTCCCGGCTGACAGGGGAGAGGGGATTCCGTTAACCAATCAGAGGCCTCAAACTGTGATGATGTCACTGCAGAGTTGCCTATGCTTAGTAAAAAAAATGAAATCTCATAGCACAAAGCAACTGTAAATTGTAGTGGCTTCTTTGGTCATGCAGTGTGTGAGATTCTTTTTCGTCTGCAGTTGTATGCTCTTGTTGTGATTTGTTTCTTGCTTCTGTTGTGTGTTGTGTGTTGTCTGTTGTACGACCACACGACCACGTCCCTGCCGCAACATCACTCTACCTTTCCCCCTCGGAGCTGTCCAGTAGACAGGAACATTATTCGGAAAAGAATCCTTTGCATGTGCGCAGCGCCGCCATGCCGCTGACGTCGCTGTGGCGGCTGCTGGTGGGCGGAGGGCGGGCGCCGCCCACGGGCGACGCCTCGGACGACGGCGGCCGCCGCCAGCAGAGGATCCTCGCCAGGTGCGCTCCCCCCCCCCCCCCCCCCCCCCCCACACACACACACGCAGGCAGGGAGCCCGCTCGGGAGCGTCCAAGTCCTTCAGCGAAGTTGTTCCACGAGGCAGATTTGCAGCAAGTGAAAGACTCCCACACTGAGCTCAATTCTCAAATTGTTCACTGCCCAACGCATTTCCGTTCGCTACTAGGACATTGTGGCGTTAGGCCACACCCCATGGGATTGGTGCAATAGAAATAGTCCATGTACAGTGGTCCATTAAAATGTCCATTCCATTATGGAGGAGACGTTAATTCTATTCAAATGCCCAAACAAAGTTTTGTTTTGTGTGATTGGTAAAACGTATTTATGTCCAATATTTAATATTTACGTCTGCAAATGTCTTCCTCTCTTGAAGCTTCACAGCGGTCTCGCTCAGAAGAATGATGAATTATGAAATTAATTAAAGCCATACTAATTTTGGTATTAAAAAGCAAATAATCGCATTCAAAATATTTCCGTCATTCAGATCGGCAAAATTATGGTGTAAATTCTTAAGACAGTGAAAACTCATTTATATTCTGATTTCTTAAATTTACTTCGAGAATTCATTTTAGAACAATATACGATATTATTAAATTTCATCCTGGACGTTTTAAAACTTTGGCATGTGTCTTTGTAGGACGTCTTGTGTGTGGACAACGTCTTCTGGATATCCTTTGTCAAAGAATCGTTTCGAAAGGTGGATGTGATATGAGAAGAGTTTTTCAGAAAATGGAACTTTTAGTGGAAACTAAAAAGATAATTTATGATAATAGGTCTATTCTCCCACATTGTCCCTACGATTCGGGAATAGAGTGACCAATTTTATTAGTGAAATCGTTATCATTAGATACGCAAAGGTGAATGTTAAAATGAAGTATCAACGAGGCTATATTTATTCGATAACGTAAAACCAATCGATGCTGTGGATACCTATTCCCAATGACTGATAAGCGGACAGCAGAGTACTTCAGTTTGAAAAGCTGGTCAATATAACACGTCATCAATATACTACGCCCGTGTACAACGCCTTGCATACGCACGTGATAGCGAGTGAGGAAAAGTGCTCTTCGGTTAGGAAAATCGCAACGAATTGCACAGAACAGAGTACGAGATGGGCTACGAGGGTCGGCCCGACCATTATCACAGCTACTCTCATTTACCGTTGCCGTTCCTGCATCCATTCTCCACCCACTTTCTAGCAAACCATTATCTAGGCGACAGTGGTGTTCTCATGCAGTAAACCCGGAAAGTTCATCTTGTATTACACGACACAGACTAATATCACTTCCTATCTACTTCTACAAAACATATTAAAACTTTTCATGTTTTTTTCGCAACTTTACTGATCAACAATTTTAGGTAAGGATAACTAGCTGAACACGAGACACTGCATCGTACAAAAGAAAGGGAAGAAAAGGTTTTAACAGAAAGGTACTATATTTGCCCTATATAGAAAATCAAAAACTTAAAATTTTAATTGATTCGTGTCGTTATGTACTTCTTCAATAATATAAATAAAATATAGAACATTTAAAAATTCTGAAACAATGCCATCACTATCTACTGAGAAAATCGAGTTAAATATGTTTCCAAAAATAAAATTGAAATGTTTTGTATTTGCCAAGATCTGTATGTTTTTATTTAAATTAGGCAATTGGCAACTTTTAATGGCAAAGATGGTACGACTGTGGGTATTTAGTGGACCATGGTACGACTATTTGTACTGGACCATAGCAGGAAATCCTGCTATCCACCATAACTAAAAAATCTAACGCATCTGAATAATTATAATCACTGGATATTTTCGTAACATGATACCTGAGGCGACTGATGGACATCACGCATATAAAGACATGAGCACATAAAAACACTCAATCATCGAAAAAATCGTATGTGAAGCTGACTACCTTTAATTTAAAGCCCAAATCACGAAAATTTGTTTAGAAGAAAGCTCAAACTGCTTTTTAAAAGAAACCCCTCGCGTTTTAAATATAAAGATAATGAAGCTTCTATAAAAATGCATATGGTCAGCACAACAAATATATTTTATTCAGATTTTCTGTATAATATAGATTTTCAGTAGTCGTACCATCTTTGTCATTAAAAGCTGTTAAAATCTGTCTAATTTGAAAAACAAACTTAAAATGGGCCTGTGTGAATTCTTATCTCAAAAATTTCCCGTTTTCGATTGTGAGAATCGCCAATTTATAATTTACTTGATTGTTGTCTCAACTACTCTGTGATGGAGTTTTGGAAGCAACTCCCGTGAAAGAATCAGTGCCTTTATTTTAAAATGTGGTGTTGCGAGAATAGCGTAACCATTTTTTACGTATTTTATAATATTTTTCAAATCATCATTAATCAACATAATTGCTAGGAAGGTGCAGAGCCAGTCTCATTTCCATCACAAACATCAGGAAAGGTATATGCTGGGAGGAAAATAATTGTGTAAAAATGGATGACAGTTTGAAATAATATAAAGCGTGATTAACGGATTAACACGTCAAAAAAACTTTACACTTATTAAGAAAATCATTAAATTCATTTCATTAAAAAATTTTAGGATGTTTGTTACAAGAGATAATACTAAAAAACATTTACAGACAATACTTGGGAGTGGTATAGAAGGAAAACTTAGCTTCTGAAACAAGAATCTCGGAAAATATTGTAGAAATGCATTTTTTCAATAAAAGAGAAATTAACATCATTTTGCGCCCAACGTCTTCGGGAGTTCTGCCTCCGATTATCCGCAAGTTAAAGTCTTCCAGTCAACAATTTTACTAGCGCTACTTTCGCTTCCGACAGAGCACGCGCACTTCGCGAGTCTATGCTGGCGCAAGACGAGGAGGATAGCTTCCGCAACGCTGAAGACGGCAGTGGCGCGGGCCCCTCCAGTGCAGCCATTGGCAACGAAGGTGGCGCAGCCAACGTCGTGGAAGCCCTGTCAGGTAACCCGAGGAGAGGGTGTGGGGAGGAGGAGGGAGCTCTGCCTCGAGAGCTTACATCCCGCGAAAGTTGGCCGCGCCTATCAAGCTTCAATAGCATTAGTATAATGAGCGTTTAACCAAAGGCGTTGACGCCGCTGGGCGAAGGGCGGTTACGATGCGAACGAGCGATGGCGGACCGCGAAAAATCTTTGACGAGTTGGAATACCTTCATTCTGGAACACTGGTTATAAAGCAATCCTTTACGATACATCACACATTCTACAAGAATATTATTTTAAGAAAATAAAATACGAACGTCGCGGTTTGTGGCATATGTCTAAAGATGAAAACGAGAGAAGAAAGTGGCATTATTATTTTTACAATTAACCAGATAAAGGTCGTAAAGGCATTGCAATTAATATATTTCAAATGTGAGGATGACCTTTTTTAATTCACTTGAGTAATGATGTAACAAATTGGCGAAGTTTTTAAGTGAGTACGCAAGACTTCTCTCGAAGTAGCTTTCAAAAATGTTCACCACCCAGGTAGAAATCGAACGCGAGGCACAATAAAAAGGTTCCGAGAGTTTGCCTTGCCAGGGCCTCAGAAATTCGTGGTCTAAAGAAAACTATTTACAGTGCTTTAAATTATCACACTATATTTTCAAAATTGACCGATTTTTTTTCCACATTCAATCAATAAGTACATTTAGGGAACCCGAATTAGATACGTGTAGATCTGGGAATCAGCCATGGGACGCATAAAGCAACATGTTATTCACCAATCACACTATTGTAATTGACAATTTTATGGCAAAATGTGCTTCTATTTATTTTTATAATTATTACAATCATTATTTTTCTCATCATATAGTACATTACATATTATAAATGTATGGATAATTTTAAGTAAGATGCGCATTGAAATGGAAGGGGAACGTGTAGCAAGTGGCTAACAGTACTGCGGCCCGGCAGCTGGAGGTAGCGGCGAGGGCGAAGGGGAGGAGCGAGGGCAGGAGGAGGAGGAGGAGGAGGAGGAGGCGGAGGCGGAGGCGGCGGTGGAAGGGGGAGAGGAGGGCGGAGAGGAGGCGTGGGTGGGCCAGTTCCTGTCGCCAGAGAACCAGGAGCGCTGCCGGCGGCGGCTGGCGGCGCGGGACGAAGAGCTGGCCCGCCTCTTCCCCGGCGCCAGCCCGCTCGGCGTCGAGGTGAGCCACTTGCGACACAACCGCCAACATTGTATTGGCATTCGAACGGTACTGTGACACGATGTACACTAATTACAATGCATTAATGTCATTGTTTTTAAAATAGGAGCTTCAGGAAAGAACATTTATTTTTAAGAATAACGTTCTACTATTTATAAAAAGGCGCTTAAATAACGTGCGTTTTTTTATTTAAACTCTGCTCCATTTCGGGCAGTTAACCGTTTTGCTGTGATCCCGCTAGTAGGGTGTTCCCTCCCGAATTCCCATCGCGGACCGTGCCGCTGCCTCTCTCCTTTCATTTTCCGGTGGCGTCGTGGAGGCAAATTCAATTGATCCCCGTCCGATTATGAAACTGATAGAGCAAGTTGCGAAGGCTGCACTGCCGTGCGGCTCAAAGCCCCAGGTACACACGCAGGGCAAGCGATATGTTCCCGCAGGCGGCGCGTCGTCCTTGATGAAGCGGCCCCGGGTCCCGGCTCTAATTAAACTTGAGCTGCCGCCCGCCCCTACCCAGCGATCTCTCGGTCTGGCGTCATCTAACGAGGGCGGACGGCGGCCCACCAGTAGGAAAGCGTGGTGGAGCAGGAAGATGGAGCTGAGGAGGAGGATGAGGAATTTGATGAAAGGGATCACAATGTAGAGGAGAAGGCTGATGATGAATGAGTTGATGACCAATTTGGCGTGGAGGTTATTGAGGAAAGCTGACTCGAGTGTGATGATGATCAGAAGACTAATGAGGAGAGGTTGTTGATACGAAGGAGGAGAATGGATGAGACAGCAGGTTCGGGGGGGTGGGGGTGACAGATATTTGAAATATGCGAGTTCATGGGGTTGGGTACTGAAGATTGGGTAAGAGGGGGAGAGTCAAAGAAAGCAATCATAAGGGCGGCGGGAACTGAAATATTTATCCTGAAAAATAGATTGGGACAGAAAAGTATGAAAATACAGATAAAACTTATCGATGTGTTATTACGAGGTCAACACTGCCACCCTGATAAAAATAATTGAATTAAAAACAGGATTGCCCGCAGAAATGCCATTTTTGTGGTATTTATTACCCTATGTTCATGTGCTGTAACTATGGTATAGAAATTGGGATTCATGGGCAAAATAAAGTAGTTATCACCGAGAAAGCGTTACCCACTGACCGCTATTATCAAGTCTAATATAATGTCTTTCATGTGCGTAAGTCTTTTGTTTTCCTTTGAATCACATTCTACTTCAGAGTCCCACTTTACATCTGGAACAGTGATTTGGAAAGATTTTATGGCGCCACATTTAAGACACTAAATCAACAAAGAGAAAGATCTCTGATGGTAACGATGTACATCGCTTTTCTAATCCGGAACTCGCTGCAAACGCGTTTCCCCCAAAAAGGACAATGCACTCGCACCAAGGCGGGAAGCGTAGAAATTTCACGATGCATTAGCTAACTTCCGTGCAGTTCCGCATTATTCACGTACCATGGGACGTGTAAATGGTGAAAGCAAGCCACTGCTTGCATTTTATATGGACAATACATTACTATGAAATTACTTTCCAGGCAGTTCAGACATCAAAATAACGTATGACCGGAAAAAATGAGTAAAGACTGAGACCTGACAGACCTGACTTAGATTGAAGGAAGACAGGTAACATACAATTATTAGTTGACCTACTTTAACACAATTCCCTTTGTTTTGGAAGTTGCTTTGTGCGTTTTACTCGACTCGGACAGAAACTGAATGCGTCACAGATAATTTAAAGGATTATTGTGCTAATGTTTGAACTGGCCAGATTATATGCCTTGAGGAACATCATGAAAATGAAAGTATTCAGAAGTGGTTCAGTGCATGAATGTGATGGGCACAATGGTGGTCAACAATAGTCTTTAATAAATGATACAACAGTTTTTGCTGTATATCTCATGTGTGGCCCTTTGATTATATGAATTTGTATAAGGTATTAATTTATCACATACGCCCGCCCGCTTTATTATGTAAAATTGAATTTAACTGCGATGGAAGAATTGTTAGTTTACGTAGTATTTATTATTTTTATTATATGTACCGTTCAGCAAATATTTTTTTAAATGGATCACAAAAGTGTAAATAGGGGTTTACAGAGAGTATGCACAAATTCATGTAATCTGTATAGCCACCTATAGCAACGATGGTCATAGTGTGGCGTCTTTGCCGGGGCAAATAATTACAGACGTGAACGGCTTGTAAATATTTAGTATTTATTAGAAATAAGATATTCCGACACCATAACACTATATACAATATTTACAATAGAAGTTAACCGTTACAAGAAGGAACTTTCCCTGGTTACCACCACCGCTGGCCCGATAATTAATTACCATCCCCGGTGTGATGCACCAGTACCTTACGCGAGCATACATGCGAGTATGCCGCACCTGCTGTCACGACGTAGCACGCCGGCTTCGATTCCCCGCCTCGGTAGCCTATGCATTACAATGCAACGCCGCGCACAACCCTCACGACGCCCTACCGACGCGCTCACCTCTGAAGAATCATAAGAATAGAAGACTGCTTTCAAATCGGTTTCTGCTTATATACCCTCCGGCAAGTTTGACGGAAGCGCGTCACCCGCAGTGTCTGCCAGCGCTCCTCCGCCGGATTTGGGGTTTCCAAACCTGCCTCCACGACCCGCATTCCTATGTGCAGCCCCGCGTCACTTCCGCCAGGGCTGTCCACATGGCTACTATAGTGCGTTTGTACTGGCGACAGATATGACGCCACAAACTCCTCTATACTCCCCCCGGGAATTTTCGTCGCAGTTGCAATCAACACAGAAGGAAAATTCCACAAGTGTGAAAGTCCTAGGCCGATCGGCTCACATTATATACAACTGCGCCTGACTTGGCTAATTACACAGATAAAGAAAACAAACAGAGAAGGCCCTACTAACCTACCCCATTGACCTATTTTTACTCTACATTGTACTTGTACTTGAAATATTAAAGATCTTGCCGTACGGTCGGTCCCTCTTATGCATTGTTAAGAATTTTCAGCCTGGTGTGGTAACCTCTAATAACCATAGCATGTTCCTTTTCCTTTTACAACCAAATTCTTGAATTAAATTAATTTTGTACAATACACCCACTACCAAAATGACACATACAATATCACCAATATAGCCACAAACATTACATCAATAAACATTCAAAATCAGATACAGTTCTATACACACAAACTGACACACTGAATTACAAAACCCTATACAGTGATAAATGCACAAAAACAAAAAAAAACAATACTAACATTTACCGTTTTACATTTAAAACCACATACAGTGATACACTTAAAATGAAACAAATAAACAATTTTTACATCTCTCTCTTGAAGGATTGTACAAGGTTTTCTTCTTGCCAGAATGAATATAAATGAATACAAAAGTTCATGATATTTGCTGGAAACTATTCTTCCGAAGGCTTCTTGGGAAAAGTTTACTCAATCTTGACACAACACAACAAACATCACATTCACCTATACATCATTCTTCTTGCACTATTTGTTTTGCACTGTGTTCCAGTGTTTTCGGCGCACACGTATCGGCATTGCCGGGTGCAGTGTGCCCCTCTGCAACTTCGGACACTGTCTGGCGCTCATTTTCAAACACCCTACTGAGAATGTCAGCATTTACGTTTAATATCCCTTTCCTATGGCTTATGATAATGTTGTAATGCTGAATCGCCAGAGACCACCTAAGCAATCTAGGATTATTCCCAGCATTCTGTTGTAACCAGACTAACGGGTTATGATCCGTTTCTATCTTTAGCAAAACATTACCGTCTAAATAGTAACGCAACTTCCCTAGACCCCAAATTAAAGCAGCACACTCTTTCTCCGTGGTGCTCCATTTTAATTCCCCGTCTGAGAATTTTTTACTGAGAAAAAGAATCGGATTTTCATTCCCTTCTTGATCTAACTGTGATAACACAATGGCTGCTCCCCTAAGTGCCGCATCACATTGCAGTAAAAATGGCTTACTAAAATCAGGTGCATGTGTGACTGCCCCCTGACACAGTGCGTCGCGAAGCTGTATAAACGAGTTTTCGCACTCTTCCGACCACCGGATTTTGCCTTGCCTATGTGTTTCCCTCAATAGATCAGTGAGCGCAGCTGATTTCTCCGAGAAATTTCTGATGAACCGTTTATAATACGATATCAGACCTATAAATTTACGGATTTCCTTTTTTGTCGTAGGCCGTGGATATTCTTTTATTACTTGAACCTTGGCTTCATTTGGTCTCATCAGACCACTGCCAATCTCGTATCACTCTCGTAACTTTTGGAATACGATTCTGAGATGTTTGCAGTGATCATCCCAGTTGTCGCTAAAGATTGCAATGTCGTCCATATATGGGACGGCGAACTCCGCGCAATCTTTCAGTAATGCCTCCATAAGCTTGCTGCAAACATATGGTGCATTTTTGATGCCGAAAGGCATCCTGAGGGGTTTATAAGACCCGAATTTTGTCGTAAAGGTGGCATACCGTTGAGCGCGCTCGCTCATTTGGATCTGCCAAAATCCTTTACATAAGTCCGTTGTGGTTATGATTTTGGCCCTCGCAACTGTTTCAATACGCTCGGCTAAACTCGGAAGCGGAAAATATTCAGTACGAATAACCTGATTTAACTTGCGGTAGTCAATACATGGCCTAGGTTTTTTTCCGGGTGCTTCCACCAAAATCATGGGGGATGTGAAATCAGAATCTGAAGGCTCGATGATACCATCCCTTAGCATTTTTGTGATTTCATCCTGGAGGATTTTAGTTTGGCGATGTGACGTGCGATACGGAGCGCTCCTCACCCTTGCATTTTCGTCCAGCAATTCGATGTCCATCTGAACGTTTTTAGTGAGCCCTGGCCTATCAGAAAAGATGTCCCTAAACTCAATTACAAGTTCTCTCAGCCTTTCACTTCCTTCCGGCTCCATTTCTATGCCTGCGAGCATTGCTTCTACATCAAATTCCTCCGGTTCTAATTTTAAGGCGTATTTCTCTATTCCGTCCTCCATAAATTCACCTATCTGTTCTTGATTGACAATAAAGTTGACATACTCTGTCCTTTGTACGTATGCTTTGATCATATTGACATGATATACCTTGCCTGTACTTTTGTTCGGCATTTGAATGACGTAATTCGTGTCAGACACCTTCTCTACAATCTCTCCCGGTCCTATCCATTGCACAGATAATTTACGTACCTTGTTCGGAGCAAACACTAATACTTTGTCTCCTACATTAAATGTACGAATCACTGCTTTCTTATCATACCAGGTTTTTCTTTTCACCTGAAGTGCCGATAGTTTTTCATGAGCTGCGTCTCTAATTACTTTCAATCTATTTGCCAGACGAAATATATACTCCGTTACCTCGCTACTTTCCGGCTCTATTCCAGAGAGATTCTCGTAAAGCAACGTAATAGGAGTCCTTAAATTCCTACCAAATACTAATTCTGCGGGCGAGAATCCAAAACTTTCGTGAAAACTTGTTCTTAAAGCGAACAATATGGCCGGGATCTGTTTTTCCCAGTCAGTTCCAGCTTCAAGACACAGAACTTTGAACAGCCTATTCATAGTACTATGTACACGCTCAACCGGATTGGTCTGCGGATGATAAACCGAACTATGGATCAATTTAATTCCAAATTTATTTGCGAATTCTGCCATCAGCGTGCTTCTGAAGCACGGGCCTTGATCCGTTTGAATTTCCCGTGGGAAACCGGTTCTGCTGAACAACTGTAAAAGCGCATCAATTACAGTAGGAGTTTGAAGATCTGGAATCGGTATTGCTTCGGGGTACCTCGACGCAACACAAATAGCAGTAAGTACGTGGACATTTCCGGTACTGCTTCTCTGAAACGGGCCTATCGTATCTAAATTTAATCGCGAAAAGACCTCTCTTATAGTGGGGACGAATACTAAAGGTGCCTTCTTCCGATCACCACTATGACCTACGCGCTGGCAGCTGTCGCATGAACGCACAAATTGCTCCATCTCTTTAAAACAATTTGGCCCAAAGAAGTGCTTAGACAAATTGTTCTTCGATTTAGCTATTCCTAGATGAGCACTGACAACTTCATGACAAATCCTTAATATAGGCCCACGAAATTTACCGGGCACAACTAACATTTCATAAATGTCGCCTTTTTTGCTCTTCCGTTTCTTAAATAATAATGAATTCCTAACAAAATAGGTATCTCTTTCCGATTCTGCTCTTACATCCTTATACTTTTCAAACAAAGTATTTACACCCTCATCTCCCTTCTGCGCCGCGCTGAATTGTTCCGTATTTACCTTCAACATTTCAGCGATCGGCACTGCCAATTCTAATTCTTCTCCGTCTGCTAACAGACAGATTTCCGGGAATTCCTCCGACGGCTCATGCTCGTCTTCGCCCGGCTTTTCTGTGCGGTCGCCTTCCGCCTCCGGCAATTTTACCTGCGAGTTCCCCGAATCATCTGCTTTTGTTCTGCCTTCTGCCGCAGCCTTACTGCGCGTCATAACCATGTTCACAGTTTGTTCTTCTACTAAGCCCTGTTTAATATCCTGCAGAAGTTGATACGTTCTGTTACTTAATAGATAATAACTAAGTTCGTTTTCCTTCGGCACTATAGCGGCCCTAGTGATTACATTACCTAATTCTGAATTTAGGCGAATTTCCGCCACCGGCAAATTAATGGCAGCTGAATGAAGCGGCTGTTTGATCCAGACCGATTCGCCCGTATAATCACGATCTGTGACTAGATTTGCGGATACTAGATCAAATGACGCGCCCGTGTCTCTCAAGATCTCAGTCGGCTGTTCATTCACGGTCCCTGCCACAATGTGCTGCCTCAAGAATTCCCTTGCCTCGGGTTCACACACGTGATTTACTTGATTGCCCTGTTTCCGAGGACAGTTCTTTATCAAGTGCGTTGTCGACTGACATTCATAACACTTGCGGACATAAGGTGCCTCAAATTCTTTCTTCGCGCTATGATTCTCTAACCCTGCCGGCTTGGGGGCCACGTGAGGAGCAACAGGTGCCCTGTTGTTTCCGTGTTCTTTCCGGAATGTTCTTTCCGGCCGGAAAGATGGTAACTGTGGCTTCTTCCACCCTTGCCGCGCATTCTCGTACGCATCTAGTCTTTTCGCGAACTCGAGCGGATTCGCAAATTCGGCCCATTTATCCACAAAGTGTTCCCGCATATCCCCTGGAACTTTATGCTTCATTTGATCGGCCACGATCAAATTCAATAAACCCTCGAATGTGTTTATTTTAAGTCCCGCTATCCACTCTCTGGCATAGTTTAACAATTCCCTCGCGAATATGCTCCAAGCCGCTCCGTTTTTGCTATGTTTCCTAAATAGTTGCCGGAATTTCTCGGCATCAAACCGGTACAATTCTAATAATTTCAATTTCAACTCCGCATAATCTAACGCTTCTTCTTGTTCATCTAACGTAAGCCATGTGTTAACATTATGCGGAAGTAATCCTATCAAATTCACAACCCAATCTTCTTCGCAGATTTTCAATTGCCTGCACTGGCTTTCAAACGCGCTCAGATAAGATGTGATGTCGTCCTGCTCTCCTTTAAATCTACCAATTATTTGGCCTATTCTAATATAATCTCTCGCGTGTTCCGAGCGCGCTTCCGAACGAATCTCAGAATTTGTTTCGCCCGTCTGGGCATTCTGCACTCTCGCAAGTTCTAACTGATATTCCCTTTCTTTATCTCTCTCATGCCTTTCTTCTAATATTCTCCTATCCTCCCTATCTCTTTCCTCTGCCAGCATTCTATCCCTCCTATCTCTTTCCTCTGCCAGCATTCTATCCTTCCTATCTCTTTCGTGCTGTTGCCCCAATTCCTCCGTTAATTCAACGGAATAATCCTCATGCTCTACTATTAATTTCTTTAAAGTCGGATTTGTTTCCGATCCATCTAATTCTATTCCTAAATCCCTGGCGATTCGGATCATTCCCTCCCTTCGAAATCTCAGTAAATGCGCCATTGCTTTCAAACAGTGCCTTACGCGTTGCAAAAGAACACACTTACCCTTAGCTTCCACTGCTTGCACGTGGCTGCTTCCTGCTGCTTATGCGTGCACGTTCGGCGCTGACGGATGTCGTGATGAGATGGATGGATTGGCTGCAACTCGTCCTTCCTTCCCGTCCTTCTTCTTGAAGTTTCGCCCCGCCGATGTACTCGCACGTTTTCGTTCGCGTTTTACTTTATTTCGCGCACTATGAATATTTGTACGTCGAAACTGTTCCCTGGCTCAGTCTTGCTCGCTCACCCACTATTTAATCTGTCTCCGGCGGATACCTGCGGCCAAATTTACTTTCACTTCCGCGTGCACGATCCGCTGTTCTGGCTGACTGTCCCGCTGGTACTAAGCGCCCTACCTGCTGGGTGTTTTGTTCGTTTCTATAGCTGTTGCTACACTACCGACCGAACCTAGAACGTGAACCGCAGAATTCTACGCTCACTAATTACCCATGGACGGATGAAGCCCCTTACTGGCGTAATTATTCTACCTGCCGTTCCTGGCGTGCTTCCGTGTGATGCTGCCTACCGCAGACAACACCGCACCTACACAACTGCGTGGTCGTTTACTAACCATAAACTGCGTGCTTGAACCGCTACATACACTACACTTGCGTAGTAGTTCCTGAACTACTGCCTACACTATAACTAGACTAGTTCTTGAACTGCTGCCACCATTCTACACCTACGTGGTAGTTCGTGATCCGCTGCATACACTACACGTGCGTGGTAGTTCCTAAACCGCTGCTTACACAACACGTGCGTGGTAGATCGTTTACTGCTGCCACCATTCTACGTGCGTGGTAGTTCGTTAACCGCTGCCACCATTCTATTCCTCCTACGTCTGTGGCGTCTTTGCCGGGGCAAATAATTACAGACGTGAACGGCTTGTAAATATTTAGTATTTATTAGAAATAAGATATTCCGACACCATAACACTATATACAATATTTACAATAGAAGTTAACCGTTACAAGAAGGAACTTTCCCTGGTTACCACCACCGCTGGCCCGATAATTAATTACCATCCCCGGTGTGATGCACCAGTACCTTACGCGAGCATACATGCGAGTATGCCGCACCTGCTGTCACGACGTAGCACGCCGGCTTCGATTCCCCGCCTCGGTAGCCTATGCATTACAATGCAACGCCGCGCACAACCCTCACGACGCCCTACCGACGCGCTCACCTCTGAAGAATCATAAGAATAGAAGACTGCTTTCAAATCGGTTTCTGCTTATATACCCTCCGGCAAGTTTGACGGAAGCGCGTCACCCGCAGTGTCTGCCAGCGCTCCTCCGCCGGATTTGGGGTTTCCAAACCTGCCTCCACGACCCGCATTCCTATGTGCAGCCCCGCGTCACTTCCGCCAGGGCTGTCCACATGGCTACTATAGTGCGTTTGTACTGGCGACAGATATGACGCCACAATAGCAACAGCGATAGTAGCGAAAATGGCAAGGACGAACGAGGCAGGTGAGAGAGGGAGGGGTGGGTAGAGCAAGGCGGGGCGATGCGGGGGAGCGAAAGCAAGGAATTGTAGTATAGGTTCATTAATGTTCCTCCCTAAAATTGTGATAAATAAATACCCGGTAAAACTCCGGGCGCTTCAGCTTGTCGACCGGTCAGGCATTATCAGAGATACGCACCCACGATATTTTCGATCACAGATTTCCGCCCAAGCTTATCACATATTTACTTTAAGCCAGTGCCAATGATCCGACGAGAGCGGATAATTCGCCGCCCGCTCGGAGGAACAGCTGAGTGCGGAATGCGGGCGCGGCCTCTCGCGCGGTTTGGCCTGCGCCCAACTGGCGCGCCGCCCCCAAACACACCGCGCGAGCGTAAAGCGGCGCTGCCACTCGAACTCCAAGCACTGCTTTCTCTAGGACGTGGCTCAGGGCGGCCACTGATGCACTGCAGCCCCAGCGTTCCACTGCCCACGGTCGCACTCGCCAGATAGCTAGGTAGAGTTCAGCCGCTGCTTGGAGGTGAATTCTAGCGCCCTGCTGCTCGTTTCGATACTTTTCCGTGGTCTCTCCTGTCAACACAGGGCGTATACCGCAACAGGGCCGTGACAAACGGGCCGCAGAACGCGCGCGAAATTTCCTTCGTTTTCCTTGTCCTAAACTCACCCTTTACTTACCCACCCTTACATGCCCGAAACTACGTCACTCGCCTGGTATTTTCGCTCTGCAATGTTGTGAAATTTGTGATCACATTTCCTGAAGTTGAAACGTAAGACGGTATTACGAAGAATGAGTGAGCGAGTGAAGAGCGCGGCGTGCGACGCGGACGCAGGTGCTGCGCGTGGCGGGCTCCTTCTCGACGGCGCTGGGGCTGATGGCGGAGGAGCGCGCCGAGAGCGCCGCCCACGCCATGCGCCTGCTGGCCGGCGCCGCGCACAGGTACCCGCCCCACCGCACGCGCAAAGGGCTCTTCCCCTCGTCTTCCTTGCCGTCTTGCATGCAAAAGAGTTTCTCAACGACATCTGCAAGGGAACGGGCCACTTTTTAAGCTTTCATTTTGCTTTGCAGCAAAATTCATAATTTTCCTCTTCTATGGCTGTATCCTTAACAGGATGATCGCCCCCAAGGTAGAACAAATTATTATCTTTTCTAATACATTTTCAAATGATGAATGAAATTTAAAATTATTTATACTCTCATTGATTTGATTTTGTTTGTTGTGACACATGTCATTGGCGTGATTCGAACCCTCTATAGAAGTATAAAGCGTTCACTGCCGAAGCTCTATTTCGCTAGGCAATCTTGAATTTTGAACTTATTATTTCCAAAATACTGATTCCCTGTACGAACCAAACATTCGTTGTGTTGAAATGTTTCTAGAGTCGATCCAATCAAAACGCGGAGAATGATGTCACAAATCGCTTGATTTAGATCATCATGGACATTTCAGAAACACTTATTTTTAGAAAAAAACAACAATCAAAAACGCCAAAACACCTCATGCAAAACAGCACCGGCAAAGCCACGCAGGGCGAGCGAGTAGCCGACGTGGAATGATCCATTAGAACATTGTGCAAGCCACAGGATTAAAAATGAACACAGCCCCGGCGCCTGGGCGCTCGTCCGCGTGTACGCATTTATCACGGGCCCCATCGATCACGCCGCTGGACGCGCGCGGGAGCGGATTACGCGGCGCGGCCGCCACCCACGCTTTTCCGGCGACCTTTTGGCTCGACACGACACGTTATTACGAAGTGCCTTCGTATTCTCCTACTGCAACAAAACACTGTGCACTTCCGTTTACTTTTTCGCTCAGCATTGTTACTGACACAGGCTTAAGAGATTCTAATCCGATCAAATTCTGTGGGTGATTGGGTTTACGAACACTTCGGTGAGAGAATAAAGGTGATAACGAATACTATCCAATATATTTCAATGTTTGGGTAAGAAAAAAATCACAGAATCACCGCAGTATGGGTAGAAGCTCCAATGTCTCACCTTAGCTTTCGTACTCGTAATGGTTAATCCAGGATGCCACAATCCGCGCCAAACTGGAGCACGTTGGCGGCCTGGTCGTGCGTACTTTAGGGGACACATACCTCTAAACATGTGGCGCGTACGATACCTCATACACCGCCTAACCGGTTTTACACGGTACAATATCCATCGAATTTCACCTGAACAAAAATCACCGGAAAAACTGGACGGTCTTTATATGCCAAATAGAAATGAACAAGAATCTTTGCGAGTTTTTTTTATGATAGTATTTAAAGTTCATATTACTGGCAAATGTGTTAGCTGTCCAAGCTAATAATCCATCGAGGTCTAAAATGACAAATGTCGCATCAACATCTCAAAACACTACAAGTACACTACATTTCAAACATGATGCGGACTCAAACGCGCAGAAAGTACTTGTGTGTTCAACTTCGCATAAATAACGCTCCACGCCATAAGACAAACTAAAATTTCATCCACATATGATACAGTGCAAATAAATCGCATTTATTTCTTCATTCAGGTTTTGTACAGACCCAAGGGTAAACAGCGCGTACTTTTTGAGTCCATATTGCGACCAAACATTGAACAGAAATGAAACTGCGTGTAGCTGCCGCTGGCGAAGGCGGCCGCGTGCACGCAACGATGTTGATGTTTTCGAAGCATTGATGTTTTTACAGAAACATCGAAGTTTTGTAATATAAGTTTCATTTTTTTCGTTGTTTTGTTTCTGAATAAAAATAATTTTAATGATCACATTACTTTAAAAGTTAGAATATGAAATATAACTGATTGTAACTCTCATAGTTTAAATGTTGGAAGTTGAAATCGAAGGAACACTGTTTGTAATACCGTCATTGACCAACCACTCTCGGCTGCGATGACATCCGTGCCTTTATGTTTCCTCTTTCTTCACATTCATTTCGCATATTGAGAAGTGGTCACAAATACGCTGTAGGCGTAAGATCTGCTTCTTCTTCTTCTCGTACCTTATTCGGTGAATTGATAAACACAAACAGTGTCAAATTACATTTTGTTGTAGACGAATTTAATGTTTAAGGTTACTAATTCAGCTTGAAAGCATCGATGTTTTTTAGTTGATGTATTCTCAACATAGATGTTTTAGTTTTGAACATGGATGTGTGCGAACGAGGAAGTCGCATCGATGTCGCGCGTGTGTGGCAGGGTGCGTGCGGCGCGGGAGGCGGCGGCGGCGCCCGCGGAGGCCCTGCGCACAGCGCATGCGCACAACACCCGCCACTGCGACCGGCTGCGCGCAGACATCCAGGTGCGCAGCGCCAACACAATTCAAGCTCGAAGTGAAACGACGATCTTTAAATTTTTCTCCTCAAGGAGTGGCATAGAAAACTAAAGAGGACACTCAGTGATATTACGGGAGACACTTGAAACTAGCGACCTCTCATAACCATTGTGAGATCAAGTACGATGTGTATAAGTTTGAAATATTTTTAGTTTACTAACGATTACGTTTACTTACGATTCGCAGAGTGATTCGAAAGTGATTGTATTAATATTGAAATTTGAATTATTCGCCGATTTTGCAGGGCACGTTACTACGTTCGCTAGCGAGCAGTTGTCTCCCATTAAAAGTATGAAAAAGGTTCTAAGTGTCTGTATTGTCTATATAGTATTTGGTGTTAGGGGGTTGAGGATCGAATGGTTGTAAGAGAAGAAACTTGAGCAATGCATCTACGTTGGGGTGGTATCGGGCGAGGTAGGGTGAAGAGGCACGGGGTGGGAAATAAAATTATTTCCATTTTCCACAACACTATTTAGCATTATTTTTCTCTGAGAAGTACATGTACACAGATATCTGGGCAACAGCAGTTAATTTTAAATTGCAATTTTCAACAGTTTCGGCTGGTAAGTAACCTTGCGTCGCTAAGAAATTACTGGTTAATGTGGGGGTACGCAGGGCTCCGCCTCTCCCCGTTACACCACAATAACGCACAGGATTTCCGTAAACTGGAGTGAGTGGTGACGTGGAGACATACCCTAATATCTTATTTCAGACGACGTCATAGTCTCTGTAAATGAAATAGAGCGGATATTTCTAAACCAGCCGCTACAACGTGCCTCCATGAGTAAAAGTGATTCTCAGAAGTCCCATAAATATCCTGCCCTTTTTCCCACCTATTTCTACCATACCCTGTATTTTAAGGGTTTATGAAAGCATTGCATAACTTTGTGTACAGTACTTACTAGTTAGATCTTCTAGTATTGAAGTTATTTTTCTTTGGTAAGTACATATATTGTGGTAATTGTGAGCGATAATTTATGTAATTAAAAGTTTTTGTTTAGTAGTTGTTCATTTATTAGTTAAATGTTGAACATTTAGGGGTGACTAGAGGACAGTAATTTATATTCATTACTAGGCACACACAATTAACAAATGCCACGAACATACAAGAAAAAGAGAAATTAAGAAAAAGAAAAGCATATAAATGACAGTTCAGGAGGGAATCGCCAAGTTCCTTCTCAACCAATTCAGAGGGTTAAACCCACTGAAACAGGAATATTCAACCCTTCAGATTTACAGTGTAGACTTGACGTAATTATTTCCTGAAACATACGTTTCGAAATGTTAAATATCAATGCAAAAGGCTTGTCTATCCACGTCACCCCGCCTGAAAGGGTGACTTAGGTACGACTTTGCCTTCCTTTTTTCTCTGTTATAATATGTAACAAAATACATACCCTTTAATTAAGAGATAACCAAAAACTTCTTTTTTCTACGGGTGAAACTTTTGTAAAAAATATTTGTTTATATAGCAGATAATACAAAAAATACCCAAAATCTGTACCCGTTACCCCATTTTACGCAATACTACGAATGTATTGAAAAAAAAATAAGAAAGAAATTTACAAAAGAAGAAAATAATGCGGAGATGAAAAGAATATATGTATCTAATTCGCAAAGAAAATATTATTTATGCAGGATTTGAGGTTCTAATGGTTGCAGTTACGAAGCCAGAAATATCAATTTCTTCGTCTTCCTGGTAAGGCTTGAGGGCTGAAATGCTACGCCGATGAAGATTAGGGAGTAATGAGCGAGATGATGGAACGAATGGTGGAGTGAGAGCGAGGGGAAAAGCAGGATAGCGAAAAAACGTGCCGCGAACGCTGCCACTTTGTACACAACGAATTGCAGTCTGGTTTGTCGGAGACGGAACGGTGAAGGGCGAAGGGCAAGTGGAGTGCTGCAGAGTCGGAGGCCTGTGCCATCTCACGTGCGACCCCGCAGGCCCTGCGCGACGCCTTGGAGCGGCTGCCGTCGGCGTCCGCCGCCTCCGCCGAGCCGGGGCCTGGGCCTGTGGCTGAGGCGGCGGCGGGCGATGCGTCGGCCGAGGCGGGAGCGGGCGCGCGCCGCCACGACCCGCTCGCCGCAGCCCTGGCCGGGGGCGACGCCGCCCCTCGCGGCTATGCCCACGCCCACACCCATGCCACCAAGTGCGTTGCCTGGACCACCCACCATACATACACATTCTCTCTACATTTAATTCAAAGGGGAGCAATCTGAGAGGTGTGCAATAAAATGTTTAGTTTCCCTTTTTGTAATTATCCTTCGAATGTATGCTGTGTTACTATAACTCGCTGGCTATCACATCAGATATGCTGCATATCTTTCAATGGTTAAAATATAAATCTCATTATACTCTTCCTCTCCAATATGACGTATCCCAAGCATCTTTCTTCTCAGATGCTTAGCGATTAAAGAAATTGGGTTGAAACAAAAAGATTCGGACGGAGTGACGAATGTTTGAATACATTTAAGGAACGAATAGTATTTCTAGTTTTATGTCCAGTTGCTTAGCGTAAGAAGTAGGAATGCTACGATTCTATATTCCACAACGTACACACCTTCGTATTATTAAAATTAAGGAATCGATACTTGAATATCACATGATACGGATAATACGATTTAAAATGCAATAAAGGTTTCCCCCTGTAACAATCAAAAGTTTTTCCGACTATTTTAAACAAGATTTCAATATTCGTTTCCAAAACATCATATTCAAGAACCGGTAGTTGTCATATTGATACTGAGAATGTACTGAATGAGGCGGCGTGGCGTTGCGCGCAGCCGGGAGACGCGGCCGCCGCGGGAGTCGTCGGCCACCTCCAGCTCGGCGCCGGCCTCGCCCGCCGCCTCCGACTGGGCGCTGCGCCGCTCGCCCCAGGCCCGCGCCCACGCCCACGCCCGCGCCCGCGCCCGCCGCCCGCGCCGCCCGCGCGCCCCCCTCCAGGTGGGCCGTCTCCGCCCCCAGCAGCCTCGCACGCCTTCAAACTACTGCTCCTCCCTGCCAGCGGTCGATATTGTCACTTTGCTCTTAGCGGTCTTTTCCAAACGAGTTAATCTTCAGAAACTGGTGGTTCTACAACATGCGCCTTCTCGTATTATTGGAAACGGCTATGTAATATTATAATACTGGAGCTTCTAGCCCATTAACACTTGAACCATCTCTTGGAAAAACTCCTAAACAAACGGGGCGCCAGAGGTAAAAAAACAGAGATTTATTTCTTTGAAATGTCAAGAGATTACGGTAAAATGTCTTTTCGTCGTTGAATTGAGTGGGTTGAGTGTATTATTACCAAATGTTTAAAGGAAGAAAAATAAACAACAAATATCTACTAAGGCTGCGATTTCAATCTGGACCCCCCCCCCCCCCCCAGTTAGTGACTACGCTACTTGAGAGCACACGCATGTTTACTATTTATTGGGATATTACACTATATTCGCAATGTTGCTTGATAATTTGCAATGATACTCCACATTTCAATTTCAGGAGAAATTTTAATTAACAAGGTAGCTTTAATTAAGCAGTAAGAATAGCTTGAAAAAATGTTTTGCAGTTTTCAAAATTTCATAATGTTTAATTAAACTAAAACATAGTCCACATCATTAAGAAATCTTTACTCTATACGATAAAAATATTTAATAAACGCAATAAATAAAAAAATTCAATGAAGTTCGAACCTGTAATATTGTTATGAGCGCACACTGCTCTATTAGAGATAACATTCCACCCTCAAGTCACATATGTTTATACAGTTTTTAAGGAAAAATAAATTAAATCTAATTCGAACAAAAAGTTCGAAGCCATTTTTTGATAAAATGACACTGGGGCTTATGTAAAGCAGTATGTAAACTTCATATAAAAACACTGCCGTTACAATTCGATAACATCCATTAATGTAACTTTTTTTTAAGGTAAACAGTTGTGTGAACCTCTTTCAGCATATGAGTCGATAAATGCTTGCATTGTTACCTATTAGCACTTAACGCTCTAAATAGCCTTATACCTAAAAAAAGGCTGAGGGCGAACGTTAACCACAGGCGGCATGGCGAAGCTGCTCCTCACTACTCTCAAACACAACAGTTGTTCCTTTCGAGGAAAACTACTGCGAGAGCTGGCTCACCCTCTCATTTGCTTATAGAAGTTGTCGAAGGCGGTTGTACCGTCTTTACAAGTGCCAACTGATTGGAAGTTCAAATAGTTATAAATGGCATATTTCGGCAGCCGCTTCAGCTACACTGCATAAACAAACATTTCGTAGCGTCTAACACTCGTGGAAAAAGCCGCGTGAGGTGGTGGAGGCGGACATGTTGGCCCACGAGGGCAAAACCTGCCCCACCGCGACATTTCGCGCACGTGCAATGCTGCGCTTCTAAATAAGACTGAGCCACAGCTAGGGTGGCCACGAAACCCTCCCCGCCGCAGGGCGCTCCCGGCCGCTGGCCCCAGGAGAGCTCTTCGGGGGCGTCCGGCCTGGAGCTGCAGCGCGACGACTCCAGGGTGAGTCCTCGCTTCATTCACGTAATTATAATATTGCAAATTTAGACGAAGAAATGTAGCAATGTTTTTAACAACAAATGCACAACAATGTACGCTTGAATATCTTTAGTATAAGTGCAAGACGGAGATCAGCGCCGAAAGGGAGGAAAGAATCACCCAAATTATTTTCATGTTATTGTAAAAACTGATTTATTACTTCGGCAATCTACTTTTTCGAAATCTCTCTGCCGTTTTATATCGATATCAAAATCCATTGACGAACAAAGGACTCTCTTTTTGCCAGTTTCCCAATTGATTCCCAATTGAATGAACATAGATATACTTGATCTCCATTTAATTGGCCAGCATTTTTCAAAGGGCCATTATCAATGGACTCTCGTGTGAAGTTTCGACGACCCTAAAGTCTAAGAGACAAAGGGCTTTGTATCTATTTTGCAGCAATACGGATTATAATTGTGTGTATATCCAATTCATAAACTGAAAAGCATAGAATGCAAATAGTGCCTTGTACGCTTTTTTTAAATACGTGGTACGAGGCAATCATATCGAGATATGCTCTTTGAAAACGCAAATCGCATTAAATATCCCTTCAATAAAGACTTTTATACAGTAATTTCCTCCGAAAATCCTATATCCTCCGTCAAAAACACTCCACTTTTCCCCTCTAAAGGACTGAAATACAATCACAAAAGCTCTCGTAAAAAGCGAGAAATTGCTGCATTGTAACAGGTGGGTGTAAAAGTGTTCTCCATGTATATATTTGCAGAAAGTAGACAAGTAAAAATACTTATCAATTGTAGCTAAATTTAATAAATATTTTATAATAATTTGGCAGTCCATTGCCAGTGGATATTTCTTCTTATATATATGTTGTGTACTTTGATTGCGATTTAACCCACTCAGACCCACCATTTTTTTAGATATTGAAAAAATTATTTAACACATTTTTGGGGCTATTTGGGACTCATTTTACACAGTCATATTAATATGTCAGTGTATGGACTTTTCATTTTTTTTAAAAATTATGGCTACAATTGTGTGCAAACTCAGAAATTTTTCGTTGGTGTTCTTGCATTAAAATTTAACTTTGAAGCCATTGTAATTTGAAACACGAAACTCTGATGTTGATGTTATTGTTTTTTCCCACTTTATATGCTGTTAATAACTGTATTGAAGTTACATTAGTTTCAAACCATTAAACCATATGTATCAAAGCAAAACTGAAAAGTGAAATATTTTTGATAATACAAGGTGGTTCAAATATGACCGGGACTGATTTTTTTTACGAAATACTTTATTAGCAAAAATTTATTTGTACATGTCATTCTTCAAAGTACTCCCCTCCAGATTCTATACATTTTTTCCAACGTCCTGGGAGCATCCTAATGCCCTTTTCATAAAAGTCTTTTGGTTGTCGGCATATCCACTCCCGAACACTGTGGATGACTGCGTCATTATCAGCAAATCGCATGCCTTGCAAATGTGATTTAAGCTGTCCAAAAAGGTAAAAATCACTTGGGGCCAAATCTGGACTGTACGGCGGATGTGGTAGAAGGTCCCACTTCAATTTGCTGATGGTTGCCATGGTTGTTTTAGCAGTATGAGGCCGTGCATTGTCTTGAAGGAATGCTACCCGTTTCCCACCTCTCTTCCGTTTGGATCGGATCTTTTCTTTGATTTCTGTTTCCAAAAGTGCTGAATAATAAGCTGCAATGATGGTGTTAGCTTCTGTAAGAAAGTCTACATGGATAACACCCATCCAGTCCCAAAAAAATGTTGCCATCACTTTTCCCGCCGAACGGATCTTCGGCGCTCTCTTGGGTTTTGGAGAAGAGGCGTGTCGCCATTCACGTGATGCCTGATAGGACTCAGGAATAAAATAGTGAACCCACGTTTCATCAGTGGTTACAATGGACTTCAAAAATGCATCTCCTTCATTTCCAAACCGCATTAGAAGAACACTGGCAGCTTGCATGCGCATCAATTTGTTCTCGTCCGTCAAAGTGCGTGGAACCCACCTAGCATTCACTTTTCTATATTTTAGGTGTTTTTTTATCATGTCTTCTACACTACCCACACTGATGCCAATTACCGATGCAACTTCTTTGATAGTGATGCGCCTGTTCTCACAAATAACCGCATTAACACGATCAATGTTTGTTGGGGTTATGGATGTTCGCGGCCGACGATTATGAGGTTCATTCTCAACGCGCTCTCGTCCCTCTCTGAAACACTTACACCATTCAAACACACGGGTCCGTGAGAGGCACTCTTCCCTGTACTGTTTTTTGAGTCTCTGCAAAATTTCCGACGGTTGAACGTTTTCTCCAACGAGAAATTTGATGATAATGCGTTGTTCCACGCACCGCGGCACCTTTTGTTCACTCATCGTTCTAGCAAGACCCAGACGCGACTGAACAGGTTCTAACCTGCAAAGGAGGGAGGTGGGGGGTTGTGGCTAGATTCTCTCCAGGCGGCGCAGTTAATGCGTATGTCGGGGTATTTGAAAAAAATCAGTCCCGGTCATATTTGAACCACCTTGTATTTACGTACATGATAAATCTCCAGTCCTTTGTGAATCCTTTACTGAAATGTTTTTTGTAACAATCCAAATAGTGCAGTAATATTTTGGAAGCAAAATAGCCTTCTTCCTTTCCTCCTTCCCTCCTGATTACTCCTCTCCCCACTTTTATTGCTTCTCTCTCCACCGCTTCTCCTGCTATAGCAGTGATGCCTATCATAGAAACTACAGCACTGTTGTTAAACCTAGTAAAAAATTCTTCTTCTGTGCAAGCGTCAAAATTTTAATCGTCAGCTCTGTTCTTTCCATAACCACTTCCTCCGGCATTCAACGTGAGGTAACGGGTTCGTTAGCGGCGAGAGTCGCTCTTGCAGCAGGAAGTGCCATACGCAGAAGCTAGGAAGGCGCACTTCGTCTATGATTCGCGCGATAAGCACCGCCCTCGTATTTTTTTACGCCCGGTGCCTGAATAGTATAGATGAATCACGTAGAAAACAAACTTGAGGGAGCGATGTGTAAAGGTGGGGAACTGCCCGGTGTCGGTTGAGTTTGGGAAGATCGCCTGGCGTGGCTTCTAAGGAAGTGTAACAAATAATTGATGACTGACGCCCTCTACGTGTGACGCATTGGTGCTTCACGAGAAATTATATGTCACAGATACAGAACGCGTGGCGACATACATTTAATGACATATGGGAAGCTGGCTGGCGAGAGCCGATGGATATTGTGGAGATACAAGTGCTAATATCGCTCAGCATCGCGCGTGCAGTCCTGTTTCAACTACACCATAGGTCTTGTCGCCTGTTCAATTTTATACACTGACATGGGGTCGGGGCCGAACCAATTGAACGAACATCCGGGTTATCCAGAGGAGGAGGGAAAAAGCATTAAACGGAATTGAACTTGCCAAACATATGGTTTATAGTTTTAAAATTAATATCAGCACAATTTCATCTAAAAACACATTGTAATATGTACGTACACAACATATGTGTCGGTGTCAATAATGTAGTCGGTGGCCCCAAGAAATCTCAGGGTGCTACCAGGGACATTTCCTCTCTTCCCCTCTGCGGGTGGTTCATTTCTGAAGGCGTGAAGAGGGGAAGGAGCGGGTTGGAAGCCGGGGCGAGGGCAATGAACTCTCCCGCTGGCAAGTGATTCCGAGATACACCCTCGGAGAATAGCGATTTACCGTCTGTCAAACCAAACTTCATTTTCTACGCTCAACGGCATACTTTTTCCCAAAACCTGGTCCGGATTAACGAGGTCAAAATGCACGAGCGAAGTGGTGATGGCGGGGCGCCGGCAGTCGGAGGGCGCGGAGTCGGTGGGCAGCGGGCTACCGGCGCCGGAGCCGGAGACGGCGGTGGAGGTGGAGGTGGCGGCGCCCACGGACAGCCCGAGCTCCTTCTCCTCCTCCCCCTCCGACGGCGGGGCGGGGACCGCTTGCTGGAGCTGGGGCGGCTGCTACAGCGAGGGCGGCGCATGCTCGCCGGCCAGCCAAGGTATTTTTTATGCCGTCCTTAATTATGTCAGTAGTAAACAGGCCTTTTGCGGATCTTGCACGCAACCAATCCTTACAAATGAGGTCACTAAAGAAAGAGAATTTCACGGGGATGTGACAAATTGCACTTTGACTGTAAAAATTAGAAGGATTTGTTAAAAAAAAAAGCATTTAAATATTCATGCCGAATGCAACCCGCAACACTAGTGGAGAAGTTAGTTTTCAATAACTCTTAAACGAAGCGTTCTATGGCTTTAAAATATTAACTTTTGAGGCTGGGGGCCTAAAGAAAACGTTCCTCACTTAATTCTTGACAGAGTGAGATTTTTCTGGACATTCTAATACATTTTGTTAATTCGGCTGTTCTCGATGTTACCACAGCACACTTATACAATGGCCCAGCTCCGTGGCAAATGCTCCTACGACAATGTTTTGATCAGCGACTCATAATGACAGAAAAATATTTAGAAGTTTGAACTGCGATTTACGAAGATGATTGTATATGTTGGCCACTATTGAGTTTTAAATAGCCATGTAACGTTTTTAATTTCAAATCAGAAATCCACTTTTGTCGCCAATGTTCCGAGGATGCTATATCTTAACATTTCTGATTCTGTGAACAATAGGAATCTAATAAAGCTTACTCTTTCTCTCCCAACCCTTTTGCTCCCAGTTCTCTACCACACATACCTAGCTTATCGTGGAAATAAAACTTCATTTTAGAGAATAAAAAACACCTAACTTGAAGAAAGTGTTGCACACAAAACAAAAACGGTTTTAAAATCATTGTAGACGAGGAAAATCTCTAATGGAGAATCATCTCGACGTAGTAAAAGAAAATTAACGCACATTCCGTGCCCACCTGGATGGCTGCGGTGGCTAAGAGCGAGTACCGCCACAGCGCTTCGGTCCGAAATCTCTCGGATTCGAGACCCGCCTTGAGCATAACTGTTTGTCCCTTGCTTCTCATTTATGTCGCGGAGGGCTTCGTGTTCTGCTCACCCCAGATCAGAGGAGCCGGCGAGTGCGTTGGTGGCTAGTGTAGGTCGAATATGCGACCCATCGGGGCGTGGAGGGCACCCGGCTGTCGGCCGGAAGAAGCCCTTTCAAAGGCCCGTGTGTTGTGTGTTGTGCGCGCAGGGAGCAAGGCGACGCGGGCGCAGGAGTCGCCGTCGCCGCCCACGCGCGCGCCGCTCCGCAGGGCCCCGCTGCCCCCGCCAGGGGCGTCCCGCAGCCAGGTCGCGGCGCCGGTGAGCCCCGTGGGCGCGCGCGGCTCCGGCGACCACGGCCTGCGCCCCAGCGACGGCGCGCCCACGCCCCCCGCCAGCAGGTGCGCCGCTCACACCCAGGCTCTGCACGGCGCACGTGCCCGATGCACAGAATCTTAGCATCAATCGAAGCATTTCGTCATCCTGCGTAATATCTTGAACATTCTTGTGGAGAGGAAGTGGGAGAAACGAATCATCAAACTCGAAACAAAAAAACTTCTTCCGATACATTGTCAAATATGTGAAATAGTTTGCGTTTTTAATTAAAGAATTGAAGATTCGCAAAATTCACGTCATGTACAGAACGCCCTCAGGGCATTCAATAATATTTTAGACCACCATGCATCTCACATGATTTAGCTATATTACGCACGTACGCCGTCGTCACAAAATCTGAGGTTAACCTCTCAATTAAGCTTTCAATGTTTCACTTGGCGACGTTCCTGCTAACGAAAACCGATATATCGGAATTCCTACTTTTTTTACAGAATACTTATCGTCTGTTGATTATGATCGTCCAACATATTGCAATATCAATGTATTGGATTTAAGGGATGACCCCACAGCCGATCGCGCTAGCTTAACTTCAGATCAAATCCAAGACGATCCCCAGGGAATACCTAACGCAAAACGGGCTTACATAAACTCTCCCTGGGGATACTTGTTCTGAACGGGAACTCTTTTGCAGGTTCCCTGGATTACTTTTTTTCTGTTTCGAAAAAAATCCGAAGACTCAATAAAAGCCCCAAACGTTCGCCAACACAAGTTCGCCTTATATGTATCACACATTAACGTTAAAAAATCCAACAATTATTAAGAGTTCAAGGAACAAAGGAAGTTACCACACCATTAATCATTTTATTATTTTGAAAGATGCTCTGCTGTGCCCAGGAGCAAGGCGGCCGCCCCTCGCGAGAAGCCCCTGTCGCGAGGTGCGCAGCGCGTGGCGTGTGGCGGCGGCGGCGGCGCCGGCGACGAGGAGGGCGTCCGTCCGCTCACGAAGACGCTGGGCTCCCCCGTGCGCCGGGCGCCGCAGGCGGCGGCGGCGGCGGCGGTGGCGACGGCGTGGGGCGTGGCGGACGCGCGGCCAGACCTCCTCGAGGACTCGGACGCGTCCTCGGACGACTCCTCGCCGCTCTTCCACGGAGGCCTCCTCCCCACCGGGTACCGACTCCAGTTCACAGCGCTGCGTATAGCACGTGCAGGAGAACTCGGGAAAAGGGCGAGCGAGTTCAAAGAGCACAATTAAAAGAGTTACGCGACATTTTACTAAATGAATTCAAAGCTATGATAACATTCTAATTAAAGGTGTATCTACATTTAGCACAACTCCTGAAACCTAACATTACTTATAACTGATTAAATATTGCACATTACATCATAAGTACAACATTAATAATATTCTCTAACTATTGTAAACAGTAACATTTTATTCTAAAGTAAATGAAAACTGATGACATAAACCGCTTGCCCATAAAGTTTACATAAAATAAAATATTTAAAAAAACAACAAAACAAAACAAACAAGTTATTTAGAAAATGTTGTGCCGGTTATGACATGCGTGATGTTTTGCCGTAAGTGACTCCAGAGCTCCACATGGTCAAGGGGAAACTAGCCTCATTCAGTTTCACAGAGCGCAGGAAATACCTCTTCAATGAACACGCTGTGCTTTCCCGATTTCAGGTCGTACGTCAACGGCAGAAGCGACAGTGACAACGCACGCACGTGGTCGCCGATGTCGCGAGATTTCGACAGCCCCGACAGCGCATGCAGCCAGCGCCTGAGCACCAGAGAGGCGATCGCGAGGCTGTCGCGCCAACGGACGTTTGTGCTGGAGAGCGGCGAGAGCAACGACGAGCGCAGGCGCACCCTGGTGTCGTTCCCGTCCAGAGACAGCTTCGTGCGCGACTGGACCGACGAGCTCTCGTCCGACGGACCCGAATGCGACCTCCTGCGCGTGTACATCACGTCGAAACCTTCGGGCGAAACTCGCTCTGACTCGCCTCAAGAAAGCGCAGTGCCCGCAGCGGCCGAGTCACAGAACTTCCAGAACACTCTACTGTGTCAGATGTCTTCAACATCATCGCAAGAAGAGCTGCAAGAGGATGGAGTTCCACAGGAAACTTCCGAGCAAAAGCAGCAACATCAAGCCTTGGGTTCAGAGGGGGAGTCCGAAGGCTCTGTGCAAAGGAACGAGGACTTCGAAAACCAGCCTTCTCATTCGACTGGATTTCCGGTAAACGCTTTTCTTAAATATCAAATTAAAAAAAAACATAATCCAATGCTATCTTAAACTCTGTCAGTAAATAATTTGAGGTCCTAATAATTATTATTCGAAATTCTAGAATTCTTTTCTGTTTTTAAGTAATAAATTCGTGCATTTTTGTAGAAATATGTGAGTAGAATGTAGAAAGTGCGGTCATATTTTAAGGTACATCCACTATCGAATTCTATGCATGTTGTACACGACATACGTTTATACGCCAAAGTAAATTGAGAGTTTATTATATAGTTCGTCACTAATGTGTCAGATTTTTTTTTCAAAAAGTGATCAAAAATAAGAGACTGCGTTATACCCCACACGTGACTGTTCGTTTAACTGCAAAGCTTGCGGCAAGAACAAACAACTGATTTTGCTATTCCAGAAAATGCAACCGATCCCGCAAGTACAGTACACCCCGCGCGTCTCTCGCGCTCGCGATGTGCCACGGAGTTGCTTCAGTCCACCACGGCGGCGGGAGGAACAGGTAGAGTCCACGAGCCTTTCCAAAACGTAGGGGATGGAAGATGACCCAGCCTTAAACGTGGGCGTAGAGAAAGGATGCTGAAGAAAGAATCGCGTACGGGATCGCAGACCTTCGTTGGAAGAATCGCTCCGACATCCGCCTGAAATCGATCGGGAGAAACTTGGAAACGACCCAGCGTCTAGAAATATCATTCAGACAGGGGCGTCGACCGACCCAGTTATTTGAATGTCAAACACGCGTTTCCGCAAAACTTTGATCTTCTTGTTCTAGAAGCGATGTTCGCTTCATCTTACTCTTCATCATATAAAGCCTTACTTGCACTGTTTATTAATTACATAAACGAACGGGAACAAATCCGACATGAACGGAGTACCTTCGTCTCTTTCACAGCTAGGATAGAGCTGTCTTTGCCGCAAGTAAACGGTTTTCACGTCCGTCCGGCGCGCGAGCGAAGTGTCGTGGGCTTATCTGCAGGCGTCGTCGGAGACGGCAGCAGCGCCCGGTGTCCACCCCGCCGCGGGTGCGCTTGAGAGCCAGGGCGGTGGCGGCGGGGGGAGGAGCGGGTCGCCGCCGCCGGCGGCCGACTGCGTCAGAGCCAGCGACAGCGACGGAGACCGGGAGAGCACGGCGGAAGGGGATTACTCGGCAGGCAGCGGGCGCTGGCTCGCGGTGGCGGGGGCGGTGGCGGGGGCGGGGGCCGGGCCGGGGCTTGGCGCGCGCGCCGCGGGGTCGTCGGCGACCGTGGGGACGCCCGCGCCCGCCCAGCGCAGCGCCTGCGGCCGACTGCGCCGCCCCGCCTCCGCGCCCTGCGCGCTCAGCTACGCCGTCGCCCATGCGCCCCCACACGGTACGACATGACGCCGTCGTTTAAATAAACAAGGAGGCTTTATCGGATTCTTCCCTCCCTGAGAGACGCTGCGCCCTAGATGTGGTTGTCGAAGTTGAGGACGAGCTTAAGGACCAAAAAGGAGGTGAATCGTGGAAGAGTGTATACAATTGCGATTATTTTATATCTAATTGGATTAATGTTTTTCATCAAATATCGGAGATTTGGAACTCATGCCCGATGCTGTCATCGTATTGCACAATCTCCTTACCAACAGGTAAACAGCATGGAGTCTGCCTCCATGCACGTCGGGCTAAAAAGGCAGCAATACAAGGGCAACCGTGTTCAGGGCGCTGCGTCTAGCGGAGAGTCAACAATCCAATGTGAACGATAGTTCGCACTTCAAATAAATTAAGAATTTGTCAGAAGAAAGACCTGTCGCACAGAGACGGCGACGGCGTGCGCGGAGGAGGAGGCGGGTGCGGCGGCGGCGGCTGCACGCACGCCCGTCCCCCTCCCCCTGCCCCACCCCCTGCCCGCCACCGCGTGCTGCGGCGGCGACGCGGCGCTGGCGGAGGCGGGCGCAGCGCACGACGACGCGCACAGGTGCGTGGCCTCGTTGGCTCGACTCGACTCCCGCGTAAGCCACGGAATGTGACGCTCAGTGGTCTTTTAATCTTCATTCTCTCCAAATTCATTGGCCTCGTCGGTAACGCTTGAAGGTAGTGACCCCCTAATCCTGTCGAAAGGAACAAGCGTCGAGATGGTCCCACGATCTGCGTCGGGTAACGTATTTTAAGTTGAAGTTCGAGGTGCATGAACGGGCTACTTTGACGTGAAGGTTCGGGGAAGAATGCGGACTGTCTTGTAGGTGTGTAGACCGAGAGTGCGATTTGATACTCCGGATGTCTCTGTATGTCCATCAAGCGCAGCCAGAAGGAGTTGGGCACTCTTAAATGAAGTCTCCACTATGCTACTATTACACACAGACAATTTATACTACTAAGGTCATCGGTACACCGACAGCAAGGCGTAGTCCTCTATCTCCACCGCCACTTTGTCTCTTCGCGTTATAAAGCTTGTTAGCTAAAAATACTAGCTTTCGGCACAACCTTGTTGAAAGACTTTGAAGACGAACAGTTGCAACTAACGTCCAAGTTTTACCAACTAATAACTAATACCTTCAGCGAACATTGTATGAAAAATGATATATATATATATATATATATATATATATATATATATATATATATATATATATATATATATATATATATACATACAGGGTGAGGCACCTAAGTTGGCCACAGCAAATATCTCCGAAACGGTTTGAGGTATCGGAATACAGTTTGCGCCAATTTGTAGCAGATGATGGGAGAAATAACACATATCGTTTTCGTGTATGTACCATTTTTAATTGCGAAGATATTGACGCAACTTTATTTTTTTAAATGGAAATATATATTTTTTCAGCAGCATTATAAAGGTCTCAAAGAGAGGAATACAATGATATAAATATTGTTAATATTTGAAGAGAAAGTGTAGAAAAAATGTGTTTTGCATTTTCTCAGAAACCACGTCATTCGTGTCTTTCCGAAACAGTTTTTCGGCAGGCGGAAAGTTTCTGCCACAGCGCTCTGCTCTAGAGAGAAATTGGTCGCTAAACTGTTCACGAGCGGGATTTCACAGTTGTATATTCTAAATTCCTCAAAGAGACCTTGCCAACGTTGCTACATGAAGTTCCTTTGGAGTTGCGTCTTGGCATGTGGTATCAGCACGACGGTTGCCCTGCACATTCTGCTGAAGTGTCAAGGGCAGTTCTAAATGAAACATTTGCAGGTCGCTGGATAGGAAGAGGTGGTGCGGTGAAATGGCCGCCTCGGTCACCCGATCTCACACCACTTGATTTCTTTCTGTGGAGAAATTTGAAAAATACTGTATACGCAAACATTCCTTCGACTCCAGAAGATATGAAGAGGCGCATTACAGAAGCTTGCGGCAAGATAACGCAAGAAACGTTCCAATTCGTGCGTCGGTCGCTGGAAAGGAGACTGCAAATGTGTATTGCCGTGGACGGTAAACATATTGAGCACATGACGTGAAGACTATCCCGCGTTCTATTTTATGGAATGTAAATTTCTTTTATGCGTGCTAAAGGTCTTATTTTTATCAATACTGTGTTTCATTGTTTTGCACTCTTGTATTTAAGTTCTTAAGTTACTGCACTGGCTTGAAGCATACCAAACTTATTCTGTGTAAATAACTTGCTGTCAAAGGAATAAAATTTGTATTTCACAATGCAGAATGTCCCGTATTGTTCAATCAATTAAGATAATCAGAAAACGACCGAATTTACACTTTACTTGGACGCACTAATAAATTTTAAATTTGGTATTTGATTGTCTTAAATTATTACGTTGTTGCATTCCTATGTTCCTCTTCCTAACATATAATTCATAATGTATTTTTTACTGCAATAGATGTAGTATGCAGGTAGTTTTAGAAAGTACTACCTTTCAATACATTTTTAGTATGCCATTCTAATTACAAAAGAACAATATGTTTTACTTTCTGCCTCATTTATAGTATATCTACAGTACAATAAAGAAAATATTCAATTCTCGTGATAATTTTGTGACAAACTAAATTAATTTTTGATTTTTTATTAAATTTAATTAATAAAAATTGTCACTTGCAGGTTTTCGGACGGTTACACGTCGGTATCACTTCACGACCCTCAGCCGTGGGCAGTGTTGACTCGCGAACGCGAGGTCGGATGTTGAAAGTTAGAAAGATAGAATCTGGCTACAAGCAATGTCAAACGCACTTTCCGTAAACAAGGAAAAAGTCTAAGGAACGTGTGCATCCGCGTCTATTACGTGCTACTTGACATAATGTATTTTTGCAAAAGTCTCTCTTCAAATATTAACAATATTTATATCATTGTATTCCTCTCTTTGAGACCTTTATAATGCTGCTGAAAAAAATATATACTTCCATTTAAAAAAATTAAGTTGCGTCAATATCTTCGCAACTAAAAATGGTACATACACGAAAACGATATGTGTTGTTTCCCCCGTCATCTGCTACAAATTGGCGCAAACTGTATTCCGATACCTCAAACCGTTTCGGAGATATTTGCTGTGGCCAACTTAGGTGCCTCACCCTGTATATATATATATATATATATATATATATATATATATATATATATATATATATTGTATTTTGAGAGTAGCCATTTCAAGTCACGAGCCGACCACGATGTCGGCACAGCATCAGACTACAGAGTCTTATTAATGTATTTACAATCATTATGATTACCTGTTATCAAATTTTGACACTCTTAAATTTAGATGTACTTTAATGAGAGTGAGAGAATAAAAAATAGTATGCACAATTATTCTTATAATGGAAGATACGTACTTGTCGTTCACAATGAATCATTCCTAGGAGTGTACGTGGTAATAATTTCGTAAGATGACCTATATTGAACTTCATCTGCCTTGTAAATCTCAGTATTAGCTCAATTATCGAAAGATGTCCATTTCAGCCTCTCCTATTAGGATAAAATAATCTAGGTGTCTCCAGGATTCTAACAGATTGTTCATTTTTTATCTTTCAATCGCAAATTTGGCTCTTTGAAGGGCCATTGTTTTGTCAGCATCTCTTTACATTCCTCCCTCAAGCTGAATTTTAAAGAACACTTTGAGTGCTCCATCTTTTCATATTTAAAAATTATTACTTGAACTACGTAATTGGGTAGATGTGTGTACTTTATTACTGATGTGTCACTAGATTACTTTATATGTGTAGTTGTCACTATATTTTCATAGTACTGAGCAGAATATAACAATTTATCAGTGCTTTAACGAACACACGTTTAACTGCTCCCTCATGCCAACTAAACAACTGACGCTTTTGCACGCGATTGGATGCGTTTAGTTTCACACAAATGAGAAGGTTAAATTCCCAATAATATTAATTTACGTATTTACAAATGCATGTATATCTACCAAATATAATACGGCGATAGAAAATACAATTCATCCACTCTACAAAACAATCTTGAATTAAAAATGTTCGGAAATACATATAGAAATAAACCATGATTATTATAGTCCGTCCATGTTAATAAATTTTCAAGTAAATTGTTTTATTTTTTCCACAAACAGGTAATTTTTATTTGTACTCACTTTGGGAAACAGTAATTTGGTTGAGTTTTTCAGCGACTACGGATTGACGGAAAACTCACCTGAAAGAAAAGAAACACGTTTAAAATACTGCACATTATCTTTGCAAAACAGGTTTAGAGAATAAAAATATTTCAAGTGAAATACAGTTTGAGATACGGAAAAGTGTATCATGACAACGTAAGTGTGACACTCATTGCTCTCTATCCATTACGGTTCAAGTATATTTCGCCATTCTACCGCACGTTCTGTAGTTAATAGATAAAGAACAAGTATATTTGTACCATAATGAGCATACCTGTAACAGCCCTATTACAATACTGATTTACATTGAACCACATCGCATGAAATAATCGCATGTTAGTAATGTGTTACAGCATTATTTGGTACAACTTCAAGTACATGAAAAAAGTTTGAGAGTGTAATAATTGTGTTCAAAACCACACCAGTAAATTATCAGAAAAAGCCTAATATATTCTTCGTCTAATCTAGAAACAGACACATTCGTGTTGATGGAATGCCATATGGCAAATGATATAGTGAGATAAAATTTACACCAGCTGGCCAAATGTGTCGCATATTATAACGATGACAATGACTAAATAATGAATATGGGAGCAGAATGCGACACTAGAAAATCTTATGCAAATATCCATTTCTATAATCTGCTTCTAATGTGTTTGGTCACTTTCATAAGCACTGGCAGAATTTTCATTACGTCGAAAATGACTCTAGTCATGGTGGTACAGACAGCTCCAACATAATTGGTGCGTTTTTATTTATTTCTAAGCGTCTATCTACAAATAGTATATAATACTCGTATTTAATTGTGTCAATTTTTTCTTTATAGATATTTTTTAAAATTAAAAATTATATTTATATATCCAGGACATAATATTTATTTGAAGACTTTTTTCCAAAAATATACGTTCCGAGCCATTGAGATTCTCCCCTTCAAGTATTGGAATATTTATACATTTGAATATGATAACATAGTATCAATGTATTGAGGATATTACGAGCTTTGCGCCAGAGGTCAATTACAACCACGCAGCAATGAAATATGAGTGCAAATGTCATATCAGTGCCGCTCGTCCTAATGGGCAGCCCAGTGGAGTGGGGCCCTTGCCCTCAGCCGCCTCCACGGCCATCCTCGACTCTCAAACAATAGGCGAGGAACGTTTTAATACTCTCCACACTCGATCCCACTCGAAGGCCGCGGAGCTAATGATTATCGAGACCCGGGAATGAAACCGAAAAACTCAATTCTATGATCCACAATGTGGTCCGTTACGAAGGGCTAGCAGTTCGCAAGGATTATTGAGTAGGCCTTGCCAATATGTATAAGATAATACAAGGCCGTTTTTTACGCTATGAATCTATAATACAAAAAGTAAGCTGACGTGAATGGTCAAGATAAATTTTAAACTCCTCAGCTTTGTACTCGAAACGAAAAAGTTTGAGAAAAGCATAAAAGAGTCTAATCCAGACCCTTCCGCATTCTGAATTTTCCGCTCTCTGGAAATCCAATTTCTGCAGATTGCACAGGAGGGAATGCGTAGGAGAGTTGCTAACTGCGATTAAACATAAAACGTTCGCACAATTACGAGCTCGAGCTTTAAAAACTCCAAATCAACAGCAATTAGTTATCGTCTGAGTCACTGAACAGCGCTGAAGACCGAGCAATCGTCATGCACTAAGTAGAATTAACAACGATCATGAAATGCGTTTAAGATGGGAACCCAGGGAGCTGAATTTCGTCGAAAGAAAATAGTTATGATAGCAGAGATACTTATCATCAAAAGAAGTACATCAACACAATCACAAGTACGTGAAATTTAACGTCTCCGTATGTCCCAAATTATCTATGGCAAAATAGTAGATCATGCGCCTTTTTATTCTTCATATGTTTAGATTCTAAATTACTTTTAGTTTGTGTTGCTGTTACTACCTTCGATTGAATTAGAGTCAGCCATCCTTTGAAAATCCACGTCTAGCCGATAATTACGAATTGAACTGTCTGTATCCTACATTCTCAATCCTTCTCACAGTAAACATTTCCATACTTCAGGAGCCAGAGAACGGCAGCAGGAACAGAGGTTTATACGTCCCATCTTGCTCTCATGACCAAATGACTAATGAAATACCAAAAGTGAGCCTCGGCTAAAAGTAAAATACTCTCTACATGAAAATTCGAAGATGTGGCCTAATTGAAAGCAAATTAATGGGAAAGGTAGCAGGGCTAAGGGTGGTAAGGCGAGGGTTGTATAAACTGAGCAGTAATTTCGTGTACCCAGGTGTGACAAGTGATAAGGGTAGTGCACGCTACACCACGGGAGGTGTAGTGCTCCTCCTCCCTTAGATTCTGCGCCGACCGACACGATGGCTCGCGCGTTTTCTTCCTCCAGGTCACACAGCCAGCGGAGCACCGCCCCAGTCGGCTCCAGCTCAAAGCTCCCTACTGTTCTCCCGATGTGTGAAGTGTATTGCATGTAAGCGAGAATGTGTAAGGGGAGAGGTGGGGACTCGACCCATGGCCCAATTGTACTGCTTCCATGATGCTGCTCCGCCATTGGCCTGATATCGGTTTCAGGAACCACAAAAACTACCTTTCAGAGCAACCGGATTCTAGAATTCCTGTTTAGGCAGCGCAGCGGCCGAATCCGGCTCCCAGTGGGAGAAGCCGCAATGCTCTGCCGTCGTGTGTCGTCAGCTCTGCGAGCAGCGCGAGCACGGCGTCTTCGTCGCGCGCGGGGGCGGGGCCTGGGCCTGGGCCGGGGGCGGGGGCGGGGGTGGGCGCGGCGGCGCTGTCGGCGAGCGAGCGGCGCGGCGGGCGGCGGTCGCCCGCGGCGGGGGCGTCGGCCGACGCGCAGCCGCCCTGCGTGGTGCCCTGGAGGGCGCTGCTGCTACGCCTCGAGGCCCTCAGCGCCGATCAGCGCGACGGCGTGCGCCTGCCCTCCCCCTCGCCCTCGCCCACGCCCACGCCCACGCCCTCGCTCTCCGCCCACCTGCCCACCTCGCCGCTGCCCGAGGCGCCACGCAGCCACGCATCAAGGTACTTCTGCTCACGTTCAACACAGAGATTCCTTTCATCCACATAGATCAGGGTTGCACAACTGCTGGTCCGCGAGCCGCACCCACGATGCCATTTATTGTGGCCCTCGAAGAGGTATTAGTTTAAACTGAAAGTCCCTTTCATTCATGTCGATCGAAGACATTGTGCACCTAGCGCACGCTCCTGCCGGATTTAACACCCCCCTTTAATGTAAAAAAAAGGTCAGTTTAGATTTAAGGATTTTTTCTAGTTAATTCAGAAATTCAAAATCATCGTTTCAATCTGCGTTTTGCATGGCGCGGCCTGATTCAAGGTATGGTTCATTTCCCATTCCCCGTTTTCAAGGAGGTGGACAAACAGCCGAGATCAACATTACTGGGACGTTAGGTGTGCATCACCCGAGTAATGAAAATATGGCCCGCAACCGTATTACATAGTTTACATGTGACCTTGGAGACCTTGCAAGTTGGACACGCCTGACGTAGACTCTTTCCAATGCGATTGTAACTACATGACATACGGAACATTCCTTGTTCGTTACTGACGAAATGCACAGTTACGTATTCAAAATTTTTAGTCGCTAGGCTTCGGTTTCCACCCAGCTCTGTTCAATGCTGCGTCTCCCAAGGGCGCCTATTCAGCACGTTAGGGGTGGTGCCCAGTCGCTTTTCTCAACTCAAATTTCAAAATCTAAAACTGAGCCTTATTTGTGATAAAAAAGTGTTTCGTCGTTACGAGTATCATCTTTTCTTTGTTTGAAGCATAAAACGAAATGTTAAGAAACAGCACCCGATTTGTCTACTTTGTTAGCTTTCTGAAATTGACACCCATTAAATTACTGGAAAATTGAAACTTTTCACATAAGCGCTTGTCAGCAAAGTGCCTAACAAATGTTTCGAACAATTTATAGAACGCTCGTATAGAGTTTATGAGGATGTAACGAAACAGACTGCATAATATTGTACTACTTTAAATTATATAGAGCACGACTTATCAAGATCAGGGGTGGAAGCTAGATGTTAAACAATGAATACTCAAATACGCTGTAATACACGTTTGCAAAGTCGCACATTGTGATCCACGCGTTTATGGGGTTGGTTGTGGACCAAATCTTCTCTAACTCCCAAAAGGGTCTCATTCATAATCATCATGAATGCACTTGCGATATAGAGCTTTTCCACGAATATGTTACATTCTATACTTTGTATGCCTTTTTATGAGGAACGTATGTAATGGAATTCACCAGATACTGTATAAAAATGAAATACATGCAATTTTGAAACGTTAAAATGCTACAAATATTTAATAATAGATCATTTAATTTCCAAAATACGTGATTTGATTCAAAGATGATAACACGAAGAAACTCACAAACTTCTCAAAACTCTTTTCGCGCGGTCTGACAAAGACGAAGATTTGCAGTTGTGAGTGAAAATTAAAATAGATGTTCGGGTTTGGGGTCCCGCAGGCCGCCGTCGTCTGGCTGCCAAGCCGCCTCGCCGCTTCCCACATCGAGAAGCTTCCCTCCGCCGGTGGAAGCGCCTGACTTCCGCCCTTCGGGGCCCTTTGGGCACTGGCCATCGCCCGCCGCGTCATCGGCCGACCGGCTCAACACCTTGCGCGCCCCGCCCATGTCCAGCGCGCCGGCGCTGCCCACCCACAGCCCGGACCCGAGCCCGCCGTCCACGCCCTCCGGCCCCGGCCGCGCCTTCTCCCGCTCGGCGGCCACCCACACGCACCTGCCGCTCTCGCCTCTCTCGGACTCCGCGCTCGCGCCCGCACGCACCGGCGCGAGCGTCGCGGACAGTTGTGACCCCGCGCAGCAGCCACACTCCGCCGCAAGCTTTTCACAAGAAGATATCCGCTTACGGAACCACGAAAAACTCACTAGGATCCTCCGCACGCAAAGTGCGAGCAACACTCTTTGGCGTCGAGACGCGTCTTCAAACAGTCTGCCAGCACCGGACGATCTCCTGGCGCCGAACGCACTTCCAGCGGCGGAAGAAAGGCGGCGATTGTTACGACAGTGTCGCAGCTTCCATAGTCAAAACCACGTCACTTCTCAGCAACATCAGCTCCGCGTTTCACAAAACGAACGCGTCTGTTTCCGAAGGGATGTTGCAGGCTCGCGAAGAGAACAGGTACAGGTATCGAATTATTGTTCTCAAAAACGCGAAGCTGGGTCTGACACAAGGAAGAGAAAGTTAGATACGAGTTATGAAAATAGTGCAACAAATGCGAGTTATGCGATTGACGCGATCGGGTTAGAGGTTGGAAGCATTACGAAATCAGTAATCGAGAAAAGTAATTCGCGAATCAGTCAGAGAGAACAATTTTTAGTCAGTGATACAAAAGTACATCTAACAACAAATGAACCAATTCTTGTAGAGCCGGAGAATGAAATTCAAAACAAAAAAGCCGAGAAGGAAAACAAAATTATTGACTTAAACTCAGAAATTATAAACAGTGTACGTATGATGAAAAATCAATACGGGAAAGATAACAAATGTTCTTTCGAGATGGAAGAAAGAAACACAATAATTGAAAATTCTAAAAGCAATGAAACAAGTGTGGACAGAGAAAATTATAGTAAAAAAATAAGCGACACAGCATTTTCCAAATATAATAAAGAAGAATGCGTCACTTACTCTGACGAAAACCAAAACACTTACGGTAATAGCGATTCACAGTCCAATTACGAGATAACAAGAAATTATTGTTCCCAGCCGCAATGCGGGAGCGAATCGAACCTTGAATTTTCCGTAGCAGAAAACGATTGCAACAGTGTGAATAATGTCATAAACCACAGGTGTCTTACAAACATATCCGAAAAAATGGACAACGAAAGAAAAGAGACAGATTCTGCACAAACGGGCGGTAAGAATGCACAGCAAAATGCACGGAGTCTAACAGACAGTACGGACGTAAGAGAAACACACACAGAGGAGAATAACAACATGGTCGAAGAAATCAATGGAAGGTCACACGCAGCAGAGCAAATAAGCTCAGGAATGGACACGAACTCACAGTATAACAACACGAACAACATCAACAACTCGCAGGCCCATCCCAAGTTGGACGCACGGAGCAGCAGGAGTTGCTCCACCTCGGTAAGAAGTGCACTATTTTTCCAAGAAGTGAAACACGATTTAGATACATAGATTTATTAAAGTTTGCTTTGAGCTAATGCTTGGTGGGAAACATGATTACAATTAGAATTAGAACAATTACAAAACTATTACAAACATTTACAAGTAGAGTTTGATACCCTAGTTCTAATACATTTCTACCTATCAATAAATTTACTTATAGTTTATCTAACACCACATCCCTTCACCTCACTACACTACTCTCCCCTCCCCTCCACTTCACTGTGTAAGGGACATGGCCATAATAATAATAATAATAATAATAATAATAATAATAATAATAATAATAATAATAATAATAATAATAATAATAATAATAATAATAATAAAAAGATAAATGTCTCGGTATTATTAGTGATGATATATATATGGAATTTTTTTTAAAAAATTTGACTACATTAGAAGGAAGAGCCTCTAGTGCTTTTGCAGGTAGTTTGTTCCAGTCCACTATAGTGCATTGCGTAGTTTTTAAACTGCGAAGCGTTTATAGAACCATCAATTTTCTACGCATTTGCAATTTTCGCATCACTTTTGTGCATGTATGCATGTTCAGAAGATTGAGATTGCAATCGATTGCGGTATGCTGAGATGATATAGCGAAGCTTTATAGAAATCCAAGACACTATCGATCTCCTGCTCATACACAGTTCGAGATTCGCATCAGTTTTGTGCATGTGCCCTAGCGATTACTGTCGATTGCTGAACGCTGCAACGTGCAAAACTTCCTTCAGGATTGCCAGATTGGGGAATTATGTCCCCAAAATGGAGATTGTTTTTGTTGTAGCAAAAAACGGGGAAGATAAATAGAGGAGGAAATATTTTCGGATTTTTGGGGAAAATTATTTTTAAGCGGAGACAAGACAGAAATTTTATTCACTCAAATTTACGAATAAAAATTGAACAACATAGGTTATTCTCTCTAATTTGTATATATTTAAAAGGGAAAGATAAACGAGAAGCATAGAGGAAGAAACACTAAGATAGTATAGGGTTTCGGCAATAGAGCACAAATATCCCTCTTGAATGGCTTGAGTAGGTCAAAGGACGAATATTGGTTGAATCGAATTTAAGGGAACAACGAATAGAATCGTCAGGGACAGTTCATGTCGCGTGACTTTTTCTAAGATGAGGAATTGTGCTTCATTGGAGAGGTTATTGGGGTAAATCCCGTAGAAGTGGTGGGGAAAGAGTAATGAGATTGTAGCAATGAGAAACCGAACGTGGCAGGCGGAGGGGGGCGAGTACGCGTCGGTGCTGGAGGAGCTGCGCGCGCGCCTGCTGGAGCGGAGGGCGCGCTCGGCCACGCTGCTGGAGCGCCTGCCGCTGGAGGAGCTGCCGCTGGGCGCCCGCGCGCCGCCGCCCGCGCGCCGCACGCGCTCCGACTGCCGGCGCCTGGGCCGCGTGGCGTCCGCCGCGGGCGCCCTCGGCCTCGCCCTGGCGCGCGGCTGGCGCGAGCGCCCGCTCTGACACGGTGCGCCTGCTTTTGCTTCCTCGCTGTCGAGGCAACGAACACGTCACAGCTGCTAAATTCAGGGGGGAAATCCTCTAACACTGTAACCAGAATCCGTGTGTTGTGGGTCCTTGATACCTAAAAATTCAATGACCGCAAATAGTCTTTGTCCGTCCGTCCGTCCGTTTGCGAACAACACTAGCGGCGAAACGGTTCAGCCGATTTTCTCCAAAATTGATATTCCTCAATTGATATGGCTGACGTTGCGGCCTCTTCACTTCAAAATAGATATTTTAATTGTTGTGGGGTACTTTACATGGGACGAGTACGAGTTCCATTTTTTTTTGGAATCCTCCTAAAATATTAGAAATACAGCTTTTTTCCGTTATATATATATATATATATATATATATATATATATATATATATATATATATATATTCCTTTGATATATTTTGAAATAAGGGCATGTACAACGTTTCGGCAACTTCAGTAATGTTCGCCTAATTTAGGGTGAAAATACGGGCGAGAAAGTACGAGCTGTTTTAGCATCACCAGTTTCCTTTCACTTTGAACGGAATCCAAGAACAAAAAATAAATCGGTTTAATAACTAACATTAATAACATAATGAATGGAAATACAATTCAAAAATATGTGCAAGAAATAAGATTAAATATGAAATGTAGAAGGACAACATCGTCGACTTGAATGAGAGTCGACTTGAAATTTAGTATTTGCAATTATCGGATAATTTGTATAGGATGAAACATTAAGATGGTATTACATGTTAGGGAATGCTGTCACGACCATACTGACAAGAAGAAATCATCCATTCTTATGAGGAACTGGATCTCACAACCACAGCCAGAGAAAGTAGGGGGGAAAGGGATTTTTTTGTTCTCAGATTGAACCTGTGCCTTTAGTATTCACAGCCGTAAACAAACAAGCTCTTTTCCTCTTTCCTTCCTCTCTGAAAAACATTATAAATCTCTCCTAATTAATGGAACTTTTAATTACAAAAGTACACATTTCATTCATAGACTCGTAACTCCTCGGCTGACGGAAGAGAGCATTCAAAACCTCGCGCTAACCGCGGCTCCGCTGCATTCATAATGTTGTGCAAACGCGGCACATGGCGATGAATACGCGCTGCCGCCAGGGTGTCGCGCGCCCCCACAAACAGGCGAGCGGCGCGGCGCGTCGTGGCTTGGCGTGGCGTGGCGCGAAGCGTCGGGTGCGGTGAAAGAGCTCCCGCCTTCAGAATAAAACGCGCGCCGCGCCACACTGTCGTTACCGAGACTCCCAGAGACGTTTGCATTGCTCTTTCAACTAATCTGCGTTTATCTTGTCGCCACGCTCTCTCGCGATCCGGCGAGAAAAGCTCTTTTCGGAGCCTCGCGAGACGAGCGCCAGTTTTTTTGTTTTGGCCGGGGGTGGAGGCGCTCGCGGTTCGCATCGTTTCTGCGAACACAAGTAGCGCGGCCGACGGCGGAGGGATTGGAAGTGACAAGAGACCCAAAACTCCAGTGGAATAGCATGGCGTCCAGAGAATTTGGTTTACACTTTTGGGTTCACGGGTTCGAATCACGAGCGATCCGTATTGAATTTATGTTAAGAAACAGCTCTCCGCATTGTACATCGGGGTTTTCAGTTTTCTTCTGTTTCTTTCCATTATCTTTCGTTTCATTTCTGCTGTTTCGAAATATCATTTTAAATATGATCATATGGCATAGGTGCTGGAAACTATAAAGATAACTAATGTGTAACTTAAAGAGAACTGCTTTTCTTCAAACAGACGTCTTCTAAAGAAGCGGAACAAAAATAAGCATACGCAATCGCTTCCACCATTGCAACTCCATGTTTTCGGGAAGCAGAGCAATGTTCATATCTTAATCCGTCTACAATATGTAGCGTTTACTCCTCTTTTACATCTTTGTACCTTGTGTTTAAAGACGTCCAATCCGGTAAGACCTATTGCTTCAGTTGAAGCCCGCGTTTTACCATCCACTTACATCCACACGGTCCACACCTCAGTCTTAGCATCCACAGCGGCCATGTGGCTCGTTAGCCCATTAATATGATAACTGTTCACATCAGATTCCTTTTCAACTAACATGCATCCCACTCTCTCGGAAAATAACTAAGCCGTTTTTAAAGTAAAGTATGAGAAACTTTGATTGTCATTTAATGTCAAAGTCCAAAGAGAAAGTAAACAAAATAACGGGAATCACAAGAAAGTTTCAATGATTCAAGTTGCAATGATTCATGTTAGACTTTTATGAAAGATCGGTGTAATTTCAAACTGAAAGTTTTCTAATTCGATGAAGAATAATTCTGATGAACTAACTGAACTCAAAACGTAATTTTAACAATAAATCAGATTTCGCATTTAAAAAAGTAATTTGAAGTATGATAAATATAATTTCTTGCGGATCCGGCGGCCGAGATCGTTAAGACAGTAGTACCGTAGCGAAGTCGGACCGAAGGATTGCGGGTTCGAGTCTCGCCTCCGGTATGGTTGTATTAGTGTTCGTTCTTTCACACCCTATCATCACCGTATCACATTATCTTCACAATTATCATAACGTTAAATCTAGTATGGCCGCTAATGATTTAGATGTTTACGCAACCTTAACAAAAACAAAACCTGAATATATTTGAGAATAACGAGATTGCTTCGTAAACAATAATTTATTCACCTTTGAAGAATCTTGAATGACCCAAAATGATTATCAAAAATATTTTACAGTACCAAATAACTAGCATAAATAGGTTGGGACATGTCGCCCGGCGCGATGTCTGCTTGGAGAGCGACGCAGAGCGGCCAGCGCCTGGCGCGACGTGGCTAGGCAACCCGCGCGACGGGAGTGCGCGGCGGGCCCGCCGCCCTCCAGGCGCCACCTGCGCCGCCCGTAAATCTCTCTCCTTGGCCCGGGAGAGGACGCGGAGGGAGGGGAGTCGCCAGTCGGAGCGAGGACTGTGGTGAATGGAGAGCGAGAAATATGGCTACAATGATCGGGGACGGAGTTTCTCGGAAAGGAAGGGGCCAGATGAGAGCAACCAAAGAGTAAAAGGGTGCTCTATCAAACGCACCGTTAAAAGTTTGCAAACACAATGCGCTCCTCTCGTAAAATATTCTTTAGATCCACACCAAAGTACATGTTTTATCCCCAGGAACACATTCTAAAACGATGAACGAAATGAGAAAGTTTACAGTTTATCACCTGGGAATATTTAAGAATAAAACGTTATTAAATTATTTAATAAAGTCATTTTGAGTTCGATGGTGCGCGCGTTTTAGCATCCAGTCCACTGCCTGGATTTGCCACCCTTATCGGTCGTTACCGCGGATTCCTTCCATCAATTCCACGAGGAAACGGGCCTTAAGCAAAGGGCCATGAGTCACGCACGGTCCTGTGTCTTTATAAGGAGATTCGGGTTGATCTCTCGTTCTCAAATGGACAAAACCTCCATTAAGAATGCCAAAGCAGCAGCGACAAGCTGCGAGATGACAGAGAGTGTTTTGTGATGAGTTGACAGAAATAATGGTTCTATTTACCCACATCTGAAAATATTATTTAATTGTGTCAGGGCGGCGGGGTCCATCGCTCGCTGGGGGAGCGGAGAGGCACTAGTGCCAGACAACGCGCTCAATGCCTCATGGCGGAGAGAACAGTCCGTCTGCACGTCGCCACGGACCTCGCTCAGGACGATCTTCTCACGCTCTGTTGTTCTTCTTTTGTATCGAGACGTTTTGGGCCAACTTTTGTAACGGATTACTTTACTAGCCATATTGTGGCTAGGTTGTGTGCATCTGATTCTGAGCTAGGAACTGGACTCATGATTGTTTGATTGTATTTGATGAACATGTAGTATGTACCTGGAACAATAAACTGTTTTGTTGGAACACTGTCAAGTTATTACCAACTGACTTCGAATATACATTAAGAAACTTTAATATCACTTTAATGATGGTAGTCTTCAAATGTATAATTTACCAACACAATAAATGCTGCACCAAATCACACACACAAAAAGTATCTTTTTGTAGTATGCTGTCACACAGATTCAGACACGTACGAAAATATGCGATTTATGCCAGAGTCGAAATGGAACACCAAGAGATGACATGGGTGGCTGAAGAGACAAAGAGATCAGCGTGAGAGATGCTCCAAAGTGAGCGCATTTAAGTGATACAAAATGGAGAGCCATTAATCAAAGTCGTGAATAGCCAGCCTGGTTATTCTACTTCCACTTGTTTCTGTGGTGTTGCGAGGCTTGAAACAGAGACAATAGCGCATCGCAATTCAATTATTTAAAGCATGCGTAAAGAAAAGAGCGGGAGCGCGCCACTTATGCGGGATTCAGATATTGTCTTAATAATTTTTGCTGCTGAAATTTCAATAATCTAAAGCGTTTCCTTGGCCCCATAGTAATGAGCCTAAACTATAAGAGTAGCAAATAATGTACAAAGTGATGGAGATTGGTCGAGGAAAACATGATGAAACATAACTTAAATTTTGACATTTACAATGACACACTGGTAAATTGTTATTCTTCAAGATGTTCACGACGGTAAGCAATGAAATGATCCTGAGTAATTTTACAAATATAAATAAATACATTTCTTTTCTGTTATACTGGCTTTCAGATCATTTTTAGATAACTAGAATATAACTTCGGTACCGTCTCCTAGCATTGTGCATACCCTCTATGACTTGTAAAAGCCGAAAGAATAGTCATAAAAAACACACATAATTGTACAATTTTATGCTCTTTCTAGAGGTTTCTTATAACGTTATTTATTACAAATGTTAATTCAATAGAGAAAATAAAATGAGAAATACTTATTCCGTCTCTTCGTTGTCATATTGCTTCTGAGAACTTGATTGGAGAAGAAGGCTGTCGCAGGAGCGCGAGGGTGAGGGCGAGGGCGAGGGCGAGGTCGAGGTGGTGGAAGGGAGCGTGGGCGGACGTCTGGGGAGGCAGCGCAGAGTGGGCGTGAGCGTGGGCGGGGGCGTGGGCGGGGGCGGGGACGAATAGAGGACGACCGCACGCGTCTCCATGGCGACACCCCAAGCCTCCCTCCTCGTTCTCAGCTCACGCGCAGTGTGCCGCGTGTTGCCAAGGAGAAGAGGTTTTCAACTTGTTAACCATTACATCGACCAAAAGCATCACTTACGTCTTTCTTCGTTTCAGTATTAAAAACAAGTTATTTGCAACTGGGAATTTTTACTTCAATACAATATACGTAAATCCTAAGTTTGTCAATTAGAGACAGTATACAAACAATACTTTGATATTTCATTTAATTTCTCACTATCGTTTGCGTAATGGTACAAGTATCTACAATAACGTGAGACACTTGAGAGTACACAGATTTTCGAACATTAATACGGAATATTAAATATATTACTGACTTAACGTCAAAATAAAACTTAATACAATAAAACATATTTTATTTACGCATCCTTTTCTAATACTAAGGTAATTTCTACGGCTGCACTTTTTCACTAGCGGATGTGTGAAATATTATTTTATTCTGTATGAAAATAAATAAGTATTGACTTACTTGTACAGTAAAGAACGAAGGTTCAATTTCTCCCTTCTACTCCCTACTAACCCTTCAACCGACTTTAATTCTCATAAAGAGGGCATTCTTTACTAGCTGGCCACTTCGTCGTTCCTTAACCCATGCACAAAAATGTCATCACTCTTTAATGTGTTTGATGATGAAAAGAGAAACGAGTAATATCTGACACACTTTCGATAGTTGTTGCTACGACAACGACGTTTGTTGAACGTCATTCAAACATATTACTTCTGACATGGACTAAGAATGCAGCAAGGTGTTGAGTTTTTTAATGAAGGTCTTAAAAGTTAAATATACTAACATTTAGCACTTTAAAAAAATTAACTTTACTGAAAATTCTTACATAGAATTTTATTGCCGTCGCTACTTCACTAAACAAGGTTTGAAAGTCTGTCAATAATCGCAACAATGCAATCAAAAGTCTTGCCAACTTGGCTTACCTGTTAATCCGGACTTTCGTTACCATTTCTGTAATACCTCAATAATGTTATCACTAATTCTCATAAATTACTCTGATATTATTTTACCAGTCTTTTAAACGAGTTCGCATCTCTTCCCGCACAATGTAGCTTATCACCATTTCAAGTTCGCCACTTACTCCAATTTGTACACTTCTTTTGGTCAACATGTAACGTGACATCAAGCTTTCTCTACACCACCCTGCACTACACTGCACTCCAACTACATTACACTTTATTGGCCCCGCCCTGCTCCTCCTTATTCCACCGGCGCTGCGCTGCGCCGCCCCCAAACGCAGCACTCCCCGGCCCTGATTTATTCGCGCCACTCTCCCCACCCCTCTCCATCCCTGCCTCCCCCTGTTATTACAGCAGGGAGTGCGCAGGCGGCGTCTGTCGCCGGGCACCTGCGCACCACGCGCCCACGGGCTGCCCTGCGCAGGGGAGCAGAGAGGCAGGGAAAGGAAGGACAGTGGGAGCGAGAGAGAGAGAGAGAGAGAGAGAGAGAGAGAAAGGAGAGAGAGAGAAAGGAGAGAAAGAGAGAGAAAGAAAGAGAGAAAGAAAGAGAGAGAAAGAAAGAGAGAGAAAGAGAGAGAGAAAGAGAAAGAGAGAGAAAGAGAGAGAAAGAGAGAGAAAGAAAGAGAGAGAAAGAGAGAGAAAGAGAAAGAAAGAGAGAGAAAGAGAGAGAGAAAGAGAGAGAGAGAGAGAGAGAGAGAGAGAGAGAGAGAGAGAGAGAGAGAGAAAGAAGAGAGAGTCCCAACATTATCAAGTAAGCACAATTTTCTTTCGGTTAAAGGCCAGACCTCTTTTGCCAGATCCCTTACTTTTGATTACGTATTTATTGACACTGATATGTTCTGTGGGTAGAGAAACGGTGAAAAAATTTGTTATATCTTTTTTTCTACATCAAAGTTATAGTGTAACCGACAGCAGAATTTACTTTGCTGATGTAGCAAAGTCTCGTGGATAACTCTTGATCTGCCTGCTCGCTTTCCACTACGCAGCCCCGGGTTGGATTCCCGGTCGAGCCAAGACTATAGTGTGTGTTTTCCTTGTAATGTCCCAGTACATGTTGCTGTGTGACGATAAGAAAATTCATTTCTCAGTTTGAGAAGACCGGAATACGGCGTGGGGATGTCTACGTGCTAACCACACGTATCCCCTTAACCCATGGGCACGAGACAGGACGTCGCTGGTTTGCCTGATCCCGTTCACGGGCTGACGCACCAAGTACATACATACATACATACATACATACATACATACATACATACATACAATGTAACATAAACCTAACAGTACCTGCTTCCCAAAATATGACTCCTGTGATTTCGAAAAAAATTGAAAACCAAGGAAAACCCGAAACAACATGAAACAAAGAACAGTTAATTGCCGATCACACAATCACCAGCCGTTCACACACGGCTCATCTGCGTCTCCCTTGGCGATTACCCCCGTCCACCATTCATCCCACGATCACAGTCACTGTGCCCCCGCCAACCACCACAAACTCCTCACATGCTCACCTGCCGTTTACCAGGAACTCACAGGCTCTCAATACACGTGATTCACGATCCAGTATTTCTACCAGTAAGGGAAGAATTGCATAGTATATTTTTATATTCCTACGAACTGGCATGTAACAAAACGTGTGCTTCAAAAGTAACCTGGTTCAACTGCAGTCCCAGCACTGGTCTGCAACATACTCACGCTCCTCTGAAACGGCAATGAATTGTTCTGCGTTTATATCACCTGGGATACGAACAGATTTACGTGAATCATAAAAGTAGTAATACATCTCTGTTCCATCGTGTCACGTAACGGTCAGTTGCCAGTGGCGCACCTGCGGGTCCTGCCCACGCGGCAGGCCCCAAATGGACGTGGGATCCACCATGTGCAAGCCGGCGCCGAAAACCGGCCCGAGATTTTACTCTGGATTGCAGCACACGAGTGGGCGGACGAGGACATCGATTTTCGCGCTGTGAGTGTATGAGAAGAAACGTGAAGACAGGGTACCAATCTAAATGCTTAAAATATTTTCACTAATAACGAAATTTTAAAATATGAGTAAAATATAATGAACAGTGTACGTGAAAATAGTATTATAAAATGATTCTTATGTTCAAGAAAATACTAGTGAAAAACGTCAAAATTTCATAATTTTTGACTAAACGATCTTTGCACGTATAAAAGAAGTATTATATATTAGTTGCATTACAGCAGTAATATCATAATATTGTTTAACTGTTGTAAATAATACATGAAAGTATGTGGTTTGGTAGCACCTCTACTTCCATTTCGTGGGAGTTCCTGACTGATGGTGTCATCGTGGTTGCTCGCCAATCAACGCACCATTAATTCCAGCTGTAGTGGTTAACGGTCACAGGTCATATACTCGCTGCGTATGTAATACGAGTACACGGCGATATTTTGTAATGTTATAACTAATATAATAAATAGTATTAGCTACAATAATGGCAGTTGAAATTTTCTGAAACAGCGAAAATGTGAGCTCATTTTCACAGAAAACTCTTGAGTTTTCGAGAAACTTTATATTTTTGAACTACTTGTTTTTACAAATTTAATAATGTATACAATTAGCTGTTAATGTACATAGTAACGACGTGAGAGAGATGCCAAAAAATAATATTGCATTAGTTTTCAAGAAACAAAGTCAAATTATAATTTTTTGACATCTTTCTCACGCCGTTAATATAGATTGCCCATATCGTTGGCGACATCTCTAGCCTTGTCTCCAAGGACAATAGAGCTTTTAATTTTTTTGAAGTTACGTTGATTCCCAGACACGAACACGATTTTTTGTTTGTGGCTGTATTACCTTTACCAATGAGTTTACCTAGGTTGTGCCCTATCAGTCATTTAGCATCTACGCGCATAATAGTTTTGCATTAATTATACAGCAAGATAATGCCGAATTCAAAAATACACCACCTAACGGTCAAGGACACACGACTTCGGTCAAGGTTTGGGACGTATCTTTTAAACATACGTATTTATAGATGTCGGTAGGTCACGCGAACATGCTGTAGAAGGTCGCACGAAATATTTCCCTTGCACCGCCCAAACCGGAGCAAGCTCTGAACTCCCGACGTGCGCAGTATTACAGTGTACGAACGAGTAAATACGAGTGTATGTGTAAGAGAGTGTACGTGTAAGAGTGTATAGAGAGAAGGCAGGAAAAGTAAGAGGGAGAAAAGATTGCGCGCGGTCCGCGACCCGATCGTCAGGGTACTCCTTCGGCATTCGGCTGGTATTGAGAAGCTGGCCACTAGAATTCTCCTCCAGCCAGCGGTTTATTTCGACTAACGTTAGCTATTGCACAAAATCTGCCAGCGTAGAGACTCTAACGTCTGGCCAGAGTTGCTGCAAAGATAAGCGACAATGAAGTAAACCCAGCTGGTTTGATGATAAGCTTGAATGTCATCACAGGAGCGAATGGACTTGTTCGCTTAAATAATAACATTAGCAATCCATAGTTCGAACATCTCCCATTCAATTTTCATCTGCTGACACATTACAGAATCACGTGCAAAAGCAGTCACTATTACTGGAAACAACATGGTACACCATTAACAAATTGAACACGAAATGGCACCATTCACGTTTTTTTTCTTTCGGATAGAAAAGCGGTAGCGAACAACAGAAAATAAAATGAATACGGCTTGCTTTACAATTTTAAGTCTCGCAATAGGCAGCGTAGAAGTAAATGCTTCGCATGCGGGAGCCAAAGAGACAAAACACGGCCAGTGGGTGCCCTTGGCGAAAACAAGACCAAAAAGTAAAAGTTAGAATTTGTTTTGAAGAGCTTCGACCATCAGTGTTAGTGAAGAAATGATTGCGGAGGTGTGAAGTCTAATCCTGTGCTTGCTGTGCGATGAAGGAGAACGAAGTTCGCTCACACCGTCAGTGCACTTCTCGCACAAGAAAGGAAGGTAAACTTTAGTATGGCGTATTAGCGTTCGCGAACCGTCTTTGCTGACACTTGCATTGAGAATGTCCCTTCTGAAGAAATGCAAAACACATTTTACGCAGTATAACTGTTTTCGCTGCCTCACTTCAAATACATTTGTATAAACATTTCAACTAGGTTAACATCAGAGATAACATCATACAACGTCTGCAAGTTGATATAAGCGTAATTTAATGAATTATTTTTAAAACCAAGTGCTCCTGGAAAAGGCATATTACATTAATAAATCATTTCATATCACATTTCATATTTGCTTGCTTGTCGAAATTACAATACCAGGTGAGTATTGAAAGCAACACTTTTTGTAGGAGCTAGTAAGGGTAATTGGGCGCGAAATCTTCGGCGGTTGGCCGCGCGTTCGTCGTTGCGATGCGTCGTGCGTCGCGGCGGTGGCGGCGGCGAAGGCCATCTGCGCGGCGCACAATACTGTTGTGCGGCCTCGGCAGACGCGCTGTGCTCCGGAGGGGAAAAAGGCGGCCCCGGTCGTCAATGCGTCTTCGATGAGGCGTGAAGCGCGAACAAAACACGGCCGACAAAGCGGCGTTTGGGCGCGGCGCCGCACGGAGACACGCGGCGGGCGCAGTAAAGACGGCGGTGGAGAGAACGAGCGCAAGGAGACACAATGGAGGGAATGTGAAGCCCGTGAATTTCAGCTGGGTTCGGGAGAGGTGGCTCAGTGCATCAATTGACGTCACTGAAGTGCTTCTGACCGGGAGATCCTAGAGTAACCAGTCCCGACAGTGACAACATATTTTAAAATGTTACAAATGTTGTATTAGGTTTTTACAAATATACTTAACCCTCTTTTCTGTATTAATTCTTCTAACAGGCGCATATGTAACAACAGAATGTACGGAATATGGAATGAAGTAAGTTAATAGTTCTGAAAGTAAATAACACCAGACATAGTCATGGAGATCATATGAGATGATAAACGGTGCCGAAACTACAAATGCCGAAGAAGGCCGTAGCCGCCTGGCAGCTGCTCCTCGGGGCGTTCCGGGGCAGCACAGCGGAGCGAGGGAGTAGAGGTCGCCAGCGGCCGCGAAGGCGGAAGAGATCTTGGGCCGGCGGGAGCCGTCGGGTGCACAGCCAGCGAGGCGGAACTCGCGCTCGACCGCGATGCATCGCGTCTCGTGGTTAGCAGTGCCATGCGAACGGAACGGAAGCAGCTAGACAGGAAGGAAGTGAAGGCAAAGCGAGACCGAAACCACTCCCCAATTTCCATCTTTCCGACTACGCGGACGTTCGCAAAATATGTATTAAATTGGTTGAAAAGTAGACGAGCATTTCCATCGTTATGTTTCAACAAAGTTATAGCATATTATCAAGTCAGAGTACTTATAAAATGGAAAGTGCAAAATAAAATAAAAAATAAAAAATGCCCCTGAAACTCTTTTCGCATCATTTTCAATACATGAAGACATTGCTCGGCGTTATAGGTCATAAAGAGGTCAAAGAGGTCTAGGCTTAAATGAATCGCAAAAAATTTCAATCACAAAGCTTGAGCATTAGATAAAGTTGTAGTCACCTGGAAAACAACTTTTTCATTAATCAAAAAATAAATTATAGTCACATCAAACAGAACCCGTTTTGCGGCCGCCTGGCCGTTTGCTACTGCCGCAACGTTTTCGAATGCTTTCTTTGTCAAATCTAATGAGTCAGCGTGCCGTTCAAACAAGGGCTAAGCAATTTGCTTTTGAATGTTCAGTTCTGCAACGTGCGAAAAGGAGAAAGTAACGGAACGCGTGTCACGCGGCGCGGCTGGACCGCAGGGGCCGCGCGGCGCCAGGCCAGCTTACGGGACGAACGGAATGGAACTGTATCAAGAGAAAGGAATTGCTGACTTGCTGAGAACGGATTACAGCAAAGAGATGAGTTGGCCTCTTATTGAAATACCGACACTGCCTATGAATCTCAATAGGCATGTACGCCATATGCTCAGAGACACAGCAAGCATTAGTCACACATTAAAAGAAAATCTCCTTCTGTTCGGGGAACCCAATTGGCTTGCAAATCTTTATATATGATTCCAGTTTTCTCCTGAAATTGTACATAAATTTAACGAATATACATTAGTATAAACATTACAGTAATTTTGTTTACATTTAGTTCTTTTGAAAATTGTAAAATAATTGTCGCGAAACGGGCAAAGTTTATAAACATTACATATTTGATTGTATATTTTCTGATCAACGTTTGTTCTTATTAATGAAAAAGGGTAACGACACAATTCAAAATATATAATTGTCGAATATTTTTGTAGATGAATCTTATGTAGGTCGTTGCAAAGTCCCTCAAGAGAATTTTGTTTATTCCGCCAGTACATTCTGGTACAGCTAAATAAGACGTGAGATAAGGGAAAAGGATGTAATGCAATAGCAATTGATACATGAGTAGATTGAGGACATAAATGCGAGATCAACCTGAACCTAATTACTTTTAACTAATCTCTTGCATATTTACATTCATTCTTGAACATCAAAGTGATTTAAATGTACGAGTTAGAGAATTATAGGTAAATCTTTAACAAAAAGGAAACAATCCTTCATACAAGAAAGCTGAATATATCCGTTAGCATTTTTCTTCGCTAACCTGTGGCATATTTTTCTTGCCCGCAAAGTCCTCCCCCCGACTTGCCCACATTCCCTCACCGTTTCATATCTAAACCTGCTCACACCTCCCACTGGCCTATTGCCTCCCTCGTCCCTCCATCTCCTTCACTCACGCTCGGTTCTTCTCCTCGACGCCCGCCTTGCTCTCCTGCCAGGCCTGTCCTGTTTTCTCCCGTCTTACAAATGCCCCTCCTCCTTTTTTCCATACTGTTCGTCCGTCCAGCCCCGTTGATTCCCGCTCCGACTTGTTTCACCCATCCTGCCCTGGCGCTTCCCCGCCCCCACCTCGCTCGTGCCGGAAGCATCGCGCTGGCAGCCAGCCAGCACAGGGGCAGAGGCGGCCACGGGTTCGAGGCCCGGCGGGGACATTCGCCAGTCCATCCGTCATCCGCCAACGGGAGGGCCGGATTCCTCCCGGCGCCTGGCCACGTTCATTAACAGCACTACACTTCACCTAAGACACGTGCTTTCGAATGCACCTTCAGAGCCACAAGTGGCTTTCTTACTTGCGATTTGGAATGAGCTATTCGCCCTGTTTATAACCGCCGGTGCAACTTTTTCGATCTTAATACCTGCAGTCTGAAAACTCACAGTATCAAAGCATTAACTTTGAAATAACGGGCTATCCTGTATGATCTCTTATGCCCCTGAGTAAAAGTCGTCAAAAAGTGAAAAAGAGAGAGAGAGAGGGAGACAATTAATGGTAAAGAGTAAATGAAAATAGATAAATATGTAAATGAAAAAATAAGATAGTTGCCTCTATGTGTTTTTAAGAGATCAAATCATTCACACCTAAACATTTCTGCGACTTGACCCGTTGCGTTTGCAGACACAAACTTGTCATGTTTTGCAATGCCGACCGCGTCAGTGCAAACCCGAATGTTTAAAGGTGATGAGAGCGTAGGCTTCTGCGGCCGGAGTCAGTTGCTACTTGTCTGTGCGAGAGACGCCGCGTCCTAGGCACAAGTGCCAACGTTTCGGCCGTCGTTCTGTAATCTTCTTTAGGGCGAAATGCCAAATTGCACATCACACAAATATTATTTTTTAAATGTTACAAACCGTCGATGTTACGGGTGAAGTGACTGCTACTCGCTTGTCATTACCTGTAACTACTGATATATTGACGAGTGTGAAAATATTCTCATTTATTTATATGAGATTAGGCATCCACCGGCATCCTTGTTGTTGTCGTTTAGATAAATATGCAAACGCTCACTTATTGAATGAATTCAAGTTTTTAATTATTCAGAGCAAAGAGAAAATGCATGTTGATAATTTGTTTAGCTGGCTGCTTATCACTCGAATTTCAAGCCGCCCGCCAGCGACTAACGTCGTCCTGTTCTTAGCGGAGCGCGGCGCGGGACAGTAAATGAGTGCCCGGCCACCGCTCAGGGAAATGAAGGCCACACTGCAACTGCCAGCAACGCTGTAAATCGGAACCACTATGTTAAAGGTAACGCGCCAGCTCATACTTTAATAATTCTCTGCTTGGCTTCTTACAGAATAAAGAAACGCTCACACTATGAAATATACCACATTGAGGGTCTCTTAGAAATATCTGGGAGTTAAAATTGGTCAAAAAAACATTTACAGGCGATAATAGTAGAGAAAAAATACGATAGAGATCTTTCTCGAAATGTTTGTCATTGACAATAGTCATTTAAGAATATAACACTACAGTACAGAACATTTAAGAACCACACGTACAAAGAACGCCAGCAAGAAACGATTAGCATTAAACAAACTTATGGTTCAAACAGATTCGAGTACCTGTATTTAAAACGATATTGTTTAAATCTAAAACTTAATTCTAACAATTAACTGCAATTTGTAAGTTTCATATTTCTTCAGATATCAATGCCTGGAGATTTCATTTGGTTTATGGCGATAAATAGATGTGTAGATAAGTAAACGAAATTATCAAGCATCCTAGTAATATTAACAATAATAGTAAATCTATATGAATGTAAAAATAAACTACAACGTAATGTTTTTAAATTAATATTAAATATTTGAATACTTATAAACCATAACAAAATCTATTTTAAAATGTATCAAGAGTCTCTCCCCGAGGAACCCTTAAGCGCGTGATTAGTTCGCTTGTGTATTAATCCCGCAGGCCCGAGTACGCGATGTCAGAGCTGAGCCCGACGCGAACAGAAGCACACTCGGGGCTCCGAGTCCTCGCGTAATATCTACGAGGTAATCCAGCGCCGTCTCGAGTCCTCCTTTCGTAAGCCGCGAGTCGCCGATTTTGAACTGGAGCCAAAGGGAAAATTGGCTTTTCGCGACACGCCGCGCGCAGTCGGGAAAGCCATCAGAGGAGACGTGGAAGCGGAGGGAGCGGCAGGCGCCTAAAGAAAGTATAAGGGCGCGAGGAATTGTTTCGACATCGCTCCAACTGTGAGCGCAGCTTTGCGATGTCCTCAAAAGCAGCCTTTAAAGCGGAAGAACCGCTGGAAAAATATGACCCACGATTTCCAAATACAGTATCGTGAAAATCAATAGCTAGCAATCCGTGCATCAGTTCATGCACATATTAGGCTTTTGTGCATAGCTTTTAAAGTTTGCTCCTTACTTACAAGGAAGTTGAAGATATTTTGAGGTCTATCGTATCAAAATTGAAGGGGCAACTGAGCTGGCATATTCGTGTCGAAAAAATATTTCGACGTAGAGAATTCCATCAATTATACAGTGTGTTAGAAACAAGAAGTACATCTACTATGGTTTATTGTCATATTTCTCTCACTTTTCGATAATTTATATTTCATAATTTTAGTTCTAGATACATACAATTCTCAATAATTACCTTTAGGAATTACTATCAAGATTATCTGGTAAAATGCTGCAGCTCCAGGACAATTTAAAATCTGAATGAGCGTGTCAAATCACAATCAAAAACTTATACCTTGTAGCACTCGTTGTAATTACAACTTCATATCTGTTTTCAATTCAAGTGATCAGTATATTATTATTTCAAAATGGTTCAGGAAGGATTTTTTTTATTTCGTAATCTAAATAAAATAATTACATACAGGAAACAAATAATAGCTTCCATCGAATGGTGCAAACCTCTAGCTTTATCGACAAAACTATGTCATTAAAATACTTGCGAAAATTTAGGTGAGGTATTGCTGTCTCTAAGTTCAAACAAAAGGACTTGTTTTCATTATCAATTATTATTTATATTAACGATAAGTGGTCAATCAAATTAATTTTCAACCCCTGCTACGTGTACGAATTATGCGTGTATTAGATCATATTGCTGAAGTGGGTTCGGAGCTTCTTTAAAGCAACGTCAGCTGCCGTCCTTGGGGCGCATTAGAGGCGAACACGCAAGCTGAGAGTCGCCCTCTTAAGGGGACAATGACGCGGCGTTGCTGCTCACATGGAAGGCTTCGTGACGGAGGAATGGCACGGGGAGGTTCGCGACTCCCGTCTGCGAGCTTCGTTCTATCAGCAGGCACTGGATGCCATATTTACTCGCAAAATACCTCCCGTTTAATTACATTTTTTACAACCTACAATTAAGAAGTCTCAAACTATTGGTTAAAAAAACTAGTAGATAATGGTTGGAAAGATTACACTGAAGAGCCTACAAAATGGCTCCGAGCCTGTAATTTATTAATAATTGCTGGAATAATTGCAAGAATTACATTTACTAGTTAGGGGTTACAGCGGAATTATGGGTCAAATCAATCTTTTGAAACCAACATAAATATAGTGATAGATATAAGTAATGAAATGTTTCACAAACATTTGAATATGTGTAATATTGTTATCGTCAGACACTATTATTTTCATCAGCGTAAGTTTTAGATAGTTTTTTTTAGTTTAGTTTTAGATTTATTATACTTTTTTTTATATTTTCGTTCAAATGTTCTCGCTTCATTTAACAAAGCTGTCGGTCCGTTGGCTGAAAGTGGCGCTCTGCCCTTTTACTGAGGCTTGTTCAGGCGAATTTGCGCCGTTGGCTGAAGTCCGGAGGTCGACGATGTCTCTCGTGTGGCGTCTGAAGTTAACGGGCGCGGCCGATCTCGTCACTCTGACATGACGACGGTGACACACTCACAACATTCCACTTGCAAGAAGAGTATGTTAACAACTTGGTCACAGTTTCGCTTCGCACAAAGTAGCTTCGTGATGATTAAGAGTGTAGTAACTAGTAAAGAAACGGTCTCCTGATCCGATCTCCTACGTCTGCCTAGAAGGCTCTCATGTTCCCATTTGCTTTTTCGTCTCCCAGAATCTCGGTCGCAAACGTTCTCTGCACTACCACGTGCCAAGTTCTCCGCTGAATGAGCAACTGGAAATTCCCTAACTGAACTGCTTCTGTTTCGTCGGCATTCTCAAATTGCTGGAACATTCTGCCGAAATCGTAATGCGATTGGGTGGCGGCAGATACTTGCTGAGCCTTCGGCCTCTTCTGGGCTGGGATCGATGTTGTGTTCCCCGTCTTCTCCGGCTGGTAACAAAGTCGCGTGGCAGGCTTGTTGCGATTCCTTTATTGCAATCTACAATGTTGCCTTGTATTGCACGCGTGTGAGGCTATTCAGACGAGGAAATGTGCTTTAGAGACAGCACTACTTGTTTGTCGTTTTGGAAATGGGCTTGCCTATCAAGGAGGCGGTAGGCATTCGGAAAGGGATATGATGATGGCCGCATTAGTGCAAGAGAGGGCGATGCCGGGTCGATGCCAGGGCGCTGCCTCCGCTGAGGCGCGTCGAGGCGGAGTCACGTGGCCAAAGCGGAAAGGCGCGTCAGCACTGTCCGTCGCAAAATCAATAAATTAACGTCAAACTTATTTATTAGTAAATTTATTTGTTTACTTGAATACACTGGATATATGTACCGGCAGAATTTAAGGAATAATATTGCGAAAAAACGAAAATATCATGATGACTGATATGTTTGTTTCAATGAGTGTATCTATTCCTTCGTTCCCAATGAACACACAAAATATAGAAAATTATTCGTTGAGAAGTTTTAGTCATGTTTATGAAAACGCACCCGCGAGACATTCCATGTATAAGAGACACGATTTTACAGTAATTGTTTCTTTATTCTCACGTAATTAAGAAAGTGTACTATATATTTACAAGATCGGTTTCATTTAGAAAGTAAAATATGGACATTATAAACAATAGCACCTTCAGAAGCACGTGCCGGTAGGCAAATTAAGTTCTTTCCAATAATTTCCAACTAATCATCATTTCTTTGTACGAGTTTTCAAACGTCGATAACAAAATGACTTTTGTCAAAGTGTTGTTGAACAAGTTCTAATACAAATGCAGAGGGAGTTTATATCTTAAAGAAGAAAGTTTTTCAGCTGCCGTCTTTTCTTCTGGAACAAAAAACGGAGAACGGTTCGCTTTGGCAAGGAATCGAGAGAGGTAAGAGAGTGAAACGAACTTCCACGACACAAAAGAATTATGTTGTGGAAAGGATGCTTTAAAGGAAATGTGAACAGTTATCAACCGAAATGTACTTATCTTGAAAAGAAGAAACGGTGGAGAAAATATTAGTATATCTGTTTCTCAACGCAAAGGAAATATTGCTATGAGTTTTTTTCATTTTCATGACACTTGCACAGTTATTCAGAAAAAATTCTCTGACAGCAAACATACAAGAAAATGTCATTATACGTAGTATTTACTTCAACGCAACACTTAAAATTATAAGAGCATTCACACTTTATTACTGGTCATTACTGCTAGAACTATATTCTAAAAGATATAGACAAAGAACAAAGAAATGCGGCATGACTTTTTGGGCAATTGCAAAATGATGAATGATAACAACAGGATTACGCACGCGCTGCTCTATCTTCGTCGCAATGGCAAAGAGAACGCGTTCGTACCTTGTGCAATTCGAAACCAAAGCGCTAAAGCGGTTGACGTCGCAGCTATTTGCGCTATAATGTTGACTTCAACTGGCGTAACATGGCGTTGTTCGCGCATTTCTTTATCGAAATCATGTTAGTAAAAATAAATGTGCGTAAAATGTAATTTAATTAACATCACGACACGACCACCCGCCACCTTGCGCCACATCCGATCCCGCCTCTCCCGATCCTCCGCTCATGCAGGCAGTCACCTTGATCCTCGCTACTTCGACGTCAAAAGTTATTTTTTGCGAGCAATAAAACCTCCATGCCGAGAAGCCTCATCGCATGAATCTAAACCAACTAATCCGGTCGTTGTTTGCACCTCCGCAATAAACATTCCTCTCCATCTTTCTTACATGAAATATTCCAGTGAACATTTCTTCACCGACACTACATCTTAACAGCATTTCATCGAATTCCCGCGTCGAGAAAAAAATGGGTTCCTATCCACGCAGCGAAGGCTGCAGCGCGGGCGACAACAGCTCGACATCGGCGAAATAAAAGTTTTACGAGCTGCGACGGCGGCTCCGTCACGAAACCGACTTTCCGAGTCGCAAAACACTTTAATCCGGGCGCGCGGCGCGCGGAGAATGCATAACAAGCGCGCTCGGGCTGCAGGGCGAACAGCACGGCGCTGCCACGTTTATTTTGGTCTCTTCTTTCTTTACTTGCTTCTTCACAGGGCGACCCAGCTCTTCGCGGCCTGCTCTTTAGCTTTCGAGTTCGGGGTTCGAATCAAGACCCACTCATGTGGGCTATTTGGTTGGAAAAGTGGTTTTGACGCAAGTTTTCCTTTTTCGGAATTTTCTTCCTTCCGCACCTTTATCGACAGCCTCTCGTACCGTTATTCCTACTGAAAGATATATCAAGCACTCCACAATGTAACTCTTTTTCTTTTTAGTTCTTTTTTTCATTTATTCCTGGTTTCATGTCTGCTATTTTATTTCTGCAGTATATTCATTAGACGTTCTCTCAGTTTTTTTGTTTCTCTCTCTCTCTCTCTCTCTCTCTCTCTCTCTCTCTCTCTCTCTCTCTCTCTCTCTCTCTCATCCAATTCCTGTAACCTGTTCTACACTGCAATGGAATACACTCAATTCATAATGCATCCTTGCGAGTTTCTAAGATATTATGCTGAGAAGAACGCCAAACCGTGTGTGAAAAATACTCGAAGCCATTGTATCCACGCCTGCCGAAGGGCGGATTGCAACTGCAACCATTCGAATCACCCCACCCATCCAGGCAGCCCTGAACGTTTCTTTGCAACTAGATAACATTCAAAACACGTGTTTTCGCATTTCGTCTTTTCGCATCACTTGGGCATAATTGCACTTGAAGGATTCAAGAGATCCGAGGGCCAGTCGGGATCCGGGTTTGCATCGTAGGAAAGGTTCTTCTCATTCGTCGAGTTGTTGCAGCGGCCGCGTGGGCCCCAGTGCCTTATTAACGGGCTCCCCGCTGCGTTCGCTTCCCAGCGCCCAACGGTTCGCGTCCGCCCCACTTCCCGGCGGCGACTCGGGCAGGCGATGCGCGGGAGGCGGGCAAATGGCGGTGTTGCTGGGCTAAGGGTTGTCCACGTAAATTTGTATTTTTTGGGGGGGGTCCGCAGTGGGTTTTTAGGGGGCATATTTATTTGGGGGTTTTCGTTGAGTTTTTAAATATTAACTTTTTAAAATTACCAATGTTTATCACGAAAATAACAAAACCCAAAAATATTTTCCTATGATTATTGAAGGCATATTTATTCAAATATAAATAAAAGTAGAAAAACATAGGCGATTATTTGAAGAAATTCCCTTGTTTAAAATTAAACGGTTATTTGTCACAACGAGTCACACCCAAATATTGGCATGAGAAGGAAACACATTTCATGAAAAAGGAACAAATCACAGCAAAAAACAAGTAATAAAAATAACGATTTCGATTGAAAAAAAGTTTTACAAAGAGTTTTCAATATCACTTTTTCAGACATTATAATGAGCGAGACCAAGAAACCTCGTAAGTTTAATAACTCGTTCACAGTGTGCAACTCCTTAAAACAAAAATTCTGCAATGTTTGTCTATACACACATTATTAAGTAAATAGTTGTTGTATTATTTTTATGCAATACAAATATGAAAGTTCACTCTAAAATATAAATATCATTATATACAATTAATAATGTTTCGTATTTCTCTAATGTCCATACCTCCTCATATATTTTAAACATGAAGTAATATTTTTTAATTTGGAGTTTTTTGTGACGATTTGGTGTTTTGTGCAGCGCTTTCTAGTGAGAAACGATTAAGAGCACCGGCAACACTGTTTTACGGCAAGGCACCATAAAGCAAGACAATGTGTGGAAATCCTTTGGATGCGCGGGAGGCTGAAATGGCAGCGACTACTCAATCGACTGTGAATTCTTTGTGTGGAAGGGGTGCGCTTTCTTGCAGAACAAGTAATAATGAATGATAACGGAATACCAAACAATGCAGTGAGGGACGTCCTTTTTCTTTATTCCCTGATCGCGTCTTCCAACAACATCATTGTCATCAATGAGAGCAGTAACTAGAAGCGTGACGAGATTAAAAGTTTGTACGTTAAAATAGACAGAAAAGCAGTGGATTAATATTCAGCGAGATAATGTTGCAAAAGTCACCTTAAAAAGTTGTCGATATATAATTTATTTTTATGGGTTACGTTTTCTCAAGTTATTAAAATATATTTCCCATCCTCTCTAAAGAAGGAATAAGTGAAGGTTGTGTACATATTTGAAACCGCAATTTGCTTTACACTTCATATACATCTTAATAGAACTCGTCTCAATAGAACTCTATGTTACAATGTTTAAAACTGTTGTCATAAGTTACCAAATTAGCTACGAGTGCATTATAACCAGGGGCGCTCAGAGAAAACAAGAGGACTGGCGCGACAAATATAAGGGGGTCCTTATTTCAATTCGCCCTCCTCCCACAACACAACGCAAAGATAATCATGTCTCATTGCAACAGATATACCTTACAGCATATAATTTGAATTAGAAGTTAATACATTTTCATTAGTTTTGAAAGAAAAAACTATTATTACCAATCTTTTTCAAATTAAGTAGGGGCTGGGCAAGTTGTCCCAAGTGCCTCCCTACAGGGTGCCCGTAGTTATAACTCAAATTGGCAGATTCAAGTGATTATTTCCCTGTTTAGAGTGTATAAACAAATCACAAGAGATTTGGGCGTGAATTCGCATCTTCTGTCAAATCTCCACCGCAAAGAAAGCGCATCGAACATCCCTCGATGACACGTAAAACGACGCGATGGCTCCACGTCAGCCCCACGCCCGCGCCCGAGGCGTCTGCCGCCAGTCGGCGCCCCTCCACGCGTCGATCGGTTTCCCTCGGGCGCGGGCGAGGAGTGAGGTGCGCACATCGCCCTGGGTGTCATCATCATTACAGCGCCTCTGCTGCCAACGCCTGGAAGCGGCGCGGCGCGGCCCCGTGGGGCGCGACCGAACCCCCGAGCCACCGAGATACAGGCGGAACGACGCGGCGCCCGCCCCTCGCTTATCCCGAGCAGACGCGGTAACGGGCGACGGCAGCGGCGGGACGGCCAAGCAGACGAGGCTCAGAAGAATACGAAAGGCGAGACGGCGGGGAAGGGAGACGGCTGGCAGGCGGGTTGGCGGGTTACTGCGATGGTGCTCTAGAGAGAGACTCCCACGCTGCCTAAATGACGCCGCCTCCACGCTTATTCCACGCGAACGCGAGTACGAAGAGATAGGGTGGCGGGGAGGGCGAGATGGAGGGAGTAGGAGAAGGCGGAAAGGTAGGACAACATGTCAGTGGGGTAAGAGGGTAGCGAGGAAATAAGATAAGGAGCACAAGTTGTTGAAGCACCAAGTTGCAAGGGCAGTAGGGTGCTGCATCAGAAAGGTGGTGGAGTAATAGAATGGTTGAATGGTAAGCGAGCAGTTACAATGGCAGTGCTTGAAGATGCTGGTTCAAGAGGATGGTGTGAAAAACGTGTGACAGTGAAATGGCAGAGTGGGGTGGCGTGTAATAATATGGAAAATTAAGTTTTTGGAACTGCAAATTGCGGGGAGATAGGATAAATGGATGAGGTAGCAGATAAGTAGCGTTGACGATGCGACCGGGCGCTAAAGCAAGTTTATAACAGGGTGAGCAGTTGAACGGAAGCCCAAAAGGTACTAGAAAAGCTTAATGCTGGCGGGGTGCAAGATGTCGAGAAGTGGGAGCAAAGTAGAAAGACGTATACCGAGAAATGCGGGGTAGTGCTAACGGGGCAGGGACAGTGCGGTGGAGACAACGAGGAGGAGATAATGCACTGAGAACAGCGGAGAGGAAACAGACGGGTGGGGAAGGTGGAGCGGGAACGACGCGGGAACAGCTGAGGGCGGCGGTGAGCTTAAAGGGTAAACAGCGTCTTTCAGAAGAAGGTGTGTATCGTTCCTGCTGGAATACACAGGTCTCTGCTTCATAATGAAATCTGCTCCAACAAAAACAACTTTCGGAATGGAACACCAGAGGCGATTGAGACGAGAGAAGTCAGGAATTTGACTAACTGCGTTGTTCATTATGTATTTCACGCACTTTATACACTTTATATCAGACCTTTTAGAGCGAGTAATATTTGGTGAATGTTCTGGTGCAACACTCAAGAAATACTAAATTGCACTCTTGATATTGCAGTGTCACACCACGTAAACCATAATGTACAAGTATATTGACTCTTTTGTTTCGTGACCATTGCCTATTCCCATCGTTGTACATATTACTAGACGCGCAAAATACGCCGATTGGTAAATCCAAAGAAAGAAGTCGTGAACCTAACCGTAATACTAAGTCCAAGCATGATTGTCTTAGTCCACCATGATTATAAATATGATGAAGAGTAGAGCTCGAAAGTTATACGAAGATCTCAATTTACAATTATGGCAAACTTAAATTAACTTTACGAGACGGATCAACTACTTATTTTGCTGTGGCACAAGGGAACTACCTGGAAAACATTGCCTCATATCATTTGATCGGATGAAATACATTGAATATTGTCTATCCACCACGTTCATCTGTACTTATATAAATTGACTTCTTTTTCTGGTTTATAATTAACATTAAGAATTATACGACAAGTTCCATCAGCAGACGAAAAATAAATCATAACAAGTATTTATGAACAAAGAGCACAATTCGGGTCGAACAGTTGTCAAAATATTTCGGTTTCGCTGGATGTTGTAACGTTTCTGGAGAGGATTTGAAATACGAAAGGTTAATATTTTCAGTTTAAGCTGAACCACTTGCCACTACCCGTTATTTACCATTTCCCCATCACCACATTCGGTAGGCCTATTTTTGGACCATCCGGAATAACCGACGTACTAGTAATCGTATCCCACAAACTCGCGAGATTACGAGAATTCCCGGAAAGTAAACTGAACACCTCCGCGCTCGCTCGCAAAAACTCGGAGTCATTTCCAATTTCCCAGACTCCGCTTCGGGAAGCTACTCGAGCGGCGGCGGCGGCGGCAGCGGCGAAAGTAAGAAAACGAGCATTACACCGGACCGCGTAAAAATGTGCTCTTTAATGGCGGCGTATGCGAATACGCACGAGCCTGCGAAAAAGGGCGCCGGCCGGGCGCCTACGTTATGGCGGGCAGAACGGCGCGCGGAGGGTCGTATAAAAGCGTAATGAGTGGCCCATGGGCCATAAACAGCGGCCCCCTCGTAAAAGGGGGCTACAGTGACACACGCGGCCGCAGAGCCCTCCGCGACGCGGGGCAGCACAGTAGGACACAAAACGAAAACATGACGTTAGAAATAACCAGTACCATGTAGCAGCTGCTCATCTCCAGGGCGCCATATTAAAAATACTGTTTTTCTTCAATGGTGCTACTGTTCTGATCGGCTGTTGCGTAAATTCGCTCATTCGTATTAACGCCGAAGTCTTATGCGCTACAAATATTAATTCTTTGATAAGAAAGTTACACTAGAAAGGGTTATGTGTCAGAAAATTACATTTGTACGGGCAATTACTACCACTGACTATCTATCACAGTAAGACGGTTTTATATTTCATATGAAAGATCTACAATTTTGTGAAACACCAATGAACTTGCACATGTCAACTGATAACACAGATAACGCTATACTTTTGCAATCTGAAAATTATTCAGAGTTATGTTACATTGAATCGACCAATAGCTTTGAAAAACAACGCAGCAGATCACGCCTCGCGATCACGAAGATCAGTATCGCAGAGAGCGCTAGTTTTGCGCTTTCGTGTCACTAATACTACTCAGATTAAATATATTTCTTCCCAGAAGTGATTACACATTACAATGGGAAATTAATAATGTTTTAACCACTATTACATTATACTGATGACAATGAAGTATTTATGCATTAAATAAAGAAAATAAAATTGGATTAAATATCTGATGAATTTGACTGTCTTTAATAAATAGATATTTAATTCAATACAATTAACAGACGGTCATAAATATAACAAAAGTGAAGGAAAACTCAATTATCAGACGCCAGTGAAGGGAACCCCAGACAGCGGAATACTTTATTAATTTTCCAGCCCTAAAGTAAAACTTTCATAGAATTTCTGATTTTTTTTCAATATCTTCGGTTAATAACGAATCGAGTAGCATCCTTCATAGCCTTTTAGGTACTATGATTTTGTCATAATTACTACCCATTACCGTAAGTATACATAATTATAATAAATACTCCCACATAGGCGTTTTCAGAATAAATGTTACTATCTTTTAGAGCAGGGTTGTCCAACTGGTGGCCCATGGGCCGCATGCGGCCCGCGATGTCATTTATTGTGGCCTGCGAATGATTATTCGTCAGAAGTGAAAGGCCCTTTCATCCTTGTCGGACGAGAACATATTGCACATGGTGCACGCACCCTGCCGGGGCCAACACCTCTTTCATATAAACGTAGGTTAATTTAGCTATAAGAACTTTTTTAGTAAATTCTGGAATTCAAAATCATTTCAATGGGTTTCACTACGTTATGCATAGTACGCCTGATATTACGCATGGTTCCACCTCCCACCCCCAATTAATGAAAATATGGCCCGCAACCTTATGAAAAGTTTTAATTGTGGCCCTTGAGGCCTTGGAAGTTGGACACCCCTATTCTAGAGGCTGTAGAGGTGAAACAAATAACAACTTTCTGTCTATAAACACGTAATGGGACATTTAATTTAATTGAGTATCATTCAGGGACTTATACAAGATACGACTAGTATGTTGCATACGCCCCTGAATGTCATGCAACCCGGTGTGCACAGGTGTTCGGCAGGTACGAGACATATCCTTGCCTGCGTCAAAAGGTACCGTGCATCACAATAAGGAGTGAATGCCATGTGTATAACTCCGTTTGATGAAATTTCTCCCCTCATTTTCATTGTTTTTTCACATTCGACCTTACAAGTTTGTAGCATTTACTCTGAGATACCGCGTACAAAAACTAAAGAAATCATTTTTGACGTCAATCTACCGCTGGTCGACTGAACTGATGTTGACCATATATTGGTAGATAGTAGTCAAATTTAGGATCTTATATCACTTTGACGGTCAGTTACCAACGTGTGGTGATAATTGAGATAATATTTATTTAAAAAACGTATGTAACAATGTTTGAGGAAGCTTTTTCCGGACGGTTCAAATGATTTTTAATGTAAGTAATGTCCTCTTTTACGATACGATAGGGAGAAACAAAATAACTATAAACATTTCACTCGGGAAATTCAAACATTTTTTGAACGGTTCGTTAAATATAATTTGCTGATTCCAGCGAAGCAGAATGTTTGTGTTAGTAAATAAATTAATAAAAAAATAAAGAGCAAGAAAAAAATACTCCAAAATTGGCAAGATAGCATTTCTGTAAAATATGAACAAATTCTTGGAATTGGTGCATTCCTTCATCAATTTTTGAAAGGATGGCAACTCCAAAGACAACTTACAGCAGAAGTATTATTGCTACTTTTAAAATTATAACATTATTTTTACTTTTCGCGCCGAGGGGAGCCATTAACAAAATATTTCCTCTGTTCCATTTATCGGATTCCGTTTTTTAAATTGACATTTCGATGCGGGTTTATCCATTTTTATTGTTTTCTCGTTATTGCAGTCCGGTGTAATATGCCCATGTACAGAAAGCTTGAAAGAATTATAAAATCAAAGTTTTGATAATGACAATAATAATGTTTCAGTCTGGCCCGCAAACAGAATTACTCGAATTTCGTCCAAGTTATAAGTTTAACTTCGGATGTTGGAGCAGCTATTAGCTGCTCGTAACAGTCAAAATTCCAACCTGACACACGATTCGGAAACCGCGACTTACATTTTTACTAATTACGACGCACCGACGAGGACGCCCTAGGCGTGCTCATTGATCCAATCAAGACCACTGGGCGGCGGCGGCGGCGGCGGAAATGAGGTGGAGGTTTACTCTGCCTCGTACTTTCGGAGTTGGTGTTTTTCTGTAACACAGCGAAAAGAAACCGTTTTTTCTACCTTTTATGTATTCAGCCAGCAAAGATAGTAAAATCTTGCCTGCTACGACTTCAGAGGAAGTGTGTGTAGAATACTGTTTAAAAATACTGGAAGAAACATTTCGGTCGAGAATTATACATGCGCAATCACACAATACACCGAAATAAAATTAAAATAACTATAACTAAATAAATCAATTTAGAATTTAGGCATTTTATAATAAAGCATGATATTAGTAATCAGAGTTCCTGAATAAATATATCTGTCTAGAATTATTTCTTCTAAAAGTAAACAGTTTTCTAACGAGTAACCTCACTGTATTTTAATATGCAGTACACACTGAAAACTTCATCTAACCCTGATTTTTTACTATTCAACAATAATTCATGTTTGATATCAACCTCAGAAAAGAAGTTATCATTATCTAGAGATACATGCAATTTTATATTCAAAATTTAGTACGAGATTTTAGAATTCAAGAGTATTTATCACATGTAATTTATAATTGTACTTAACTCTGTATTTAATTAAGTACGTAATAAATTACAAATAGTATACAGCTTCAAGTATTCGTTATTGAGGTAAATGTTTCCAGAAGTTGCATTCGCAGAAGAGTTATTAAACCGTTCAACAACCTTTTCATCCCAAGTATCAGTTAAAAAATATCCATCTACTTGTATATACTACGCATGAGGATCCTTTGTTTGGGTTAACTACAAACGTGTATTTTTCTCCTAAATCACAGGTTTTGGTACATCAAAGTAATAATGTAACGGTTCATTCAGCTAATAAAATACAGGTCTACTTCACTCAATGTTTAACGAATCTCCTCGACGTAATATATTTAGTTACACGCTATCATCATCACCACCATTACGATACCGTTCAGATTGACACTTCTAACTAAGTATGTGTATTCGTTTACAAACCAGCCCTCTGTGAACATGGCGTTCCATGATGAGCTTATACATGCTTCCCACGCCGTCACAAAGGCCTTCACCATATCGCCATTCCCGTCTGCCGAGCCGTCGTATAACGCCATGTACCAGCAAACGGTCAGCGAGGACGGGCGTGGACGGTGTGTGCGACAAGAAACGGAAGGAAATGACGTCATAAACCGTGCGGATCAAAATATCCGGCTTACGACGCTGCCTGCGAGGGGAATAGATAGCGCGGTTGTTTGGCCCTCGCGACTCAGTCGCCGCGCGCCGTCGCATCGCATCGCGTCGTATGACGCGACGTGACGTCAAGGAATGGATTCAGGAGGAGGGGGTATGCGAGTGACCATTGTGCACTCTGCGAGGGATCAAGTTACTCTAATTTTGAAAATGTTGGGTTAAAAATGTCGGACGTAATAAAAGGTTGGACAAAAAATTTATTAATTGAAATTTGCGCATGGCATACAAGGAGTCAACGCAAACATATTAGAAAAGAGCATGAACCAAATCATTGATACATCAGTTTATTTAAGACTTAACGACTATTTTTTTCTTATGAAAATATTTTTTCGAACAAACGTCGTGTAAAATAGCCTATTTCGAATGATTAGGTTTCAATTACAAACTTGTTATAAATAGTTATAAATTAAAATTCATATTTAAATACCAGTTTATTTTGAAAACGTACCGACTAATTGAACCAGGTGTATGTGGCTGTGAAGCAGCTTCTGTGCACCATATTTTTATAAAGAAAAAATTAAATTGACCGATGTAAAAAGACCCAACACTTGCAATACTGAAGCTAACAGCTAAATCTTAGTCCTTTGCGTTGGGCGTGTTCATTCAGCCTTCCAAGAAGTCACATTATAACTCGCCCATCTTTGGAACTCAACAGTCGGATAACGAGATTGCTATTTGCTCTGTGGTAATGTCGCTGCCAAATGAAGTTCAACAACTAAATAACATAATCGCTACATTAAGACCGCTGCTAACGTAAAATATCTTCCTGCTTAAACGCACAGTTTACGTGACGTGAACCCAACACACAGATTTCATGAATCAAGCACTCCGTTCGAAATGATAATAATATCTCTATTGTTCTCGCAGCTATTCTCGTATACGAGGCGACATCCGTATCTGTGTTAGGGGACACGTACAGGATACTGACCCTTCTAATAATTCGTTTCAGGCAAATTACGAAAGGTTGAATGTTTAAATGAATATATAGAAAACCTAGTGATTTGCTCGCGTATCCTGCACCAGAACGACGATGAAAATATTCGCCATTCGAACCCACAACCTTCGTGGGGAGCGCAGTCGCAGTGGCCTGTGCAATTTACGTCAGTGGACGGCGTTACACGCTTGGAGAATATCCTTGGCCGACTCAACGACAAGACGACGACGACGACCAAGAGGACGACGCGGTCTCAGCGGACGTGCCTGCATTTGCCGCCGCCTCCCGCCCCCTACCCCGCCCCACGAAACTTTTGTGGAGAGGCCCTCTTCTGCACCAGCTCCGCGGAAAGCGCGCAGCCGTCGAGGTCAGCGGGGCTGTTCCGGACGCGGGGGCGGCGCGCACCACGAGCGGAGCGGCGGAGAGCGAACAGAGGTGCACACGGACAATGGCAGAAGAGACAGCGAAGGAAGAAGGAGGGAAAGGAAAGTGCGATAGAGAAAAATGGAGAGCGAAAACAAGAATGTCAGAGAGAGAGAGAGAGAGAGAGAGAGAGAAAGAAAGCGACGGAGAAGGAAAAGAGAAGAAGAGAAGATGATAATGAAGAAGAAGGAAAAGAAGAAGAAGGAAAAGAAGAAGTACTATGTTCAACTACGGGCAGCACCGTGACCGAGAAAAAAAATAGAATTAAAAATAGAAAACCTAATGTGAATTCGGTAGCAATTTAATAAAACAAATGCTGCAATGCTACAGGATCAGGAATGCATTGTGGTGTGGAGAACCTCGAACAGTATTTAATGGAGAAGTAACTTTCTCAGGACGGAACAAAATCGCTCCACGAAGCCAATCGTCCCTCTTGACTGGTCGTGTATTTCACTGGAGTGGAAAAGGAGGATCAGATAACGGTGCGGCGCGGGGATAGGTTGAGTTGTGGGAGGCGGAGGCGGAGGCGGCGGCGGCGGCGGCGGCGGCGGCGGAGGTGGAGGTGGAGGCGGGGCCCCAAAGTCGAAGGGAGCGGCTTAGGGCACCAAAGGGCGGTTCAGATCGGAATCGGCGATGCACAGCCACGACGGAAGGGCGGCCGTAAGAGGAAATCGGCACAATGGAAGGGCGGAAACGAGGAGAGCCAGAAGCGCAGCGTGGAGGGGAAGAAACTCATTCAGACGTTTAAAAGGGCAATATTTGGTAACATGGAGGCAATTATTTGCAAAGACGGAGCCGACGAAGAAGAAGAATGCATAAATGCAGCCATAAATGAAAGAAATGTTCGAAAGTCAGTTTTGTGCCGAAACTACGAAACAAACAGTAATGATAATAGTAATATTAATAATAATAATAACAATAATAATAATAATACGAAGAAAAGACAAATCTACAGATAAAAAATAAAGGGAAAGAAAAAGAAGAAGGAAAATTAGAAAGGCCCAAGAAAGGATAAAAATAAAACACCTCTAACTCAGAGCTAAGAAGAAACTGATGGCAGAGGAGCACTCAGAAGCCCAAGGAGCGGCGAAGGGCGCCTCTGTGAAGGCGGAGGGGTTCGTGCCATAAGGCGACGGGGCAGGGCGGTGCGGGGCGGGGTTGGGCTAGGCGGTGCGGGGGCGCCTGGCCCTCCGCGCCAGATCAATATCCCGTGCGTCTTGTGCGACATATTTCCTGGCGGCGCGGCGTGGCGCGGCGTGGCGTGGCGTGGCATGGCGTGGCGCAAGGGGCGTTCCTCCATGCAAGGAATGGGGGATCTTTGAATAACCGTTTCCTTTCGAGGGGGATTTAAAAACTTCCGGAACCAGATTCCTTCCCCGTCCCCCACGGCGGCTGGGGTTATGTTTGGATCTCCGACCTCGCCCTTGTGAGCTACCCAATCAAGAAATGCTGCGCGCTTTGAAGCTTGGGCAAAAGGGGGTGAACAGAGCGGCCCCTCGGTCTTCCGAGCTGTTGCCAACCAACTCGCCCAACGTCAATATTATGATGTATCCGCCGCTCAAACCGAGCGAAACGTATCCAAATATAACTTCGCTCAAGCAACTCCCGAAAGTGTTCAAAGTGCTCAAACTCTGGGGGCGGTCAAAAGAAAAAAGTCGTTACGATCCAGCCTAAGGAGAAACCATCCACGGCTCTCATCTCAAATATATTCGCTCAAAATATACAAGCCATCCTTAAACGTACAACATGCAATAAATGAAACGAACACGAGAGACGATCATAAAATAAAATAAAAAAATAATGCAGGTTCAATTAATTCATCGAACACTAAGTTTGACACATTAAACGCAATCAATATTCCACACCTTTCGCTTATGCTTTTGATGCATGTAATAATTGCGGGCTCTTTCGCTTGGACTCATCAATGTCATACACAACACTCCGGAACAAACGACATATCGAATTACACAATCACAAAATCTGCGATTCAATGGATGTAAACACACACACACACACATGTATTGTAAGTAATTTTTAAGGATGTCAAAATCCCTATCCTAAACCCTAATTAAAAAAGACTATCTCACACTTAGTTTAAAACCATTTTGTTATGCCTTTTACTCTGCTGATACGTAATTACGCAATTTTAATAGGGAACTGTCTGCTTTGAAGCTATATATATATATATATATATATATATATATATATATATATATATATATATATATATATATTTCACAGCTATATATTTCACAGAAATGCAACTTTGATAAGTACTATATTGCTATTGCCGAAGAATAACAAACCCTTCACATTTTTCTTATTAGTATCTTATTAGTTATAGTATTATAGCATTAAATAGGGAAAACCTGGTACGTTGTAATGGCATGTGCTCACGCACACATTCGAAAAATAACGCGTAATAATAATGATTATATTGGACGGTGACTAAGAAAATTGACAATTAAGTTTCCTTCACCTTGCAGATCGACTTGATATATAATGATATAAATATTTAAGATATCATTTGAATTCAACAATTTCGATTTGTATTAACCGAAATTGCTGTCGTAGTCGACAGTTTTTCTAGTAAGAAACCCGACTGGTTTGCAATTATCATTTAAGTATGCAATTATCATTTTCTTTCATGTAATTTTTATGGTTCGGTGAAACTCCTCACTTACAAATTTCTTCAAAAAGTCAAAACATTCCAAATAATAAACACTACGGGAGAATAAGGTCAATTCAATTGTTTTGCGTGATAGTATAAAATAATGCACTAATTAAATTGTGTTTCTAATATCAATAAATATATCAAACATGAAAAACCCAAAATTGATAATCTGATATAAAAATGCAAAGGGAAAAAACTTTTATTTTATTTGCAGCTCACCTTACAGCTCGAGTTTGTAATGTAATTTCCACCAATTCCACCTTTTCGATCTTCAGATTTTTCTGAAAAATGGAATAAATCATTTAATTTATTTGATGAAGAGTAGTATTTAAAGATTTAAATTACAAATCCCACACCTTTTTAAATCTGCCAATTTACGTACTATTTTTTTTGCTAAGGAAGAATTTACGTTCGAATTTTCTGATTTTCTTTTTTTTTCGTCAGTTTATTTATAATTTTTTAGTTATAGTTTACTTACAACACAAATTTCTATTTGCAAAAATTTCGCATTCTTCGCTAATCATGAAGAGTAGAAATTATTCAAAGACGATCAACTTGCCTCAAGTCATACCTCAAACAAAAATAGCCAATTTGCAAATCAATGTAACTAAGACCTTAAATAGAAGAGTTTTTGATTTTTCTGTTTAAACATAAGAAATAGAACTTCCTTGTTTATTTATCTGAATTTTCGCGATGAAGTTTCAGAGCAAATTACATTCGAGGAGTAATGATGCTATAGCGAATTCAAATTCAAAGTCCTGTGATAACTGATATGCGCTTTCTTTATTGTATTCTAAATAAAACATATTTTACGGTTAAAAAAATGTTAGAGCATGATTTTACGTTCTAGCGTGTTTCACGCAAGGAAATCACGCAACACTACATTTCATTTGCATTTTCATAAGTATATTTTCTTTAACGCACGCACAAGAGTTTCACAAGTCCTTTATTAATGTATCGCCTCCAAGGTCGATTGCAGTTGCCCTTATACAGGGTGCGGCAGAACCGACTAAGCAGTTTTAAGGAGCAATAAAAATTAAATCTGAACATATTGAGAGAAAATGTTTTTATTTTATAAATTAGTACAATATACCATTTTATATTCATTTAGTTTTGAAAATAATGCCCGGAAGGTGGCGGCCCTTAGCATCAATACATTGCTGTTGACGATCCCTGAAGTTTCGAGCAGCTCTTACACACATATCGCGGGGTATGGCATTAACTTCGTCAATAATCCGCATTTTTAACCCTGCTAGGGTGTGAGGGCGACTTTGGAAACCTTTTCCTTCAGATATCCTCAAAGAAAGTAGTCACAAATGCTCAGATCTGGTGACCGCGCAGGCCACCCGACATCACCCCTCAAAGAGACGAGGCGTCCCGGAAACATTTCTCTCAAAACACCAAGTGAAACCCGAGCTGTGTGAGCAGTAGCTCCATCCTGTTGGAACCACAAGTCCCCCAGTCCATGTTCTTCAACAATCTCGTCCAATTTGGGTTGCAGAAAATTTCTCAACATTGAAACATAACGTGTGGAATTCACTGTCACGGTCACTTCTTCCTCCTCAAAAAAGTAAGGGCCAACCACGCCAAATTTTGAAATGGCACACCACACTGTCACTTTAGGGGAATGTTGCGGTCTTTCATGAATAATTCGGGGGTTATTTTCAGGCCAGTAACGAAAGTTCGAACCAGTAACGAAAGTAACCAGTAACAAAAAGCTCGTTGTGTAGCGATCACAGATCTGATGTTTTCATAATAAGCGCGAATGGCAAAACCACGATGTGCACCGGTCCACACCATGTTGGTTACTGAAATGGGGTTAACTACTGAACAAAGGCAGACCACGTGCAGCTGCCTACCCCCACTACAGCTCCCTTGGTAATCAATAGAAACTGCTTAGTCGGTTCTGCCGCACCCTGTACTTCTCGATATAAATCGAGTTTCACACAGAAAGCATAATTCAATTTCATTTCTCATCGGTATACTGGTGCTTAATGAACGTAAGAAACAAAAGTAAAATACTTTTACTTTGAAATGTCATATTTTATTTTACGCAACTGTGGATAACAAAGCTAGAAAGTTTATACCAAATACCCAAATATTGAACTATGCTGCAACATAACACTTATTTCATTGATCTAATGAGTCAGTTGGCGATGAACACAAAGTAAAATAGCAATGAAATAACTTACTTTGCTTTGATGAACCGTGGATTACAATTATATAATTCATGAGCAAGTATAATCCTAGTTTTTGTCACGAAGAAAAGAAATGAACGATTTTCGAAGTTGCAATGGAAGCTTTTGCCCCAAGATTAGTATTCGTGCCTCCTCTTGTAGGTCAATCCCGCCCGCCCGAATCCTTCACTGTTCAGATCAAGTTACCGCTGGCGAGGTCAGTCGGCGAGGGAAGCGGTTGACGGGGAGGGGGAGGGGGAAGTGGCGTGCGAGGGCGCGCACGCACACACGCGACACCCAGACAGGGTTTTACCCCGCAGGGCGGGGCTGGGTGGGGCCGGGCGGTCCCGGGCGAAGAGGGGCGGGGAGGGGCAGAGCGAAGCGATCGCAGCCGGGCGGAGGGCAGAGCAATGCAGACAGACAGACAGACAGACTGGCGTCCAGCGACGCGCAGCCCTTCATGCACACAGAAGGGTTTTTCATCCTTTTGACCTCTGCGTCCAATAAGAATTCCAACTCTCCCATCCTAACTTTCTCATCCTATTGACCACTGCGTCCAATAAGAATTCCAGGGTCTCTCACAGTAGCTCCGGGATGCACTGAAGAGCACATTGGCACACCTCGAACATGGCAAAGAGCAGTAGACCTATGTCAATCCTGAACCTTTCCACGCAGCTTTCCGCGACTTCACCTCGATTCTATTGTGGTGGGTTCCAGTTCCTCAATTAGACAAAGATTCTACACAATTGGCAGTCAGATCAAGAAATAATGAAAGCTTTACGTAACAAATGACATGACAGATTCGGAATGCCCCACACGCCTGAAAACATGAATGTATTGCGTATATATCGAATCATCAGCCTTAATGTACACGTACCTGCCCCCAGCACCAGTTCCTCGGGATCGACCGTTCAAACTGTAAACGTGTCACGGCCTTGCAACATAATTTGTTAACACCTATAATGCTACTAAAACCGACCTTCTTATCCATAATCGACCTTAAATACGTTTCGTAAAATTGATTAAGTTTGATATCGTTCGATTCCTAATCGAAAATTATAGCAAAGCTATATTAACATTGACATCTACCAACAGCGCACTAAGAAATGAACAATTTTCTCAAAATCAACTAACTCTACACAAAATGTTAAAGAACAAAATATTTACATCACGTGTCAATTATCACAAAGGTATAGTTAAATTTATGGTAGTATTTATAAATTTAGGAAATTGTTTTATCAAAAAAATATGTATTTTTTAAACATTTTCTCAATTTTTCATTTCATTAACAGTAATATGTAATGATTTTAAGAATATTGTAGAAAGGTAAAATTTGGTCTTTTATGCACTTTTTCATTAAAACTTTTGCAGCAGTTTTTGTTAAAATTTCGATTCAGCGTTTCTGAATAAGTACAAGCTCATTTTAAGAGACACGTTTTGCGTTTTCGACAAAGTTCATTACAAACCATTTGAAACACTTGTACTGCCAAATACAATAATGTGTTAAAAAATCGTCCACAATTAAATATTAGTTATGAGAGATATTTGATAAAATTACTTTTAGGTAAGTGTTGAACATAAAACAACAAACGAAACGGATGTAATGTTATTTGTTATTCAGTGAAGTTAGTATTTTCCATAACGAAGGTTTAAAGAAAAAATTTCAAACAATTTTTGAGAAAATATTATTTTAATGTTGTTTTAATATTATTTTAACATTAAATATTATTTTTAATGTTGGCTATATTTTACTGAAAATTGACTACCACAAAATATTCACTATGATTTTCCAACACTTTCTACATAGAGGCTAAAATGTTTTCTTCTTCTAAACGAATGCGCACTTGTAAGTATGGTATAGTACACGTCTCATTCACTCGCGTATTAAAATAGTAAGTCTTTTTCTCTCTGGCGGGGTGACAACTTGAACGCTTCGGAGATCAGCAGAATTGATTGTTTCGAGCAAGTATTCTCTTTAGCCGCGCGATATCTTCGTTGACCGCTTACTCCGTGGGTTGCTATATCTTACGTTTCTAATATTATTAGGACGTAGGTATACGAAAAATGTATTACTATTAAAATTAGACGAAAGAACACCTACGTATACGAGAAAATAAAAATGAATAGAATTGCGTGTCTCCCAGCAGGGCAGACAAGCATACTTGTACACAGGCCGCGGTGGGCCTTGAAAAGAAAGCAATTTTAAAAATGGTCTAGAAGTATTCAGATATCAGGGCACATTCTGGAACATTCATTATTTAAATACGTCTTCTTTTCGGAACTCTTACTTAGACGGGTCATTATACTCCATTATTAAATAGTTTCAACAACTAAACTACTGTTCACCTACACTTATTGTGTTTCGATACCTGCTGACATGAGCTGCTAGTCCGTCAAATTCCTGCGCTATCTCGTCCCCCCCCCCACACCGCTCAGAGCCCTGATGCGGGTGAGCAATAACCGCAATCGCTTCTCGGGGCGCGCCCTGCCCGCCCACTCGCCGCCGAGTGCAGTGGGAAGCGCAGGTTGGCTCCCGGTTCCCAGAAGGCGCGGGCGCGGGCGCGGACAGGCGAGGCGGGAGGGCCTTCCGAGAACGCGCGCTTTTGCACGGCGCTATCGCTCATTTCGCGCACCGCCGCTCCCGCGCTCACCGGCGGCGGCGGCGGGCGCACACTGGGGCCGGATGGCTGAAACGCGGCCCAAACCTCAAATTCAAGTTCAATGACCAACTCTCCTATAAATCGCTTATTACAAATCCAGTCTGATGTTTCAGACATAAAGTAGCTATCCGCAGATAAATCTTGCCCTTTAATAAAATAATTTTATTTTAAGTTTTATTTTAATCTTCAATTTCCTTCAAATTTATATCGCGTAATATTTAAAGTGAACTACTAAAATCTACATACACTAGGTTGATGTTTAATTAATTTCACATATCTCAACGATAATTTCACATACCCATTGCAAAAGTTAGCAAAAATAGTACTACAAGACTTAATTCATATATTCAGAGAGCTTACTTCTTCACAGTACCGCACGTATCACACATTTGAAAACTCGTAGGCCATTCCTCTTTGACAACATACGTGCTTTCCATACCCCTACCACTGCCAATGGTCGAAGTTGTCTGAAGCAAAGGAGGTTTGGAGGCTTCGTGCACGTTTTCGCCATTTGGCCCCACCGTGGGCGGTCGACGGCGAGCGGATGTCCCTTACGCCTGGGCGCACCGCGCCTCCCCGCTCGCTCCACCGCCCCCGCCCCCACACCCGCCTGGCGGAAGCGGGGACGCGCGCCCCGGCGCCGCGCGGCGCGGAGCCTATCGCCCGGAAGCACGCTGCCGTGGGCCTTCCGCCCGCAGCCGGTCGCCCGCCCCGCCCCGCCCCAGGTCGACTGCCGCTCGCCCCCACAAGGCATCGCCAACTCACGCAGCCACCCTCGGCCAAAAGCATGGCACCCAATTGTCAGTCAAGCCATCACACGAATGCACAAGAGAGGACGTCTAACTGTCGGTAACTGGAAAGTTCGTTTTAAAAAGAAGCTCGAAAATGACACTGCCTACACATATCTATCTAGTATACATTGGGCTTACAAAACTACAACGGTACGGTCAGGTTTAATGGAATCTATGGATGGACAATGCGAAATGTGCGATCGCGCAGATTCTCTCGCAATCGGAAACTGGAGGTGTTCCAACATCACACTCATTATCGCATTATTTCTAACTTTTGCAATTTACGACCGGTTAGAGTCAGCAACGAAAATGAGACGCACGCTATTTTTAAGCATCGATTACTCTGTCTGTGGGGGGGGGGGGATTGGAGAAAATACTTGAAGCCTTTTTGAGACATTTTGTATACATTGCATTAAAATCTAGTAGAAATTACTTGTTTAAATTACTCAAAAATTTTCACTTATTCTTCTGTAAAGATGTAGACTTAAAAACAAATCTATCATATTACATTTTTGCCACGTTAATTTCTTGCAATTTTCGAAACTGAAAGCAGCCCCATTTCCGACCATCCTTTGCCATGTACGAAGAAAACATTAGAGGAAAAAAGTTTGGAGCTGATTTTGAGAAAATAATGTTTAAAAATTCTCTTTATTTAACACCAAATGTTTATTTCACGCGTTTGAAGTGAGCAGTGAGAGTGATGGGCACGGTATATAGTGCGCGAACCATCACTGGGTAACGCCCCCTGGACAGCGCAACGCTCGTGGACGGGGAGCAGCCCCGTCGCCCAACCGGCGGGGGGCGCGACGCCGTCCGCGGAGCCGGCGCCACCGGCCATCGAAGCGGCGCCGCGCGGTGCTGCGCGGCGCGAGTCGCCGCCAACCGGCCGCCCGACGCACAACCGCCCTTGAAGCATCACGTGGCAGCATCACGAGGGCGGTAAGCAACGCATCTGTGTTGGTTCTTAGCCAGAGCATCTCTCCTCGCTGACAAATGAAGCAAGATTGTAAAAAGGGAGACGGCTAATAGGAAGTCGCCGCATCCCCGTGGCACGTTGGATCATTTTCTTTGTTACAAAAATGGGTAACATGCCATGGTTAATACATTGTAATACATTGAAATTATTTATTATGATATAATAAATAGTTTCAATGCTCGCATGCTCGTCGTCACCTATCATTTTAATTAACTGTATTTTTTGTAAAAATTCAAGTAGTTTTGTTCATGGAACTCTTCCTCCGTCCCGCTCCTAACAGGAGCAGGATTAGGCAATTGAAAGCAACCTCTCATTGACAGGTTATAGTACCGCAATAATGAAGAGATATATATCATTGATCGATAGATAATATTGTTTTTCACTAGTCTGAGGTCACTAAGCTAAACGCGATCCGATAAAAGGGGACACTCGCTACAAAACCACGATTGTACTTTACCGACAAAAAACAACAGTTACTACCTTTCACGAAATTTAAATGAAATGACGGAGGGATTGCGCGGATTGGCTAAACTTCTCATAAGTAGAGCTGGAAAGTTCATGCAATTACATCTTATTTGTTAATGGTCATATTTTCCTGCAAAATTCAAATGTGTATGTTTCATGGCAAAATATTGAAGATAAGGTAAGAAATGTTTTGCATATTTTCCATATTGACATTTTTCGCATATTGCACTTTGAGCATATTGGGATATAAATAAAAATTTGTGCGCTTTTCCCACATTTTTGCCTAAAATAACACAAATATATGAATTTCAACGAAAAAATATATTAATGGAAAGCATGTAGTTTTTTGTTCCTTCAAGTTCGTTAGTCCACGAGTTTTAGACTACTGACGGTCAACGCCGCCGAAGTAATGTCTGCTTTCATCGGTTTATAAAGAACATAAAGAATTCAAGGACAACCTTAGTAGATGCACTTGCAATTAATTACGAGGCAAGGGATAAATTCATGGCAGCGTCAGATGAGACGGGAAAAGCAAACAGAAAGAAAAGAAATGAGTTCGGAGGGAATCTAGGATTTCGTACTTTAGAGATAATGGGTAAATTCTTGGAAGGAAATGTTGTTCGTCTTCCAATAACGTATTTAGCAAAAACAATGTCTTCCGTAACATCATGTGATGTCGAAATATAATTTTCTACGTACAAAATTATATTTTCTAATGGGCGGCAGAAACTAACAACAGATAACCTTAATAAATTTCTTGTTGCTCTCTGTGCTCCTCATGCAAAATAAAATGTATAGAAGTAGTTATTAATTTGTTTTTAATTTGCATATTCTCTGTTTTTAAGCGGCAAATATGTGTAATGGCATTGTAAAATACGTCTTTGTGACCAAACGCAGCATGTCTTAACAATTGGTGTGAATATTTAAACATTTTTATGGCATATTTGCATGCACATTTCGGGGCTAAGAGCTTGCATAAACGTCCCAGATCTACTCATAATGCTTGAAATAACATCGATTAATACAACACCAAAAAGTCAAATTTCTCCAATGGTTTCTATTCTTTCCACGATTTTATCGATATCCACTAGAATTAAGTTACGCTTTTAATAATGAATAATAGAGCAAAGAAATTGATTGAGAGATCTTTTTGTACTAACTCGCAAGCAACGCTGTCTGAGAAGAGGATCAGGAGTGCTCGGTTCTTTCAAATTCCCCGTTAATGGCGAGAGGCGGAAAGCATTCTGAGAATGGCCGGGTCGCCGGGAAATTTCAGAGACGCGGCCGGATGCGAGCGAAATGTCAGGCAGGGCGCTATCGATGTCTCGGAAAGGCTCCTTCAACTTCCTCCTGAAGGCCCCGGCACAGGCTCTTTTAACTAGAACAGGGCTGACGAACACAACAGACCCACTACGAACATTTACGCGTTGCGCCAGAAGTGTTTTAGAGTGGAATCTCGGTAACTAGAATTTTTGTTACATAGAATTACATGATTTTCGAACACTACATCTCTTGTATTAATATAATAATACTACAATTATTTAAATAAGAATCAGATTTTTTGTACAAATGAGCCACGGGCTCGGTAGTGTGCTGACAACAGGTTGGGAAATGCAACTGTTCTCTTTCTTTTTTTATCAAAACAAAAATGTTTATATGAATGATGGGACCATCTCGCATCTGATCACTTGAAAGTAGTGTCAAAAAGAAATACTCACCACATCATTCCAACAATATGGAAAGTGTCTAACACCCTCAGATTCACCTTGACAGACTCTTCTGATTATGCAAGTTATTCCTGTGATCATGTCCACATGTCTCGACGCGTATCGCGAAGAAAACGTATCAACCTCCGACTGAATTATCAAGTCCGTAGGTGTCATTCTCAGTTTTAGGTCTCTCTGTTGTTCAAAATTCATCCATACCACATTAGTAGACATTTTGACCAGATGTCGTTCCAGTTGTATACTATATTTTAAAATATCTTCCCGTCTTGCAGTGTCGTAAAATATGGTTGCCCGGGCTTTTAAGGAAACCTGTCGGAACTAGCAGCTCGACATCCAAAGCGGTCTAATCACATCACGATACGTCAGAAACACGAGATAAAGAACAAGTGCCCCATGCAGACCGCATGCGGCCGTCCAGTCACCAGTGTGCCATGCGCGGTTGATCGCTTCCTGGAAAGGCTCACCTACGCTCTGAGGAAAAGACTGTTTTATTTTCTCAAGGCAGGGCTCGCCCCGACAGGCCTTCTCGTTCACCCTCTGCCCAAGGTGGCCTATGATGAACGTCACCATATGCTTTTATTATTTTGCCCATAATGCCAATTAAAACTTCATTCCTCCACGTTTCGCCTCGCCGCCTACAATCTCTCGTTCAACGGGTCGAATTTTGAAAGACTCGTTCTCAATTTGTCATGACGTTGTGTCTATGCTAAAGGTTTATCTTCTATCTTCTCAAGTAATGAAAATATATTTAGACAACTTTTGACTTCAGATTTGGACCCGGATCCTGAAATCCTTAATTGCCCACTATTTAATTTCAGAAGATTGTTCTCTACTAGCACAATTCTTTATGATTGCCTACGACTCTAGCGCGTCTCCCTTTGGTCTTCCAGGCGACCGCCTTTCTGTACTCACACAGTACTCACACACCTGGGGAGGTAACGGGTCGGGCCGAAAGCCGACGATGGGTTTCGGAGACGGTCGCCGGCGCGGGAATGCGGCACGTGACAGCCAGAGTGAGAACTTGGAAGGGAGAAACAAAAGATAGACGTTTTGGGAGGTTGGTGAGAAATAGATTGTGAAGAACATGAAATATGATTTAACACATACATCACAATGGGAAGATACAGTTGTGTCAACTGGAACATACATATCAACAAAAATTCTAAGACATATTTTCAGTTCTTTAGAACTGTAGGAAAATTCTTATTTCGACACATATTTAATCCATTTAAAATTAAATACGAAAATTGAAATCTGTAATATGGGTTTACTTGTGAGACATGTTCGCATTGTAGGAATAGGAAAGGTCGCTGCCATCTGTATAATCATCTGTGGGAAGAAGGTAAGATGGTGGCAAATAAATGATTTACCAATCTTAATTAAATATGGGTAAACACGACACGTAATACAAATGTTAGGCTTTCGGTATTTCAGTGCACAATTTACATTTAATAAGATACGAGAATGTTTTAGTAAATAAAAATTTGATTAGTCTGAGACTGAATCTGGAAGATTTACATTTCCTACCATATATCTGGATATATGGACACTCTTCATATACAGACATCAAACAAACATATCAGGCAAAACACCTATTCCGAATAATATATACAATGAGAGAGGATTGAGTTGAGTTTGCTACATATTTTCATGAAATTACGGCGTCTACGAAATACAGCTAGCAAAGGGAACAAGCTTGTTTTCTGGTATCTGCGAAGAATCCAGCAAACCAATTCTACAACCTTTCCCACATGCTTTGAATCTTTTCACAGAAAACTATTCTCAAGTGAATTCGCAAAACAATTACCGAACTTGAGCCGTCTTCTTAACGAATTTATACAACAAAATACAAATACACGGTTTGGAGCATCTTTCGCAACATGGAAATATGGGACAAAGAGCATTTCTACTCAAGGTTTCCTCATCGGCTCAGCAGACAAGCCTTAAAGGCTTCTAGCAAGTTGCTCGTTTTCCGCGTCCCCTCGTCTTCAACAATAACGACGCGGAGAGTTCTTGAGTGGAGTTCGCAATTACTCGCTTCCATTTGTTCCCTCCCCCCTCACAATAACATGGCTGCAGTGCGACGTGGCCTCGGCGCACTTCCTCAACGAGACGGCGGCAAACTGGTACAGCACACTTAATAATAACAATTTATTATTATAGAATATTTGCTTCGAATGAATAGACCAGTGAAAGATGTTGAAAATTTGAAAAAGTAAACATATAAATTGTATTTTACCTTTCTTAAAAGTATGCAAGATAAACCTCTCCCGAACCAAAAGTGATTTTCCCAAGATTTATAAATATAATATTCTCTCTGTATGTGTCTACGTTCGGTAAGAAGTAATGTTTTTCGTTGCTTCCTCGGCTTCTTACAATATTTTATATCGAAAACGATAAATATCTTACGTTTTAATACTGTTTTCTGATGCTCTGAAGTGGTGATCACAGTACACGATGGAAGACCCACAAAAATGGGTATTTTTCGGAAACAATATGACGTCATCAACTGTGTGCCCACCACTAATACTTTTCATCGTTCGCTGCAAAGATTGTGATTCGAAACTATCACCGTGTTTTCCTTCTACTTCTTCTGAATATGGGTATTCGAATTATAATTATGCTGGTCGACGCTATTTGAACGGCAGTGCTTTGAACAAATTCCCAAAACGCATTCACTTCTCGCACACATCATCGTCGATGAAATTAAATTGAGTTTTTAAGCGCTCGACTAATCAACAATGGAATTAATTGTGCCCGACTAACGCAGGTAGGAAAAATACATGGGTTGATAAAAACAAACAAAAAATTACACTCTCTGTTTTATATACCGTGTAATAAAAAATGCACGAACACTGTAGTTGGAGCTTACTGTTCTATTTTTATTTAACGTTTATTTTTTATTATTAATAAATGGTAAAACATTTTTAATATACGCCTCTCCAAATACATTTCTCCCGAAGCGCCTGCAGATACTGTTCAGAGATGAGTCTGGCACGGAAACAGCAATCCCCTGATGCCTTAGTAGCAATGCGAGCCCGTGCCTGAAGCTCCCTTGTTCGGGAGGTCCCGAGTCGGCATCGCGAAAGAGGCGATTTTTTACGTAAGCGATATGCGTCGGACGTCATGAATGCTCATATGTCGCCTCTGTGGTTTTCTCCGTTGAATTTCAGGTGTATGGGGGAGGTGCATCTCCAATAACGGGTCACAGACCGCGCGCGATTTTCCTTTAGGTATAATGCTTGCCACTATCTTACTTCATCTTCTCAAATCGTTCACGTTTGCAGGTTACAGGCCACAGTATTTTGGGAAGGAAATCGTATTACTAAGAAATAACCGTAAATGTAGCGTCAAGTTCCGGGAATAGCGCCTTCGTTGAAAATTAAGTGTATATCCGTAAGCTCTTAAAAATAAACATTATTTAAGATGAACATTATTTATTATTTAAGATTTGTGTCCAAAGTATTTATTTTTAAGTACGTCTTAAAGCTCATAAGAGGGTAGAGAAATAGATTTGTATTTTTGCAGAGGCAGAGTATGAGAAATGACACATTTAAACGAAGCCAAGCGAATTCGGCATTTGGAATGTGCAGTGTTATTCAAAATTCGATGATTCAAAAAAAAGTTTTAAATACAAGTATGTATTACAAAAAAAGACAGCCAAACAAAACTAAACGAAATAAAACATAGAAATAAATTTTTGTGAACAAATCTGTAATGTTTATACTTTCTCGTAAAGAGAAAGTATTGAAATTCTGCGGCAGAAATCGGCGAATTTTCGTCAGAGCAATTCGTATTGTGGTGCTCTGGTAACGAAGATATTGCTGTTATATGCAGTAAATTACTTCCTCTAGCACCTTGTATATTCAGAAACCATGTTTTGTTGGACCTTGACAACGAAAAATCAATTTGACGACTTAACGTCTATTTGTATGTCTAATTGCCTGTTTGCGTGTCTGTTTACGCTATCAGGCCGTGGTCAACGCTAGTGCTTAAACTGTCTGGAAGATTTTCTCCAAATGATATTCCGCACACGATCTGCACGTACTCGTGGCATTGCGAGATTGAAACATAATTTCATTTTTGGATGCACTTTACACGAAGCTTGAACACATTAAAAATTTATTCAAAAATTTCTATTTTTTATTAAACTTTTTCCTCGGTTAGTGTAGAGAACACGTAGAAATAGCCCAAGTGTATTTTTTTGTTGAAATCTCTGAATTTTCGAAAATTGCAAAGTGCAAAATTTTTTTGACGTATTCCTCTGACGGTATGACATGAACGGGGAAAAGGATATACCTCCTTTTTCCACGGAATTTCATGTTTCCTTTTCTTTATTTTTATATTTAAAATCAGAATAACAGAAATGCAAAGTTACGACTAGAACGCATATAACAAAATTCCAGCTACAATACATTCGCCAATTTCGAGAAAACTGAAAACTGTCAAGGACCATAAGTAATTATATACATTCCAATATATTTTATTGAAGAATAGTTATTTATGTATAATTTACAGAAAGTGGGTCTTCGGCATTTTGATATGAGTACGGTTAAGACACTTTCTTACGAGTTGCGTTTATTACCTTTTAGCACGAATTTAACAAAAATTTACAAATCTGTGCTCTTTAAATCGTTCTGAATATGCGAGGAGGCAGCCGTGTGTTTTGTTTACTTTGCAGAACTCAGTTGTTTTATACGGCCATTGCTTTTTTGCGGTTCGCGTATGGCGAAGTAACACTTTCTATTCAATACACAGATTCCATGCACAATTGCTGAAAAAATCGGGCTTTCCTTTCAGAAAAATATTTTACAATTGACTAATTTTTGTCGATGGATATTTCTGAAATTCACGATTCAATCCTCTGTTTCAGAAATGTCGTAGAGCATTGCTATTTTGACAGAATCACAGACGCCGACAGCGGCGCCCCGCCCTGCCCGCGCATGCCCTCACGCCTCCGCCCGTCCCGCCCACGCATCCGGCGGCGCCGCCTCGCCGACAAAGGCTTCGTCGGAACTCCCTCCCCCCGCGCGCGCCGTACGCGCACGCACGTCTGGCCCGCGGCGACGGCGGACGGCAGGGCGCTTTACCTCTGGCAGCGCAGTCCCAGCCCCTGACCCGTCCCCGCCTCGCCCCACCCCCTCCCCCACCCCGGCCCCGCAGCGCCAGCGCACGTCTCCGCCGGTGGCGCCGTCAGGGCCCAGCGACGCTCTTCACCGCCTTTCGCCTACTCCTACATTCCACTGCGAGCAACGATATTAAATGGTAGCTTAACTAGGTGTCTTCCATGTGTTTTTTAATCGCAAGGGAAGAATACGAAAAATTGGTCAATTCCCCACCTCGCTTGTGTGAAACTGTGGATGGGATGGGCTCTAACGGGGAGTGACGAATGGTCTGCCTCACACACGCAGGCTGTCCGATTACATGGACATCCTAACAGCACAACTGAACTGATTGGGTCCACGTCGTTCATTGCCGCGTGCGCTTCTTCCGCGCCAACACAGCGCGGAGAGCAACTGCTGGGAGGAAGGGCCACCTCCCGCTCTGGCACCAAATTGGCGCTTCCCGCTTTGTGTAATTAGCAATAAGGGCGGTTTGATGAGATGTTTCCATAAACTAATTTCGAGCAAGCCAAACGGAACCAGGGAAGCGAAGGAGGTGGCCATGGGCGCGGCGAGGAAGGGAGGGAAGCCCAGTGCGGGGCGGGGTGCACTAGCAGAAGGGGCGGACAAAGCAGAAGGGTGAGGAGCGAGTCCTTTTCGCCAAAGCCGTCGCGGACCAGCGTTCCCTGGCGACAGGGTGCCTGGGCAGAGCGGAGTAGAGTAGAGTGGCGGTGGGGCAGGAGAGGATGTTTTGGCAAAAGGGGAGAGTTAGCCTCGGCGGTGAACGAAGGAACGTGCCTTGCAGTCCCAGCTAGGCAAGTCACACTGATGATTTAATCAAACAAATGAGTCCTTTCAAAGGTCATTTACCAGAGCAATTAAAGCACGTGGGGATTACAGATACGAGGGAATTTATACTAGCATTAACAACAGTACATTCTGGCACTTATTGTGAATGGATTATACTTCTGAATAGCAATCATTGAATGTTCAATCTACAATTTACAGAATACAGAGGATCGGTAGTTGCTGTCTATATACTTACCAAATGCATCTGATAACGGATTTATTGGCTACATTACAAAGTAGAAAAAATAATGACAATTAATGTTTGGGTAATACTGGAATGATAGAAAATTGTATTGCGAAGAAATAAAAATGCTGTGCAAAAAGAGAGATAGAGTAATGAGAGAACCCGACAAATGAGAAGGGTAGAAGAACATAAGAAATAGTGTAGTTAAATTAATTAAGAAAAGGAATGTAGAATACTACTGAAGAACACAAAAATAATAGTAAAGAATTATGGAAGGTAATTAAGAATTTAACAGGAGATAAAAGCTGTGATATAATGACGAAAGATCTTATAATTGATAAAATTAGTAAAGAAGATATAGCTAATAAATTCAATAACTATTTTGTGAGTACCCTTAAAAGAATAGGACAAATTACAGACGCAGGAAATTAAAATATTTACAACGAAGATGAAAGATGGTGTGACGGTGAATTTAATAAATTTGAATAGATCAAAATAGTTGTCAAATTAATTGAGTAGAATTATCTCTGGATTACGAAACAAAAAAGGAACAGGCGAGGGTATTACTACAAAAGTGTTAAAAGAAAATTATGAAATATTTGAAGCAGTATTGTAGAAAAAATAATTCACAAGAAAAAGGGATTTTTCCGGAATCATGGAAAATTTCCACAGTAATACCCATTCCAAAAGTGACAAATACGAAGAGAGGAGCTGAATTTAGGCCAATAAATAAGCTACCTATATATGAAAAAATATTACAAGAAATAGTAAATAAACAGTTAAATGAGTATATTAAAACAAATAAAATTATAGGAAATGAACAATCAGGCTTCAGAGAAAAAAAATGTGAAACCGCGATATAAGCAGTCTTAGACAAATGGAAGAGTAATATTGATGCAGGAAAGAAAGAACGAGTTATTTTTTCGGATCTCAAGAGGGCATTCGAAACTATTGACGGGACAAATCTTATTGAGAAAATGTACATATACGGAATCAAAGGTGACGTTAAAAGTGGTTTACTTTATATTTTAACAAGAGTAAGGAAAAAGTGAAATATAATAATATTATCTCAGAAGAAATTAGCGTAGATTTAGATGTTCCGCAAAGGTTAGTTTTAAAATTAAAGGTTAATATTGTGTATAATTTACATTAATGACTTAATCAAGTATATGATTGTAAAATTCAATTATTTGCTAATGACACCTTATTGTATGTAATAGGAAAAACAGAAGCGGAAATATAATTTAAACTGTAGAGTATATTTATTGCAATACAAGAATGGTTAAGAGTAAATAAATGAATAATGAATGTTGAGAAGACTAAATTTATGAATTAAATAGTGGAAGAAACATAGAAGGGAAACTAAATTATTCACAACTGACTTAAAGGAAATACAGCGGGTACACAAAATGAAGTATCTGAGAGTAATTATCGATAGTAAATTAAATTTTAAAGACTATATAGAGTAACTGTAAAGAAGACTGGAAAGAAGATTAATATTTTAAACAGAATTGGGCAATACATAAATGGATATACAAGATGTTTGGTATATAAATTCATAATTGCGCCACATTTTGACTACTGTGGAACAATACTAGTCCAGAAAACAGAAATTAAAAAACTTCAGATTTAACAAAACAAGAGCCATGAGAGTAATCATTCAATGCAATAAATACACTCTAGTGCAGATATGTTAGATACTCTGTCAAGAAATGAGAGAATTCATTCCAAGACACGTTTTATTTTTAAATTAATTAAAAATCATATAACAGGGGGTTTGGAAAACAAAATCGAAAGAGTGAAAGATAAAACGAGGGAAACAAGACAAGCTTAACATTTAGTAATTAATTTCAGAGAAATTGTACAGGCAAAAAACATATTTGACAAAATATTTGAATTATATAATATATTACCGTTTGAAATAAAACTTTATGAACAAATTAAAGAATTTAAAAAAATTGAGAGAGAAATTACAACACACACATATAACACATAATTGTAATACATAAAAGTAGAAAACTAATTTTGCAAATAGTTAAATAGAGTATACATACTGATGTAAAGAATGTACGTAAATGTGTTTCAAATTGCGGAGAAGGCTAAATAAACCTATCTATCTATCTATTAATAGAAACTAATCGGGAGGATACAGGAGCACACATGGAGGATATTACGGGAAACGCGAGTGAATATGTTTTCAATCAAAACTGCCCAAAGGCTGTGTAGGTCTGTCACGGATCCCCCCATTCAGCGGGGGAGGAACACCGAGCCCTCTCGGAGTAAATATCAATTATATTAATGGGACTAATGACCATGGCAGCTGAGATGAAGCAATCAATCTAAGAAGTAAATATAACACGACCAAACCCATTGGTTGGCCTAGTTTCAGAAGAACCCGACGACGACGGTCTGTCGTAAGGCCATCGCGAGTCGCTTGTGTGGGCGTGTGACGGGCGGGCACCTCTCGGCAACGGGGGGAGGGGCGCGTGTTGCCGCGAGCGGCCCCGTATTCCGGGCGAGGGCGAGGGCGAGGGCGAGCGGCGGACGGCGCCTGCCCTCGGCCGAGGCCACGTCGTCGGCTTCTTCTGCCCCCGCAGGGCCGGAGCCCTGGAGAAAGCGATATGAGGGCTCGTCGGGCCCGCAGGGAGTGTTCCATCAGCGCTGAGCCCCACCCGCACGACAAAAACGAACCCCGAGCCGGCGGAAGCGGAGGCGGCGCCAAGCCCTTAGAATGGCAAAAAACTATTTACCGGGCACATTTCTCTAAAAGGCAGCCCCCGACAACAGTGACTGCAGGCACTTCCGTTTGTCTTACGAAATTCATTTCAAATACATACAAAAAAGGTTTTGAAAGAGTAAAAATTGTATTTGAATTCCCCTTCTGCTTGCGATGGCGCGACAGCTCAGATCGGCCTATCATGAATCCGCGTGCTCCGAGCACCGCAGTTTTTCGAGTTCTTCGGAGTGCGGGTGAATGGGCATGAAGATGATCCGGTCTTCAAATGAGACTCCCATAAAGCCATCGCTATCTGCAGCTTCTCCTTCCGCCTCAGTCACAGCACCTCGACGTGACACACGAGTCAGCCTTAGTGGGTCTCGGCGCTGTGAGAGAGCTTTGCTTATTTTGTGAATGCCAAGACCACGGATGTCCAACTTGCAAAACTGTAATATGATTGCGGGCCATATTTTAATTACTCGGGCAATCCACACTTGATTTCCATAAATTGTTGATCTCGATATTTTGTCCGGCTGCTCTGAAAAGGAATCTTGCGTGATATCAGGCTGTGAAACACATTGAAATAATTTTGAATTTCACAATTTTCCAGAAAAGTCCTTAAATCTAAAATTAACCTATTTTTACATTAAGGGGGTGTTGACCCCGGGCGCGTGCATTGGACAAGCAATGTTCTCGCCCAACATGGTTAAAGGGGACTTTCGTATTTGACTAATAACATTTCGCGGGCCACAATTAATGGCACCGCGGTCCGCCAGTTGGACAACCTTGGTCTAGTCGATCTCCCTATCATCCAGGTAAATCAACACGATAACACTCGGGGATTGCGCAGCTCTTCGCCGCATCCGGATCTCCGACAGTGGAAGGATCGACAGTTTCTCAGGAGACGATGCGCTTCAGGATGGAGAAGAAGGGTTTGCGCGCGGTCTGTGATTATATACACGTTCTGTAACGTTTACTCACTTTTGCACGCAGTTACTTCATTGAAGGGTTCAATGGGTTTGTGATTGCGAATCTCTTACCTGAAAGAAAAGAAATACGTGTTAATGATATTTCGTAGGTCTGGATTAACAAGACACATCACACAATTAAGTTCACAGTAAAGATAATTGTTTAAGATAAATCATTCTTATCAGCTAGGCTTACAACAGATTACAACTGATACATAATCAAACGGTATAGAAATTATGAATTGTACAACTAAGTGTTATATACATACAAAGCATACCAAATGATAATGAAGTTTAATAAATTACATTATGCAATAATACGAATGTTTAACAAATGAAAAATCTATCGCACTGCAACACAAAAAACAGCAACGCTCCAGCTTCTGAGTGCTAACCACTTTTAACTAGGACTGCTTCCATATCGCATCCGGATTTATCTTCTGAACCCTCAATCTCCGTTCATTGCACAAGTCGTCGAATCGCTCTAACAGCTAGGGCCTTATTAATTAGGATACATGCGTATGTATTTGGGAACTGTTTGATTTCCGGTCCACGCACATTCAATTGTAGATTCGTAAAGGCATACGTAACACGACTTTCGTTTATACATCAAATCATCAATCAATTACATTGACTAATCAGTTTCATAGATAATTCCACTTTTGCATATTGCAATCACCGCAAAGCAACTACTGCAGAGTTAAATGATTTTTGAGCCCTTCTTGATCACTGAAGGTTACAATGGAATGCTCTGTTATCTACTTTAATCACACTACACCTATACTTTTTACGCGACTATTTCGCGTCGATGTTTCTTTACAACACACACGCTGGTATCTCCTGACAGCTAGCAATCCAAGTTCCCCAGTCGTCGCCTCGCTCCTCTGACGAGACTACAGTCCGTTTACAATACGCAACCAACGCTTGTGAGGGACAACCAATTAACGCGCTGCACACTCGTGATTTATCTGAACGCAGGTTGTTGATGTGGCTTTTAGAAGAAACATAAGGTTTTCCTTGCGAGTCCGCGTTCCACGTGCACCCACTCGGCGCCACGCTCCACCGGCGACGCGGCCCCGCCCACCCGCCGCCGCCGCGGCCGGCGCCCTCTGCCCGTCCCGTAGCGGTACATGGCCGGCCCGTCGCGGCCCACTGGCGACCAGCACTGCAAGCCGTCCGTCCTGTCCCGTCCCGGCCCGGCCGGCGCCGTCGAAGCACGGCGGCTTAATGGCGCTAAAAACCCACGTAATTGCATTCGCCACCGCGCGCCGACAAATCACACGGCTTTTATTAATTGAAAAGAACTGAATAATGCCGTCCCGTTGGATTGTTACGAATTGTATATTTATCGGCGGTTGAATGTGCAATGAGTTCACAAACGCACGTTATTGATGGAATGAATTCGTGTTTTAGTGTTCACGAGCCTTTCACTCTCATTTCCCGTATTTTCTCATTCGCTATAGAACAATTTCTGCCCAAGCGTTTGTTAACAATGCGATGCTGATGAATCTAATTTTCAGCTAGTGTTCGCTGTGAATAGTCATTACGTTACCGCAGTGTAACTAGAGAATACAAATGAAAATCATCGGAGGTAATCGCATGGGAAATATTTCATAAAATTGTCATTTGGACACACAACACGTTGCAGACTGAATATAACATTAAAACATTATTCGCAACCACAAACAAGTCGTTTCAATTTCGAATTAGCGCCTGCAAACGTTCCTGCGAGGCATTGCGATGCCCAAATTTTACAACAAAAGCTATAGTGAAACTCACAATTATCGTATCACGCAAATAAAAAGTACATTTTTACTTACTGGTTATTGTGCCATTTTGCTAATTTTTCATAAACTAATTTAATGAATAGATATGTATTCAACATGCGTCTTTTGCTGCTGAAAGTTACTCGATTACTCGTATCGCGATTATTCTCGCTGATAGGCGTTAGGTCTGGTGAACCAATAACCAGAAATGAAGTAACAGTATTTTGATAGGAAATCATTATACAAAATTGGACGTACTATTTATTTAATCTTCATAATATAATTATGAATTCATTCATAACATAATGCAATTCATACAAGTACACTTATTGTATACAATATTATTCAGAAACAATATTTTGTTAAAGATGAAGGAATAATGATATCGACTCGCAATTGTGAAATTGTTATATGTTCTTTGACAATTAGAACCGTTAATTCAGTTTCAATATAAGTGAAAATTGAAACATTAAATCATTATCACACAATTGTGATTCACTCCATCTTAGTAGGTATGTCACATTATCTCAACTGAAAGCACTACGTTCTAAAACGAGTTCTGAAACGTATCTATTACGTCTACAAAGTTATCTCTGTGAACACTGTGTAATTTTGTTCATCAGCGTCATGAAACGTGTCATATTCGCGTGCGTGATTGTCGTATTTCCGGTTTCCTTTGATCTCGTCCCTCATCACTAGTATGTTTTGCACACATGCAAGAATTAAGCGTGAAAGATTTCCGCAAGTCGAAATAATTTACACATTACGAAAAAATTACTAAAATAAGATAAAGGAAACGATAAGTAAAACGTAGTACATTTGTTTATATTCCACATCATGCGAATAAGGTAGCTAAATAATTTCATTATTTTACATTATACATTGCAAATGGAACAAACATCTAATTTCATGTAATACAATATACAACAGACATCAGATTTTCATGAGCGATTTAACGACAAGAAATGTCTAATTGCACAGCAGGTTATCTTCAGAGCAAAATTTTTAATTTACTGACCGAAAGTGAAGAAAAGGGAATATAAATGAAAATCATATCAACAAAATCGTAGAACACGAATCTATTGGACTGGGTGACATCACGTGCATCGCCCTATTTTCCCACACCCACCTGCCTCTCTACACACGACGGACCCCGCCATGAAACTGTCTCGGCCCTGCTTCAGTCAATCTCTACCCTTGCCACTTGCCTCTCCCGGGTAAGACAGTGTCCGTAATAAATCTGGTTGACGCGACCGTCTGACCTCTCGCTGTCAAATTTTTTCTCGCAGGCGTTTATACCCTGGATTTTCCTTGCAGCCCTGGAAAAAGGGACTATTTAAACGCCTATCATACACCTCTGTAATGCGGTTAGGGAGAGAAGGAGCAGCTCACATCCGATCACCGTATTAGTCTCCCAAAATCCGGCATATCCCAAGCCAGCCCTCTTCATTACGTGTTGGTGCATGTGCAGGAGAGTAGAGAATGTAAGTGGGTCTCTCCAACTCTGCAGCGAGTGCAATCACGAATATTTTGTTCCATTCAGTAAACCTTTCGTATACTTATTACTGTATGACGAATGCAATTATAACAAGTTATGTGGGCTGCTTTGTCTCTACCGGGGCTCCCACCCGCTATCGGAATCGCACTGAAGATGACCGCAATGGGACCGAAAAAGCTTTATGGGATTTAAACACCTAGGGCAAAAGAACGCCTCAGATCTATTTCTATAATTATATATACACAACTTTGAGATTGACAATTCATAACACTTTCCTTCTTTCATTAATTTTTCCCTTTAGATTTTAGCAACGTATCGTATTTAGGAGGAGAGGATGTTTATGAAATAAATAAACAAAATTAATGCATTTCTGACCTCAGCAGTTCTTCCCGTGTGAAGTGTACAGCAGCCTCTGGCAGATCCCGGGAAGTTTCTTTCCGTCGCTTGTATTCTTGCCGTTCGGTAAGCTTATTCACGAAGTTATAATTAATATCCAGTGCATCTGTCTTCCTGTTCCCCGCGAAATTCCCAGTCTCTCTTTTCGGTAGCACAGCGGGCACGAAACGAAGCATAGCGGAGCGTGGGCGGGGCGGAGGAGGGTCAGGGCGGGGGCGGGGCTTATGCAAGATGGATTAGTCTTGGAGGAGCTGTCACAAAGGGCGCCGGCGCGCCGGAGGGCTCGCTGCATCGAAGCGGCGCCCGCCCCCGTCGCAGCCACCTGCGCCTCGCGCGCCCAGCAGCAGCAGCAGCGAAAGTAATTAAGTCGCTCTCGGCGCGCGTCGGCGCGCGGGAAACGAATCCCCGACAGCAGCCCCTGCTCTGCTCCCCGGATGCTTCCTTGTTCACCGGAAGGTCCCCACTCCAGAGTCATTCATTACGATTCTATTATATATTGTTCATAGTATGAAACTAATATATCTGTTTAGAGGTTAATGATTTTCCATAGTGCGCACACATTTGTACTCTTTGTAGTAATTTATAGATCCACGTATCCCAGATAATCTACAAAGCAAAAACCGTGTGCCATGACGGGGTAAAGCCAAATCTAATGAATCGTGAAATTCTGAATATTGTATGTTCCTTTTACAATGTACTAAGTAACCACTAAGAAATAATTTTTCAAAATACATCCCCTGAAGGGGTTAAGAGTTTGTTGGTTTGAAGCAACCCGCAGTGCATCTAGGTATTACGGATTGCGGGGAGGGGACAGGGTTGACCGCTCCGTCACCCTGTGGGGGTGACGGAGTCAATGAGCGGGCAGGGCAGGGCAGGGCAAGGCAGACCAGCGCGGAGCAGGGCGGCGTATTGCGGGGATGCAAATATTATTACTTCCATTTTACATGATGGATAAAATCTATTCCTTATGTCTAATGGCTGTGATAAATTTTTAATACCTGGACAAGGTTAGATTATTTCAAATCGTAAACATTTATATAATAATCATCATAATAAAATCCGCTTTAATGGACGTCTAAATCTCCGGGTAGAGAAAGGATAACATGAAACAGAAATTACTTATGTTTGTCGTAATTGGTTATAAGTTCATGGGTTTGAAATACCTTTTTATAGAAACCTGCATTAATATTCATTAAAACAAAATCAATAAAATATTGTCATATATCGAAGCAATGTAGAGATATTTTTAAGGTAGATAGCGGGATTTGGGGAATAAATATAGCATTTTAAGTCTTTGTTAAGAAAGGGAGATAAAGTAACTAAGTGGTACTTCTTAAATGCACGCGTCGGATGTCGTATGCTGTCGAGACGGTCACCAGCGAGTCCCTCCGCTGCTGCCGTGAGATGTCCTTTCCTTGGGCACCCCAAACGCCTTGCGCACGCGCCCTCCGAGGTTTAGCGACAATGGGACTACAAGCGCTCGTTTGCGTCGCACACGGTTGTCGGGTGATATCGGAATGGTCACTTGCGAGTCCCTCCGCTGCTGCCGCTGGCGCCCTATAGACCGTTTTCCCTATTTATTACGAATCATGCGGTATGAAGAGATCCAGACCTTCAACATCTGTTGGATCGTGTGAGAAGAACCGTAAATTTCTTAACTTCTAATACTAGATCTAAGATCTAAAATCGATTAAAACTTTTGAAATTTAAAAAAATCAAAATTTACTAGTTTTATAACAATTTTTACTATAACTATAAACAAAGATGTCCGACAAGGAAACCAGCAACAATGGAATGGATGTTGAGAATGGATCATCGAATTTCTCAACAGGTTTAATGCAATAAAACATTTAATACTCGTATTTTCTGTTCTGAGAAGTAAAAACATGCTATATAAATGTAAAATATTTATTACATTTACAGATTTTGAAATTGCAGAATAAATATAGTTGAAGGAATCGACGGGATTCAACTGAGGAAAAAACAACGGCAGGAGGTTATTCCGGTTTTGGAATTTTGAATTTTCATCCTTTGAGTCTTCTCGTACTCGTCTGCGTCGTATCAACCGAGACATACGAACATTGTGACGACAATGTATGAGAAATAATGATCGGAATGAAAATGGTTGCTAAAGCGGTGACTGCTGGGTATGAATATGGAATGGTGGAATGATAAACAGAGGTAAGAGGAGTGCCTCGGAGAGATTGTGTCGCGATGAGCTTAAATTCTGTTTGGAGACAGCGGAGTACGCTGTCCAGACACGCAGGTAGCAGGTGAGAACGCCGCCCCGTTTGATGCTAGACTCTGCGCGAGTACACATTTACGGCACTTTCATTAGCAGTAAACATTTTAATATTGTCGTAACACAAAAAACAACAGCAATAATGGTATTCAAAATTCATAGAGCATAGATAATGTTCAGACATATTCTTTTTCCAAAAGGCTGCTCGAACCCCGCGTATGGATGCTATTTTTGCCTTTCTACCAGTTGGTTAAGGCAATCAGAAAACTACTACATATCAAGAAGAATCAAACCAACAACTATTATTTCAAACAAAACTCATTTCCGAAAAAAGAGGGCAAGAGATAAAGGAGGGTAGGATAAGAAAGAGGGGAGGTAAACAAAAGAGAGAAGGAGAATAGTAGTGAAGGGAAAACGGAAGTTCGTTTACCTATGCAAATCAGTTTCCTATAAATTGGGAACGAAAATACTTAGTTTTTCTGGTGCTTTTTGAAATTTTATTATTTATTTTGTTTGATTTATTTGTTAAAATTTTATTCATATTTCAACTATTTATAGCTAAAATGACGGGAAGGGATTCTGGAACTCAAGAAAACGTGCGCTGATGATCTTCTCCCCCACACGTAACATACAGATTTTAGTGTTTTTGACTAAATAAATCAAATCAAAAAAAGAGGAAGGGAAGAAGCACAGGACACCATATGATAGAGGAGGAGGATGAGAGGAAATCGGAATGGCGGGAGAGAAACGCCAGAGTGCGCTTGGCGCCCGGGGTGAAAGGGGCGGGGTGGCTAGCCGCCCCATCTGCTCTGCACTGCCACCTGCTCCGCGCGCCGCGCCGCGCCGCGCCGCGCCGGCCGGGCCGTTTGTCCCCGTCATTAAGAGCAAACGCCGCCGCGGCCTGCCCTCCCCCGGGGCAGCCGCTCTTCGCGCCGCGACGCCCCGAGCCCCCGGAGTCATTGTTAAAACTGCGCAAGTTAAAGACTACTTCTTGTTCGCATTCGGCCAGCGGGAGCTAGGAAGGGCATGTCCTCGGGGAGCCGCCCAAAGAAGTGCCGCTGGGAACTGCCTGCATAATTACAAAATGTTGGAGATTTCTCGGAAGGTTTTATAGAATTCGCAGCCGCACAGCGTCTATTTGAAAACGTAGGCTTCCGGCGGATTGGAATGAGGGTTATGGGAAGCGGGAGAATCTCGAGGAAATAAGCTACAAATCTTAGTCAATCTCTTCTTCTGTATCGATTTATCTACATTTTAATCTGGGTACCTTCCGGTAGATAGCTACCGCATTAGCCGCTAGTATGGGTCCGTGAGTAGATAATGATGCTGGGGTAATGGTAAAATGAGAGGCAACAGAAAAGGGAGAACCCGGTCTTGCTGCAACCTAGTTTTGCCCACAGCACATTCTGCATGGATACACCTGGACTGAAACCTCGTGTTACGCCCGAAACTAGTAAAATTGTAAAAATTAAACCTACTTAGGAAAGGAATTATGTATACCATAACCTTTGCTTGATTACGAGATAAACGGAAAACAAAATAATGCTGTTGATAGATTCGCGATTTTTGGTGCTCGAAGGGAAAAAACGCTATTAAAGTACTGTGTTATATTTCAACTTTTATTTGGAGAAAAATTAATAGATTTTGGTAATGAAAGGTGATATATGGAACTTGCTCAGTGTTCAAAATTTATGATTACTTAGTTGGAAATAAAGAATCTGTTAGTAATGTAAAACTGGAAATTCGAAACAAAAATATATCTGGTTTATAATTTGATTCAATGTTTTGATATGAGACGTTGTTAACACAAAGAAATAACATAATAGAAATCGGAAAACTATAGAATAGCTATAAAATAGAAATTAAAATTGTAGTTTAATGTCCGCTGGAGTGGTCTCTCAGCTGAGCGTAACAACGGGCATGCACTCAAAATGCGTAAATCACACGATCTTTCTTTGGATTAAATTTTTAACTTGATCGACGTAGTGTTATAAAACACTGTAATCCTACAAAACACTGAGAGCACTTGGCGTTTTCGGTAATTATGCAACTGCACGCCCCCTATTAATTTCCTCTTCATGCGCCGTTAAATGGGGTATCATGAATCAGAATATAAGCGATCAAGCAGGTTCAAAAGCATCGATTACAATTGCATTACCTAATCTGCGGTGCACAGCGTTCGAGAGGAAATGGGACTTATTCGATAGTTTCCAAAACAATTGAGCGTCCCTTGCCGTCAAACGGAGTTGCGGTCGCAGTGCAATACCCGTCGTCCAATCAATTGATCGGAACAGAATATTGAGGTAATATTTTCCAAAAGTGATGAAGTATGACACAGTGGGTTTTACTGAACGACATATGCTCACTTTATACTCGAAATTTCCATGATCATATAACTTTATTTCATGAGAAAATTTCTCTACCATTAAATTCCCGTAGTACCCTTGATGCAATCAGTAAGAGGAATTCACAGAATAAAATGATACCAGCATGAAGTGGACGTCAAGTACGAGAAACCTGAACGTGTTAGCTCTATCACGTTTTCAAAGGTAAAATATGTAGAACTTAATGATTTAGGTATGTAAAAAACGCAATTTTACATATTATATTTTAGTAATACTTACAATAGATTCAAAAGCAAGTATTACAGTAAGCGATATGTTTTTATTAATAGAAACAATACTATTATTTTATTTAAAACGCGTTCTTCCAAAAGGTTCCTTCTAAAAGCATGGTCACTCTCGTAAATGCACTTCAATGGGCTGTTTAATATAAAGAAAAAGTCTAAACAACGCAACACACAGAATTATACAATTATAACACAAGCATTCGAGCTCGAAACTACTTTAAACAGTTTACGTTACTTCTCAGCCAAAAAACAACAAATCGGTTCGGTTCTTCGATCATCACATTTTGTCGATTGGTCTAAAATGAAAGAAACGAGCAGATGATAAAAAATCTCGCATAGTCCATCAGTAAATACATAATCCTTCTCTCTTAGCACAGTCCGTACTAATGAGTTTGAACTTGTCAAATTTGCGTTCAAAAAGGATAAAACATTTTCACTGAAAAGGATCTTTCATTTTGAAGTGTGTGAGCGTCAAAGAATGTTGACTACATCCCATTTGTGAAACAACTCGCTCAAAGTAAAATGGTACTATTTAATAAAAATATACCTTTACAATACACGAAACACCAAATTCTTCAGTTAATAATAATGAAAAGAGAAGCAAATTAAAGAATGCATTTGAACCGAGATCATCGGCTCTGCAAGCTGTGCTCTTAAATTGCGCAACCCTCTGGCTCACTTGGCAGTTGACGATTATCGTTATGTAAAAGAGGCGCCCTTGAAAAAGGTGAAAAATTTAAAGCGAATTTTCACAAACACGACTGCCTAATGAGCACCAGCATTTCACAGTCAAAATTAATTATGAGCACATTTTACCACTTCATGATATGAAAGAAACACGTTTACAGCTCCTAAAATTTCTATTTTCTCATGGGAGTGTAAACATGCCGAATCATTCTGAAATAACTTTTCAGTGTAAATGAAAAGGAATGAATAAAGAATAAATTCAGAAGTATTCCTAGATAGGGAAACAAACTGAATTTAAAATCTATATTACATACAAATTGTGAGTTACCGTCATTGCATTAAAAGTAGAAGAGACAATAACAGATAATAAATTATTTAAATGTTAAAATTTGCATCATTCGCTCCTGCTGCAAATGTTTTGCGAACCAATTACCTGTGAGTGCGAAAATTCGATTCTGTTTTATAATTTGCATTTCTTTTCTTTTTACGTCCTTCTCTTTTTACTTACGTATTACAGAGTTATATAATGTTGTAGCGAAAAACAGCAATTTTGTGATAGAAATTTGCATATTTCAGGTCCCTGATACCACAATGGATTTTTGTTTCCTCTATGGAGTACATTACTTCCTCTAACACGTTGTGTAATCAGAAGCCACGTTTTGTGTACCCTTGATGCGGATAAATTATCAAAACGTTATTATTATTATTATTATTATTATTATTATTATTATTACGTGTCAAAACGTCTGACTGTCCATCCGTTTGTTATGATAGATGGACAGACAGGCGAACTGACGTTTAGACGTATCCGAGTTCTTTGGTACCAAGGTCCCAGAAAACATTTTGATTCTGTCTACGATTAGAGAAAATAATTTACTACTGTAGGAACAATATTTATTCACTTGATTAATATCAGGACCCTGCAATACGAGTTTTTCTCCCGAAAAATCGCAGATTTTTGGCGCTGCCTTAAGTACGAGTACTTTCTTTTCCTTACGTATGTGTTGCGAAAAAGTCAAAATGAAAGATATTCTGTTTACAATCGCTGGTTACACAAGCATTATCAATTTTTTCAACTTTAATTTCACTTGTTTTAAATGACTTTTCTTTTTCAAAATCTCTTCACGCATATAGGAGTCTCTTCTACGATATTGTGCGATATTCACCAAGAATAAACATTATATTCGTCTCAGATCGACTTATTTCCACGAATATGCACGTCGTTGAATTTATAATTTGAAATACGCAACAAAACGATTGTTTTTCCGTAGTTATATACGAGATAATGAAGAGACCCAGAAGAGAAAATAATTTAAATGAACACTCGGGATGTAATAAACTAGCAAAAGCAGGTCAGAAGGTCGTAAAAAACATGATTATCATTTCCTTGATGATTGGGAGCACGAGGAAGAACTACATGAAATAAGGAAATAACTGCTGGACCGAGTACGTATAACTCTCATGATCAAAATAGCCTATTTCCCATGATTCCAGGCAAACAAGCTTCTTTCCTATTACTTCCTGGTGTCTTCATCAATTTTCAAAACAAATAAACTGAAACATGCACATTTCTTAGTAAAAATTCCAGAATATTTTGATGTTTTGAAAAAGAACCTAAGCCTTCGTATTTCTTGCTTCTAACTTTAGCAGATTCAGAAAATGTTAATAAAGTGAAAATATGACGGTTAAAAATTACACCCCTCAAATAGTAAAGTAACATCAAAATTAAAAGATGTGGTTGTACTTGTGGATGGAATTAAACATTTTAATTTCTACCATTATTTATACAAAACAAACAGCTCGCCAATTTGATGAAAAGTATTGCGAAAAAATACGATGAAACAAAATAATCAATTAATAAAAGTAAATAAAATATTTCTTGTTGCTCTATATTACACAAAACGACTAAACTTGTGAACTACCATTACCATTGTTTTAAAGAACTCCGCTTATTTATACGTAAAGAAAGAAGGATTTCGTAGAATGCTGTGTTTACCGTCATATGGTCTTAGAACAAAACTGCAGTGTTCAGAAAAACGCGGTGTGTAATATCAATAAAATTCTCCCTATTGTTCTGCGTGGCGAAACTAGAAAATAAGAGGTTGGAAGTTGTTCTAGAGGAAGGTGGCACATCCTCCATTTCTCGTTTCGCGAGGATTCGTCTTCAATATGAGGTGGATTCCTCTGGATCTTCTTCGGAACGCGGCTCACGGAGCACTGCACAGCGATCGCAGTCGTTCCCTGATGAGATTTTACGGCGCGGGTAAAACTCAGGTAGGAGCTCGCACTGGCGGAAAGGTAGGTACATAAAAGGTGGTAAAGATATTTCTGTACTGCCTAACATAAAAGCAAAAGAGTGAAATGTGTACCCTTTGGACTCACTTTACCAAAACAAATTTGGCAACGTGTTGTTTCCGATTCGGAACTCATCCTTTTTAGGAACATTACTGTCTGTGCCCCGCAGCTTACAAGCGAAGAACTGCAAGGGGTAGAACAGATAAAAGATGACGAAGAATCATGGGTATTGGAAATATATGAAATGTGATATTACATCAAAGGTATACGCATACTTTGTACAGGATTTTTCTGCGCCTGAGAATATAATGAAATATTATTTTATACAGGTCTCATAAACATGGGGGTCAATGAAATATTTATCTAATGTTTTTCTCATTAATATCCTACGAAAAACATTTCCCATTTAAACTATCAGCATAAAATCTGAACACATGAATCAACACGCCCTCACAGTGTGTAACGAATATAACCCATGTAGTAAAAAAACTATTCGCATAATTGACTGTTTCGCAAGACAGTCTCTAAAGTAGAGAGTCGTACCTCGGAGTCGGAAACATCACGTAAACCAAAAACTGCAGAAATAAAGTCCTAGCACATGACGATGTGTTTCACCCATCAGTCTCTAAACTAAAAGTATGACTTAAAAAAAAAACTTCACACGAACATATCCGTTCTAGCAGAAGTTTGGCAAGTACTGGGGCGTTTCAGGAGAGGTCAATTTCCCGCCTGGCACGGCCTGCCTGGATCCTCCGCAGCATATTCGAGCAGCGCATAACTCCGTCGCCGACGCGTTTGCAGAGGAAGTTTCCCCACTTCCACTTCCACTTCGCCCCACAGAGCACGCGGCGCGCACTTGGAGAACATCGCACGCGGCGCGGGCCGTCGCCATGGCCACCGAGCAACTGCTCTGCGGGCACGTGCCTCCCCCTTGGACCTACAAACATTAGGATTTATTATCGTGCATAATGCTACGAGAGAGCGACTTAACCGATAAAATTATGGGTCGCGTAGCGGCGATTGAATGTATCTGGGAACTCAAAACCTCAAGAGCTTTTCAAGAAGACTATTTCATGTTCGCATTCCGAACACCCTTGTGAAGTACGAGGATGTTGCAAGTGATCCCCCAATTCTGCAACGAGGTGGAGATGTCGCGAAAGTGACAATTCTTCAGGAAGGTTACATCAATACTTGGCTAATATGATCCGCATTCTTGACCTATTGGGCAAATGCAGACAAGTGAAATACTCGAAACGTTAAGGTACGTAACTGTTTATTTTATTACTTATTTCTAGTTACTTGAATATCCTAAAATTTAAAAAAGTGAATTTGCAACAATCGCATATTAAGTTTTTGTGTAGAAAGCACTTGTTCTCTAAGGTACCCATCCTTCAATGCCATCCATCGAAAGTAGTATTTATTCACCACAAATTCCGCGAGGATCGAACGTGGGAATTGAACGTAGGTACCCAGAGGTGAAAAGCGAGATGTCTGACCACCACATTCCTTTCGGCAGCTCATGGATCTCTGCTTTCTCTGATAGTAGATCTTCCGCATCTCCCGTTAACACCATCTTCGCCATTTAACTTTCAAGTATCATTGCAACATATTTTTATGATTCCCTAGTCAAGTTATTTTGGATTACGTACTTCTAATTATCGTCATTGGCCAAACCACTTACCGTAACTACGTACCGTAACTACTTACATCTTTGGTCGTCTCGTTTAATATCATTGATCACTACCGTTACTGCCCTTAGTCCAAATTCCTCCGGCTCCCACTCGAAAACGCATTAACTGATCACCTCTCCCGCATCCGCGGTCTCCACTCGACACTCACGCTGACAAAATAACCTCTCATCTCTCATTCCACAACTACATCTTCCACTCACCACTCATCCGTACAAACTAACCTCTCACCACTCATCCAGGCAAAGTAATCCTCTTATCACCCACCCCATCTTCCTCTTCCCCACCCTACTCTCACCAAGTAGAGCGACGCTCCTCTTCCGTTCCTAGATCCGTCACCTAGGCACCTTCCATTGCACCCCACCACTCACCGCTTCCAGTTCTGACAGCCTGCGCTCGCGACCGATTCCTCACCTCCACCATCGACCCAACGCAACGCGACGCCTCCAAGAGCGCGGCTGCTCCGCCTCCGTCGCCCGCGCCGTCGCGACCTCCAGCGCCTGACGTCTCCGGGGCCGAGCGCAAACTCCACAACTCTACAGGATTCCGGGCACGCCCCACGCCCAGCGCCCGCGCCCCCGCCCCCCACCCCAGCGCCCTTCCGCAGGGACGATCGCCCCGCCCCGGCGGGCGACCCGCGGGCGACAAATCTCCCGCAGAGTTCATTGCGAGTCCTATCAGCGTTTCGCACCTTTTTTATAGCTGTGTGGGAAGTCGCTTCTTTCTTTTTCCTTCGATGGCGTGCCGCAGCTGTGGCCTCAGCTCCCAAGTACTTCTCTTCGATAAGATGCATTTCAGCTTCGCCCAAACGAACCAACATATGACGCAGAATCGTTCTTTACAGAACAAACTTAAGCGGGTCAACGTAATAAAAAAGAACAGAATTGTTTTTTGGTATTATCGTAGCACTAGAGTTGAACCACAACATGCAACATTATATGATCACTGTTTCCAAGTTGCAATAGTATTTTACACACCTTCTCGTAATTGAACATTCGTATACATTTTTAAGTTACAAAAAGACGACATGTGCTCTTATTTATGAATTCCTCACGATATTACCATCGTGAACGTTAGCAACTACTTTCGCAATGCAATGTTAGATGTACAGCAGCATTTTTTAAAAGTACAGAGCAAATGTACGAAAAGTATACATGTAAGACACAAATACTTGGCATTTTATATGTTCTCTTTTATAAAATGAAAACAACATTGCGCATTATAATTTTTCGGAGATAACGGGCCCCCTCCATGCTTTGGTCTGTGGAAGTCACCTCGCCGGTGCTCGGACACGTTGGCTGCGAGTGGAGCCTCTGCTCGCGAGGCCTCCGCCCAGGGGGCGCGCCCTCAGAACACCTGCGCTTCGCCCCGCCCCCACCCCCGCTCATAAAGACAAAGCCAGGGCGTTCAACCCACAGCAGATTTATCACGCTCAGGCATACACGTTTTACTGTAAAAAAGGTCAATAATTCATAAATTAAGCAGGCCTCTTATTGGTGGCAATTTCGTTTGATGATACACAGAATGTAAGAGCTTGTTTTTAGGAAAAGGAGAGATATTTCAAATATTATAAGAGTATGTCCCTCTCGACTTGGGATAAGCGAGATTTGGAGCTATCTTTTTCTTACCCGAACCTCCTCCCTTCCTCTCTTTATCTGTTCTTCTTACTATGAGATTATCATTTCCTTCTTCCTTTTCCTTTCACAAAGGTGCATCTTTATCGTGACCTTATACTCTTTACTATCGTTGATCTCCGCATCAGCACATAAATGTGTGTATGCTACAGCAGCGAATTTATGAGCCTATCACCATTACAGAAAGGGTGTTCAAAATGCGCTGTTTCTCTATACTTGTTCGTAGGGCTTTGATTAATTTCCCAGTTGCAATACTAATGAATAATCAATTAATCTGCAACTCAAACACGACAGCATATCAGATACAACGAATCGAAAAATTTCGAGTGGCAATACTAATGAAATTTATATCCGCTGACACTGGATGCAAAATAAATTGGACACAGTAAATATCACTTGAGCGCTCTACGTTCAATATTTGATGTTCCATTACTTTCAGTCATATGGTTTTCAAATTTAAACCGTATGCAGTTTTCTACATTTCCATTTTAGTTCAAAATATTATACTTTGCTTTTACCAAAAAAAAAAAAAAAAAAAAAAAAAGCATGAAGGCACGCGAATCTTATTTCGAGAAATATTACTTGCATTTTTACGGAAAAATTTGAGCTTAACATTTTTATTGAATCAGACATTAGGCAAGAACTCTGAGCTATAAAATGAAATCAATTTCTATATATAACAAAACCTGATAACAAAAACAATTGTTCGCGAAATGTCTCTTATTTTCATTTAATTGCTTCTATCTGATAATAAGACCAGAATGGAGACATTCTGAGGGTAGAAGAGACCAGAGAATGAGAAGGGTTGGGGGAGGCGCCCCGCTTCCCTCCCGTCGCGCAATGGGCGTTGGGAGGGCGGGGGAGGAGGCCGGGAGGGCGAGGGACGCAGGGCTGAGGAGGCGACAGGAGACAGGACGCGGATAGGCGACGTTGGAGAGGATGAGCTTTTTTAACGTCCAGACTTTCCATATCCGTACAAATCCATTGAATTCACTTAATTATCTTCACTGATGTAGGGATCATTTGCCGACTAGATTCACATTGGTGACTAAGTGAAGCTTTTTATGAAGTAGTGGGGTACCATATTTTGCATTTATATTATATCACTCTTAATATTTTAATCAAAATCGGCTTTCAACTAGATTATTCACGATTCTTAACACTTGTCTCCGACATTTTGCGATATGCTGAAATGAAATTAAAGAATAATGTGAACAAAGAACATACGTTGATAAACTGGAAGTGTTTTAGGTGAAACTGGGAAATAATGTGTTAAAAGCATTACAAACGCAACAAAAATGTATCATATTTCGCGAGTCTGCAAATTTAGCGAGGCAGGCACTGGAAGTTGGACGGCTAGAGGTCTTATTTTAACAGTGGACATCGAAAAATAGTTGTAACAAGGGACAAAGAGAAAATGAGAAAAAGAATTGTCGACTGAACACACGATGACCAGTAATTGGTCGCATTATTTTCTAATAATGTATTCCACAATTTCCCCGCGCGTTGGACGCTGCTCGAACGAAATGAAATATTTTTTTGCAGAAAGATAAGTTGCAAAATACAAGGAAACCCTCAGGGATATGGATTTAATGTATAATGGATGAGAACTGGTTTTCAAAATTCTGAGTATCTGTGGCAGAAATGGGCTTTAAAATGTCTTTAAGAGTGTCGAGGGAAGATTCGTGGTGAATATTGAGTATGCCATTCAGTAAGGAAATCCATACATAACAGTTTAGATTGAAATGTTTATAAATGTACACATGTATTTATTCATTATTAGAGAATTTAAAGCTTATTACTGCTTTTTCTTACATAATTTGCTAATAATAGTATTTTATGTATAAGGTCGAAATGGAATTGTTTTTGGGGGACGTGAAACAATCGAGGCTGGTAATGGAACCAAGATTGGTAAATGACGAAATCTAGAGTTTTTTGAACACATACAGTGGCAATTTATGCAATGCAATGAAGCAAGTACAACAATTTTATTTCTAGCGACGTGCTTACATGTCATTATTCAACGTGTAACCGTACGATGTCTCCCAACTATTGCCGACCTTGATCACCAGTTGATTATTAATTGTCGTATTGTATTGAAGTGAGCTCCACGTATTACTGCTCTTGACATCAGTCTCGTGCCTTTTTTATTTACATGAGTTTTCCTCCTCTACATGTATGCATCTCGTGCTCTAGGGCAAAAAATGTGATAATCATGAACGTGTAGCATTTACACATTATATGTATATTTAATCAAAGTTTTCGACCTATACACGCCCTTTTTATTACCCTAGCCACATGAGGTTCACAAATCAGGAAATTACCGCGATAGTTCTCACCAAGAGCTGTTCGAAAGAGGTAAAATTCGACAATCCTCAGCAAAGATAATCATGAATCAAGAATTTTAGTTATTTTAGATTAGCGTACATCACCGTTTTTAAACAATTATTATTCCATTCAGCAGTGAAGGTTTTCATTTTTTCGCTAGATCTGACTTTTCTTGAATTAGATTTTCTTAGATAGGGTTTTTCTCAGCCATGGTTAGCAGAGGTCCGTCAAACATTAAATAAGATTCTTTCACGAATATATTAATGTGGCATCTTTCATTGACCTTTAATTATTGAAAGTGGAGCCAACAAATTCTGTGAAGGGCACTCCGATGATATATACTAAGAGAAGAGTGGGTAACAATGGAAGAGGGGCAGAAGGTCAGAACATCACCAATAGTATTGAACAACATATCGGGGAGCAATCGGAGGAAAAGAGAGGGCTGCGGAGGGGATGTTATCTCGGCGAGTTAGTAATCATCAATCGTCAATGAGGGGAGCGGTAGTAAACAGATCGAACACTGTGTGAGGGGCAGGGCATAAAGAGGTGGAATGGGGGGGGGGGGGGCTCTGGAGAAGAGGAGAGGATGACGGGTCGACAAGGTTCGTATGACCAAATGCATCATGAACGACATCTACTTGAGTAAATGTCAACAAACAACAAAACGAATAATATAGAACCCAGATCGACAACTGAAAAATGTTGTTTATAAATTTTCTACAATTACATGAGAGCAACAGGAAGTCAGACAAAAAATGTCAGGCCAGCAACATTCGAAGCGGAGTGAAACGGAGGCGCGGGGTCTGGGCTGAGCTCCGGTGGCGCTGCTGCCTGCGCCCGTAAAAGCGTGGGCGGGGCGGGGCGGGGCGGGGCGGGGCGGGGCGGGGCGAGGCGAGGCGAGGCGAGGCGAGGCGGGGAGAAGTGCGCGGATTGTCTCGCTGAAAACAAACTTCCCCGCTGCGAGCCGGCGCCATTATCTCCCGAGTTACGTGGCGGAGGAAGTGCAGCGAACGCGCGGCCCCGCGTTCCTCATCATCATTCGGGCGAGGCGACTCCGTCCTCCTCGCTCGCTCTCGTTTCCTCCACCTCTGTCTTTCGGCAATTTCACCAACCCTCCCGGCTCAGCATTGCCCCTCGTCGTTTCTCTCGCTCATGTTCGGCTTGCTCCACAGCACTTTTTACTTTTTTATTTTTGAACTTATCACTGTCGCTGCTAAGAGATTTTATTTTTAATCTTTAATTCTGAAATCAATTTCATCAAAACACTCCAATGGGCTCAATTGTTCATTTTACATATCTAATTTGGTATTGCCAGCAGTGCATACCCCTTCAAAGTATTACTACCAAGATACACTAGTGAATCTAAACCACTGATTTTTTTCAACTCATATTATTTTTTTCTAATATCGTTTTTCCCATTCTTATGTGCGTTGAATAGTTATTGATTCCCCCATTGCCTTGTACAGAACTGCTGTTCCTGCGAGACATTTTCTCCCAGAGATATCTCGGAGGGTATTATTCCGAACGCCGATCCCTCCAACACCGAAGTGATCCGCTCCCTTCTCTTTGCTTCTGCCGCGCTTCACTTCGCTCCCCGCCATCCGCCCGCCGCCTCTCCCTCTGCTCCGCTGCGCTCCGCAACAGCCCGAGTGCTGTGCACAATGTGCTCCATAAATGCAACTCGGCGGTGGTACGAGTACAACCTGGCAGAAATAACCTCCCGCAAGTAGCTTCGTCGGGCGGCGGTCGTGTCGCGGCCCTCCCACCGCCCCCATCCCCGTCGCAACTCCCTCCTCACTCCGACGCAATGCCAGTCCCAAGCGCGAATACAGGGCGCGGGCACGGGGCTCCTCACGCAGGACTTCATTTCGAATGCATGGCATAGCCAGTTTTCGAACCAAACGTATCGACAGTGTGACTTTGATAAGCCTAATTATAGTGTTGGTAAAAAACCCTGTACACAGCCATGCATACATATGTAGATAAATGAATAATACACGGGATCATCATGTACCAAATATGTTTAATGTTTGATACATCCACTACCAAAATATTACTTTCCAACGGAGAAGCAATTCACCATCACACAGGAATAGAGAACAAAGTAGTTGACAAGCCCGAAAACGCGAAATTCTCAAACTCAGCACTCACACCACCATGACAATTCTGTACGATGAGTTACACCCTGTGTAGACTATTTGAACAGCCTGTGGAAACTTAGTTAATTTTTTCGACTTTATCTCTGGTCTATGGTCCTGGATCAGGGTGCATTGCAATTCTAAGTAGCAATCAAACTCATATTCGTGTTTATTAGAAACTCTTCTACTACTTAAATGTGTTGACAGATCTTATTACATATCAATCCTATCCTACAGTCTGATTTCAAACGACTGCCGTCGTAATTTAATTAAAGTGCTTCCTTTTTTAATGGCAGCGGCTTATTACGGCTTACAAAAGGACATTGCCCTTTGGAAACTGACCTAGCCCTGAGTGGCGTTGCAAGCGGACTCTCGGCTTGGATCTCTGCAGCGCTGATAGAGGGCGAGTTCGCCGAGCGAAAATGCCGCATTTCCTCGTCAAGTCCGGTGACGTGATTTCTAGCTAACACGTATCTCCCGATGACCCTCACACGCTTCCGGGCGTCAAACGTTACCGGAGCGTAGGTGCGACATGTGTCTCAGTGCGAGCCGTGCATGATCGTAATTGTACGCGTCATTAGCACGGCGACTCACGCACGTTAACCAGCAATTCTCAAGGAGGTGAACAGTAGTAAACAGATCGAGCACTGTGTCGGGGGCAGGGTGTAAAGAGGCGGAAAGGTGCATTAGCACGGGGGACGCACGCGCATTACCACCAAAACATTGTTTGCCAACATGCTAAAACATTTATCCAATACTGACCAGCATATACATGTTTTTTTAAAATGATTTTAAAAGAACTTTAAAAATGTGAATTATTAAATTAAAACCATTGGAAAGCTTCAACACGTAAACTCCATGTTGTACGAATATCTGTAACTGACTCAAATATCCCAAACACTACATTAAGAAGAAAATAAGTTATTATTACAAGATTAAGAATTGGTCATTCTTCCCTCACCCACTCCCTTCTAATAAACAAAACCGACCCTGCCACCTGTCCAAAATGTAGAGGAATGTTATCAACGTCCCACATTATCCTTGAATGTTTAAGCCTCCAAAATATAAGAACCGCTTTTGGCACAAAAAACGAAATGTATTAGTTAATCAACTGAAGGTTGCAAGTCAATTTTAAAAGATCTTAAAATTGCTGGACGTGATAATATGATATGAATGAATGTCAAATTCTTCTTCTTCTTCTTATCTTCAAGTATTTAGGCATAATGCCTGTTACGCCGCTTAATTTTGGTCCCTCCAGCGCATTCTTGGACGTCCTATATTCCTTTTTCCTCTCGGCTGATAATTTGCCACTTGTTTAGGAATTCTGTCGTTGTTCATTCGCAACATGTGATCTTGCCATGAGAGTCTGTAGTTGGTGACTTTCTCTACAAGACTTTCTACATTTAGCTCGTTTCGGATTTGTGTGTATCTTTGTCTGTCCAAAAGGCTATATCCCGCTACCGCTCTAAGGAATCTCATTTCCGCTGCCTGCAGTCTTGATATATCTTTATTTGTCATTGTCCACACTTCACTCCCGTATAAGCAGGTTGGTATTGACATAACTTTGTAAAATTTAATGAGTGTGTCTCTTCTCACTTTTGAACTCAGTGTTCTTCTTATAGTTCCATTCATTTGATTGAATCTTTCTATTTTCTTATTTATGTCGATGTCTTATTTATGTCGATTTATGTCAAATTTATTTACTTAATTTATAAAATGTATCTCTGGTGTAAATCAATGGTGGTCGCTAAAGACCATAAATGTTTTTAAACCGTTCTAAAATTAACAATTAAAAATACATGCCAAGTTCACAATACGGCAAGAGTCATTCTTTCGTCAGCTCCGTAAGTGTCACAGAGAATACATCAGCGAGTGCCTCGCCGAGAGTCAATACTACCAGTGAATGTGTCTCTTCCAATCCGCGTCTCGCACCTACCTTTCACTCTCTCTCCTTTCTCGCGGCTCCTCGACCACCTCGTGATTGCAGGACGGGTTCACATTTTATTCGCAGCGTCTTCTCGAATATTCTATTAGACTCGTAAGATTTTTAGACAGTTATGAACCACTCTCTTTCTGACCTCGATGGGAGAACATCTTATTGAATGACTTATTGTTCTCTTGTTTATATCAGCGCAGTACAACAAGGTGTTGTCGGGTTGAAGACTGCAAATTTCAAGTGTCAAATTCCTTTGAAACGTGGGACTCAGGGTGTTCTGGTTACTGTCGGCTACCTTGCGAATGCATTGCTCTGTGAAGCGATGTTCTCGACGGGCGACAATGTCCATCGTTGTGGTACGAGATAATAGGACGCATGCGGGAGATGGGTGACGGGCGCCGAAGAACGCAATTACGACGCTCCCGAGGGCTCCGGGGGCCTAGGGGCTCCCAGGCGAAACGAATTTGAAGGGCGGGGCGCGAGGGCTGGCGCGCCTGCACGTCGCAATGTGTCGACACAGAGAGATACTTTGAACTAGAAAAGCGTAATCTATTAAAGGTTTAGACATTTTGTACTTTAATTTCACCTTTCAGCATAATCTGCTAGGAACCTTTATCATTCTTCACCATTAATCAACAAGATATCATGATTTCGTAAAATATCTGCATTACCTAGATAGAAATTTCAGATAAATAAAACCAAATAAAATAAAATTCCATTATATTCAACAAAGTCCCAGTTATCTTCCTTACATATCACACAACTTTTAACTTGCGCAAAAAAATCAAAATTATTTCAGGTGTATCTTTGAGTAGCTTAGTTCTTTCAAAGCCCCTCCAATTCAGTTTGACGACAGCACGATCTACAAGAAAGCTTGCCGTTATATTCAATGTCTGAACAAGCCAAACAATCCACTGAACATCTTCAACACGGCGTCCTTGTAAAGCTCGCGCCACACACGCGAACGTCTACTCCGTATTCCTTTGGCAACGCCACACCGCACCGCACCGCACCGCACCGCACCGCGCCGCGCCGCGCCGCGCCGCACCGCGCCGGTGCGTTCAATTCACCGGAGCGCTTCTTAAAACTCCACTCGTCGTCGTTTGCAAATGGCCGCGCTGCATCGGCGCCCGCGCCTTGCTATTCACAATCGCCTCTCGCCGGCGCCCGTCCGCAAACGCGCGCAAACAGAGCGAGCGAATCAGGCGGAACGCGGCTTTTCGCGGGGAGGCCTTTGTGTGCGCCGCCGCCCCGCCGCGCCCCCGAGGACGTCAAACGCAGCAGCTGAGGGAGCGCGGGTTGGAAACGTGCGCGGTAGACGGGGAAGCACAGACCCACAGCGCAGGGCGGAGGGAGACCCGAGAGGGGAAGGTGCAGTGTGAGACGTTGGACGAGGTCAGATGCATCATGCGTGGGGATGGAGAATGACATGTGTTTTTATTTATTATGATTCCAGTAACAATACATATACCCGGAAAATCTGGATCCGGAAAATCGGAAACTATATTTTTTTAGTAATTCACTATAACGAAATTTTGAGGTACACAAATGTATCCTGAAGGCAATGTATTATGATGTATGTACTCGACGCTCGACAGCGACTGCGCGACAGCTCGTGAACGGGCTCAGGCCTACCGGCGACGTCCCTGCCTCGTGGCCATGGGTTAAGGGGCTACGTGTGGTTAGCACGTAGACATCCCCACTCAGTATTCCGGGCTCCTCAACCTGAGAAGTGAATAATGTATTAAGACGTATCCGAGTAAATTCAATTTTCAATAAATCATAGCTCTTTAAAAAACAAGGAGAAAGCCTTGAATCAATCCTTGACTCTGCCACATTTCAGAATAGAATTGTAGGAAAATTACACACATGTTGAAATGTATTCCTAAATCACGAAGAAAATTATACTAAAAGAGCAAACTAATAATGAAATAAAATCTGTTTATTAAAAAAACGAAATTTTCTACGAATTGTATTGAAAAGAATGTAAACTATTTAAGACGTCGGAAATTACCTGGTAGATGATGCGGCAATAAATAAAATATGTAATTTTAGAAATCACAGAAACAATAATTTCACAAAAAAATAATCATATTAAAATTATGCTTTTGTCCTTCCTTTAAATCCAAATACTACAAAATAGATTCACTAATACATACCTACTAATTATTCAATATTCCAACCAAAACCAAGGACGCTATTATGTCAATTTCATAATCATGACGCATTAAATTGTTCGTGAACACTTAGTTCTGGCAGCTTTTGAATGGATCTTTCTTACCTTTCTCTTCCCACGATTTTTGGAAGTTAATAAAAATATAGTACTACATTGACTTTGACAGAATAATTCAATGCATGTCAACTTCACTGCACAAAACCTAATTCCTTTGTTACTTGAGAAATCTGCTCAATATTCCACAACTAACAGGTAACTCTGAATACCTAACTACCTTTAATATACGTCAATTGAGCGTGGCGTTTATAGTCTGGGAAGTTGGCAATGAAGCGCCAGCTCTAGCTGACGGACGGGTTCAGCGAAACGTGAAATGAGACTGTCGTGAAGAGAATTGTTGCCCTTGTTGGGGCAGGGATCTGAAAACTCGAAATACATTAATAGGAGAGACTTAAAACAAATGTACTATTTTCCGTATTATACCTCCTATTTTATCAGAAGTAGTGAACTATTATTTTCAGCAATCAATCGTCTCCAAGTTTTACTTTGCAATTAATTCAAGTCTGTTTTCAATAGAAAGTTTCACATGAACTAACATAATTCAATGCATGTACAAAGAACTCACTAACGGAACATTTTTTAATGATGTAGTTCATTACATAAAATAAGCTTTTATATAATCATACTGTTCAAATAAACAAATCATTACTGCTTGGGTTCTGCAAACATCCCTTCAGAACTAGTAGCAAATATTGTGATATCACTATGTATATAAGTAATATTCCATTTCTGTTGGTACTTCATAACAAAGTAGAGCTCTTACGAGGGCACGGAGAACAAAAACCAAAGAAAAGGTCGCGGAAATAAAATTTTGAAGCAACACAGTATTTTGTAGAAAGAGTTACACGTGCAATGGAGAGATTAAAGCACGACCTTGGAGAAACAAAAGAAAGAACTTTCATGAAAACAATTAACGAATACACTCAAAATCTAAATTCCTGCAACTTTAAAAAAATAAATAGAATGGGGCAAGGAAGGAACTACGCATACCATGTGAGTGGGTTAAATACGGTATCCTTTAAACGGCAATGAAGGATTAAAATTCGTCTTCTTAGACCTCAATATTCTTTTTTATATTGTTTGTTAACGAAAAAAAGTATTACGGAGACTGGTAGAGTTGCATCGTATAAGGGAGGGAACAAACAAAACGAGAGATATTACTGAAAAAGAAAGAACGAATTAGCTCAACGAAGAAGATGATAAAAACCTAATTGTTGGAGAGAAGGTATACGTTCTTAAATTCTATTTCGAAACATAACACCATGCCTTAATTTTATCTTAATATATTTATTTGTTCGTATACAATTGTTTAATGATATTAACTCTTCGATAGTAATGATAACTTGTTAAATTGGCATGCAGTTTCGCGTGCCTGAAGAGAGATACGACCGGCATCGGGCCCCCAGGTAAGGTGATTGGGCTGAATGTACTGATCTTGGCGTGAGTAATGAGCGCGTCGCTGGAGACGGGCGGGGGGGGGGGGGGGGCGGGCGAGAGAGGCAGGGAAAACCCGCCAGGTGGGTTGGGGCGCGAACCGAGCCAGCAGTCGGACCGCGCAGCCCGGGTCGCCCTCTCTGACGATGCCACAATGATGATGAAATATTGGAGCGGCTGCGCGCCCGTGGCCGTGGGCCGGCGCGCGGGCTGCGGCGGGGGACGGCGGCATCGAATATTAACGCGGCCGCTTCCGGGAAAACGCTGCGTGGGCGGGGCGCGGCTCTGGCGCCCGCGGGCGACGACCCGCACCACACGCCCACGGCCCCCATACCCACGCCCTCTTCTTTTCCTTATAAATGGCAGGTTATGAACGTTTTCCGTTGTACTATACCGTTATATTGACATACAAAGGGATAAAACAAAAGGATGGAAAGTCAATCATCAGGATTTTCAGAAGAATTCTAACGGCCGCAGACCATTCTGATCAATTGAAATGAATGAATTGAAGAAAAAGATATACTGCGAATAACTGCTTCCAATTCAAAGCAATGGTATTTCTTATATAGTGTATGCTAATTTTGCAGTAATTTTCTTTAAAGAACTAAACGACATTCGTTTAATTTCGAATGTCCTCAAGATATAAATTTGGTAGTGGGTTTTACGTAACTTTCTTAAATGGACGTTGCCAACCCTACGTGTGATAGTACGCTAGAGTACTCGTATATTCGAATACGGCGAACTATCGTCTTTCGAAGTCCCCACGATCTACTTTTGACTTAGAAAACTCCTTCGTTCACACATTGCACTACCAAGAAGTGCTATCAAATCTTCATATTTCACCTTGTCGGTCGTTTATGGTTTATTGACTTACGCTTCTGCAATGATACTTTCACAGCACATCTCTTAATTTCAGTCATTTAAGTTCCATATCTTCACAAAATGGGAACTTTTATTGAAGAAGGTAATGGCCGATCATTTTACGTCATAAAGAACTTACACTTTCCCTTCAATTATCCTTAGGAAGCAACAAGCTTGTAAACTACCATTAATACACCTGATACTCGTGCGAAAACATGTAATCAGTAACTTAGTGCATGTTCCTGTTCTACAGAGACGTTTCTCCAGGTCCAAATTCGAATTCGGTACAGTGTGTATATATATATATATATATATATATATATATATATATATATGTATATGTATATGTATATATGTATATATATATATATATATATATATATATATATATATATATTGTAACACTCCCGGTCGTCTCGTGAGAGAACGCCCGGTAAGCGGCCCTGAAATAGCTCAGTCGGTGATGGAAGGAATCGTTAACAGATACTGGTAACATGAAAGAAACACTTTGATCACTGGCAAAATCACTTTTATTCCTGGGCAAAATAATTCAAAATGCCCCAGGGAAGTTACACATGTAAATAGGATCAGAAATCTGAAAATTAGGTGGACAGATAAGAAGATGAAAAGTTAGTAGCCAGTGTAAAGCTTAGAAATTAGGAAGACTTATAGTTAGCATCACAATGGTAACAAATATTACAGATCAGTGTGTCTTAGCGCGACACCGCATTACAGGATTTTCGCAGGGATGAATACCCTGAATTATATTGCCTTGGTAAAGTTTCTTTTTGTGGGCCCGAAACGGGCGCGTTGCCGTCGAGGGGAGGCGGCGGCGACCTTCGCAGAGGGCGCGGCCGGGGCGATGTCCTTGTGCCCACCCAGGCACGCACGTGAGCTGATCGGCCGTCTGAAGGCGTCACCCAAAGGGGGGCGGCGCGGCCAAGGGAAGGCGGCGGCACGGCCGAGGCAGCGGCGTTGTAACGGCGCCTGGCAATCTGGTTGAGCTCGGGGTCGGCCAGCAGTCACTCTCGATTTCAAGAGCGTAGTAACCAGTCACGGATTCTTCTGATACTCGTGATTGTTCACAATTGCAACTTTGGAAAGTCTAGAAATCCTGCAGCGACACATTCGCTTCACTTTGCAACTGATTCCCGCTTCAGAGAATTTTCTCTGCCCACGTTACTCTGCTCTATTACAATAGCCCACACCGAAGTTTTTTCTAAGTCCATCAGAGGCGAACTTGCCTCTGGTCGGTGAATAGCTCTCCCCCTCAGAGAAGTTTCTCTCCCGACTGCCCTGCTTTGAATGCCAATTTTATAAGTCAAATCTTATTAGGTTAACTTTTACCCCCCACTCGTTTTCTCGCATGTTCTGGCTCCTTAAGATAGTTGCGTCGCTATTGGCCGAAAGAAATGGCGCATTACGTTATTTCGACCAATGGTGACAGGGGTAGTGAATGGAGTTCCGACTCTTTGCATAACTGTGAGCGCCCAGAATTTTCTTTGCCCTTCTAGAACATGCTCGCACAAGACGGGCGTTGTCCGTGAAAGAATTTGTCGATTTCAAAAGCGATCTAGAAGGTTAGCGCAGCTGGCCATGCGAACACGTGCTCCACAGTAAATCTGTCGACGACTGACCCTTTAACGACTTTCTTAATGTGCCGGAGGCGGAGACGGCTGTCAGATAAGCGGGGTTGCGCGCGCAACGCTGTGTCGCAATCTGTTCCCAGTAGAGCTCAGGGTGGCCGAGTCAGTTTGTTTAATTTAATTTTCCTGGCATGAGGAAATCGGTTTCGCTACAATATATATATATATATATATATATATATATATATATATATATATATATATATATATATATATATATATATAGAGAGAGAGAGAGAGAGAGAGAGAGAGAGTGTGAGTGTGTGTATGTGTGTGCAACAGCATGCAGTTATTCGAGATCACTTTGGTTTTGAGACCGTTAGGAAATCCCGTAAAAATGAGAGTAGAAAGCGAAGGAAATACAAGTACGAAAATAAATGAGCTTCAAGCAACTATATTTACTTTGTTCATGGATTAGAAGTCGAGAGGCACAGGAAGTCAATTGTATGATTACACGCTGCGGGTACTAGACTGAATGGTATGCATAATTCTTGTTCGCATGAAGGATCACATAGAGTACACCGAACAGAAATTGGAGTAGCACTGTCCTTTTAACATCGAATTTCCTACACAGCAATTCAAGCACAAACGCTTCCGAACAAACAAGTAACATCAACATTTTTCTCTTAGATTTATCAGTCTAAATATGCGACATAAACGGGGATAAATGACAACTAGAAGTTGCTCTAATATAAAGCAGTTATAAAATTACTGCTTTGAGACGGCAGCTTACTTCTCACACTACTATTATACGGGCGTCGAAATAGAAATTACCTTCATTTTCGTTTTGAGGTGAAACAATTCATCACCAACAACTTAAACACTAATCCAACGGCCATTTGCTACAACGTCCGGCAATAGGTACCTCAATAACAGAAGAAATAGAACGATGTGATCTATTTCCGTCGCATTTAAATAGTTCGTTTACAAGTTCCTTTACTCTATTATCAAAGAAAATACTAATTAAACTCGTAGGCAAACTTTCTGCAAGACTCACCGATCCCAGATTCACCAAGAATACAACATTCTTCAAATTCGAAGCCTCGCAATAAAGAATACCAAGAGACGACACTACCTAAACGACAATGAAAAAAATACTGTAATTGAATGTGTAAAAACCAGAACGGTATAAGTGACATTTTATAAATTCTGAGAAAACTGATTATTTAATTCAATATTACTTTAAAGTTGTGTTACTTTGTTTCATCAATCAAACCTCGGCATTTCAATTGTTCATTAAAACCAGGAAATTACATTGCAACTCAAATATATCCTAAAACATTTTTTCTCACAATTTATAAAATGTCACTTATACCGTTCTGGTTTTCACCCATTCAATTACCTCTTCTTACTGTTTTGAAATTTGTAACAGCTCTAGTATATTTCAGTATTTCGCCAAAAATCAATATCAGTGTCTCTCATTATTTTGTGACCGCTCGCTTCATCACTTTCTTCAATATACCCCTTCATAAACAACCATTCAAGAACATATTCCCCATCAATCTCAACTAACACAGAGTATAACTTTAGGGGCAATGGAAGTGAAAGTCATTCTTTGTTGATTGTTTTTTAACTTATTCCACTAGCAATGACATGCCGCTGACTTTCCCCATTCCGTGAAGAAACGTTGCGTATTTGAAACCGTTTGCGAACGTACGGCAAGAAGCTCTATGAGGATAAATCAAACTCGACCTCACTAAGCAAATACAATTACGCCAAAAGCGATGTTTGCATGTGGCAGAAATATCCACAATCAAATTTTCATATTGCTTTCAAATATGACCCCCTTCCCTACACTGCAACCCAACTTAAAATTGAAATGACTATAATTATTTTGTGGTACCCACTCATCACTACCTTTAAAAAGACACCAATCTAATTCTGTGACTGCGGGCATGTGAATGATCCAACTAACAAGAAAAAACGGAACAATAACATAATCAATGGAAAAGAAAGATTTTCTATGATGAGTTGCACTGAAATACAGCGGATTCTGCCTTGCATACCAAAAGTAAACATTAACCGAAACGAGGCGCGAACTTTCCGCGAGGGGCCGTGCAGCTTACACTCCATCACTAATGGCAGAAAGAGTACGCGATGCCCTCAACGAACGCAGTCGCACGTCCAACACGAGAAGCAGCGGAAGAGCGAGTTGTGCCGACGGCATCGAAGCACCACGGATTCCGTCCTCCCCGCCCGGAGCAAAACTAATTGCGCTCCGCCTGGAACTTTGTGCGCGCCGCCGCGCGCCGCCCCGCGCCGCCGCGGCCCAGAAGCGCGCTCTCTTCAACCTCCTAATCCGCCTTTATTGGGTGTCGCAACGCAACGCCCTGGCCGCGCTGGCCGTGCCTTTTATTAAGTTGGGGTCGAGCGCTACGTGAATGCGCACGACAGCCTTCATTGTCTCGTCTAAACGGGAAGAATGGAGTTACAGGCGGATTGTGTTCCACCGGCCGCGGGGGCGGCGCAGCGGCGGGAGCTTCGTGTCTGCCGGGACAGGCGATGGCGCAGGGGGAGGGCGGTGGGAAGGGCGCTGGCGGCCGGCCGTCTGTAAATTAACGCCATTGTGTCGAAGCCGGCGAGCAATTTCCCCTCGCTTTGTTTCCTCGCGGGGCGCGCGGGCGGGGGCCCCGCAGCCGTGAATGAGTCGATTTTAAAGCGAGCGCCGCCGCCGCCGCCCGCCCACCTGTCACAGTCTCCTTTTTATAAATATTATTTTTTACACCAAGGGCATTCACTGTAATATTATTATGTAAAAAATCATTTATATGGGTGTTGCAACTTATCTGAAAGGCCCAGAATATAGAAACGAAACATTTTACGAATACTGCTGCCTTATCATGCCTATTGTCTTAAATATTTGAATGTCTCTGGCGTAAAAACCACTGAAATAGGTAAATTTACAGTTGATATTTCCTTCTGTCTTTAGTATTATTATTAAATAAGCGACTTGAACACTTCAACACAAAATGTTATTTTGCTTTTACCACGAAACCATTATCATGTACTCAATGGTCGCAAGAACCAAGGTACAATTCAATTTCCCACGTAAATTCTGAACGCTGAGCAACTATACTTTACTGCGAAATGCATTTCTAATTCCTTTCCCCGCAATATCTATTACGTTTTCCTGTCAATAACTACATCCTGAAATACAACAGTTCCACATTGTACTACATTCTTGAAGATTTTGATTTAGAAAAAGTTTATTCATTTACGTGCTACATAGTTTTTATATTAATTTTCATTTATCCCGAGAGATCAGAAATTCATCCGCTGTTTTACATAGAAACCGCTCATTTCCTGAAGCCCCCTTGCCTTTCTGTGCGCTGGCTGGGATAACGATCGGCGAGGCAGGTGAGCTCGCGTGCACTGGCCAGCGAGGGCTGGGCGAAGTCGGATGCAAATGCGACGAATGGGGCGGCGCCGAAGGGCGCGCTCCGAACAAACACTTGCTTTCCTCCTCTCTCCGGGAACTGTTCGCGCGCTCCGCAACATTAAGCAAAGACAATCTCTCTGCAGGTAGTAAAACTAGACTACTTTTGCTTGCAGTTCGGCGGAGGATCATACCTTGTAAACAATTCGGGGTGACTCGATCCTTTCCTCGTGGCAATTGCTATGAAGTTATTACCTTAAGGGGTAAAATCAATAGGCTTGAATTCTGATACTCCTTGCGAAATAGCTCATACTTTATAAGACGAAGGAATAAGACTAATCATCGAATAAATTTCACGATGTTATGTTAAACGATTTCACGAATTTATGTTAAAAGTAAAATCTGCAAACTCAGAGTCAACGGTGACTTCCAAAATAGAATAAGATTCGACAATTACTACAATAGTATTATAAATCTTTCCGTTTAAGTCTTAGAATGTGGAAATTAGCCACGTTGTAGTTGACAGAATCACGTAATAATTGCTTTTATTTAGAAATAAATTTGAATTGTCTTTTTCCGTAGCTAGCCATTGATAGTGGTCGTAAAACAACAACAAATGATTTTTCTTATGCATGTTTGTGCTTAGTTCTCACCCAAAAGCTCTTCGCGTGCTCAGTTTGATCCGCTAGAAATTTGTGTTCTACCACATTTGTAAGGCGTTTACAATCACCCATGGTACACGTCACGTTTTTACCGCGTCTCACGCTCACAGCTTTGACCTTCACAGCTTTTACAAAACTGCATCCGAGGCACACAGGGTTATGAACACAGACGTTTAGTATACTTTCAGTATATTCTGAATATGAGCAGTAGCCCATGGGTTTGTTTCGTTAGAGACACGGTCTCCCGACGCTCGTGTTTATGCGGGGAATAAAACTGTCACATATCCTGAACGTGTATGGCTCCGCAAGACCCTATTTATACGTTTCGTTTTGACGAACGATTTCACGAGTTAAAGCGATCGCGTGCGTGCGCAGTGCGATTTCTCAAACGCCCCTGCGCACGCGCGTGTTGGCTAAAACTCGGGAATCGTTCGTGAGAAAGAATGTAAATCGGCTCTGATTATCGCACTGCACTGGCGGTTGCGCTGGCGTGGGCGTGGGCGTGGGCAGGGTCGAGGGCGGGGGCGGGGGCGACGGTGCGTCGTGTGGGCTGCGGGCGCCGTGAATCAGCGCGGGGTCTGTGCCCCGCTGGGCGCCCGCCGCCTGCTTGCAGCCTCGGGACACAACTTCGATGTCAATCTTTTCAAAACATCGTACATTTTAAACATCGATACATTAACAACTATGTTTTTCTAACATCGATGTTTTGTGATTGATGATTTTTATTTCTTTTCCGATGTTCTCTTTCTGAATGAAACATTCAAACAAACAATCAAAATACAGTAAAAGGTAAAATATGAAGTAATAACTGATAGTAACACTATTATGTATGTGCCAGAATCTAAGGAACGCCGTTTGCACTACTTTCATCGACCAAACTCTCTCTCCCGATGTGACCTCCATGCCCTGGTATTTTTCCCTCTCTCTTCATATTCAATTCGTGCATTGCGATATGGTCAACAAATACGCTCTGGGTGTAGGGTCTGCTCCAGCGTCTCGTATCTTTATTCGGAGAATTGATAAATTCGAACTCTGTCAAATTAAATTTTAATACACAAGAATTTAATGTCGGAAATTACTAATCCAGTCTAAGAACATCGACGGCTTTTAGTTGATATATTCTAAACGTCGATGTTTACTAACACCGATGTCGCATAACTCTGCGAGGCGGGGCACGGGGAGGCGGCCAACGGTCCGCAGCAGGCGCGAGTGGAAGGCAAGGGAAGGGAAGGCATGCAGCGGGAGGAGCCTGTCTCCTCGGGGCAGGGGCTGACGTAGTACGCCCAGCCGAAGGTTGCGGGATCCAGTGGTCCTTAAGCAATTGCAAATTTCCACCATGTGGAAGTGGCGTCGTTGACCTCTCTCGTGTTATTACGAGACACATTTGATGATCGACCTATTTGTCTTTTGTAAACATTCACCACACGTAATCATTCCTGGACATTCCATTCAGAGGTGGGCAACGGGAAACCCCTTGATGTTCATCTGCCCACGAAAGGGGAGAGTATGCGTAAACTCCTTCGTCGTTAACGTTTGGGACTGAGTAGGGAACCAAGGGGAGTGAACGAAAAAAGAATGTCAAGAGCGCTGAGAAAAGAAATAGATGAAAAATCTTAAAATAGCTGAAAATCACTGATACTGGGGAAATATCCCGCAAATATGTCTCGTAGATTATTTTTAAAATATTATATAAATTTAATAAAAAATAATATTATTATTTAATAACGTCATTGTAAGACTATTTCTTTGCAATACCTTCCCAATCATGTAATTCCACAAACTTTCGCAGAAACCATCGAAATGATTTCTAAAAAAAACCCACCAAGTGGTCTACGAACATATGTAGTAATGCAGCGACTGGTTTTAATTGAAGTAGGCGTACTTTGGGTTCGTGTTGCAACATTAAACACAGAATGCTCAAGAAGCGTAGAAATACGAGAGGAGCGGGCGGAGAGGGGGATTGGTGTTCCTGCAGGGCACATGCGCGGTGACCTCTGTTCACATTGGACCAGTTCACTCCCTCCTGCTCACTAATGCATGGCTCACTCTCGGCTTTATCCATATTTGACACTGAGCCAGCCACGGATGAAATCGCTTGTGGGAATGAGCGGGTCGGTGGGAGCTGTTGGGAATTCAAGCTCCCTCCGTTAGTTTCAGCTTTCGCACTACAAGATAATTAGCTCTTGTGAATGGGTCGGCACCGGATCCACTGATCCAGAAGCGAGAAACGCCGCCACCTACAGGCATACCTATTACACTAGTGGGATTAATGACCACAGCAGGTGGGTGCTTGCGGAAACAATCAATCAATAATTATTTCTGCAGAAGACAAATAGAGAGGCCGATTACACACGGTCTATATAAATATGGATCTGCAATTGGTACGATTCCAATCACGTTTGAAATGTGTAAGCACTTTATTTTCGTGGCTAATTTGAACCTAACGTAACACAACACAAAGAACAAACTTTTTTAAATTAACTAAAGTACAACAAATTGAAAGAAATTAACAACAAAAGTAGAAACGCGCTAGCCTACAATACTACGAGAATTAATTTAAAAAAGCAACCAAATTTAAAATATCGAAAGAATAGAGCGTCATTCGACAACTGCCAACGATCACGATCCAGACTCATGATTTAAACGTTGCGGTACATGGAAGTCTATATAATACCCAGATTAATAACTCAATTTGTAAATAATAAACTGTTTGTTATTAAACTTTATGTGTCGGTTCACTAAGATATTCAATACGTAAACATCGTTTGAGCAACATTCCCAAGTACCAAACTGAAGTCCAAGCCTACTAAATTGTTTCTAATGGTAACAAATGTTATTTACTACTCAAAGGTGTAAATATTAGTTTTATTATTTTTGGGCTTGGAATTGCTTTTCTTGAGGCACGTAAGAACGCACAAAATAATCCAATACGTTTTAGTATACAAATAATTTTTCAATTTTCGCCCCCCGCCAAGCTGACGCCCAGCCCCTACAAAACCCCTCTATCCCTCATAACAAATCCAGGGAAGTTTAATAATATTGCAAAGAGTAGGGTTGTAATGGCCGATCCAGTACTTTAGCAAAGAAAACTTCACTTGCGAGAGTCCTCCCACGGATACGCTAGTATTACATATTTAGAATCAAGCAAAATTTTCTATATAGATTTGGAGTTCCCTTCAGGAGTAGATAATTGTATGGTCACTAGATGGACCAGATTTTCCAGGTCTACGAATAGACAGTGCATAAATGTTTTAGAAACAGTATGCCTCAAACACATAAGAGCATTATAAGCGAGATAAAATCCAAAACGCTACCACAACGTTTTGAAAACACATTTTATTTAAAGTTCGAGCAGATCTTACAAGGCGAATTACGAACCGGAAGCCTCTGTGGTGGCACGTCAGAAAAGACTACGAGTTGTAGCGCTGAATGAAGAACCGCTGGTGCTACAATAGCACACACTCATACACATTAACAAAATGCCTCTACTTCTAGAAAAATATGAGAAAATTATCTATTTAATCTCATTTTTAGAACAGATTTTATTTAAGAAAAGTCTATAAAATATTTTTGCCTATTTTTTGCAATTTCCGAAAACACAGTGAGATGCCGAAATCTGCACCTGCCCAATTTTTAAGCGTCTGATACTTTTCTGAGGAAAATATTTAATGAAAAAATTTGGAACCATTTTTGAAAGGTGAACTTTAAAAATTGCCTGTATTTTAAACAAAATTACGCGAAAAAATATTCATATTCCATAAATATTTTACACTTTATTTAAATATCTGTCTTTGAATAAAACATTTCATTTTGAAAAATCTCTGAATTTAATATCACAATTGTACGAAGTCGCAGAACACATTTTGAACTTTTGCAAATTTTCACAAATTCAAAGAGTTGAACGAAAATGAGATCCATGCTCTTTTTTTAGTGTTATTTGCTCATTTCGAGGGGAAAAATAATTAAAAATAAAAGAATTGGTGCCGCTTTTGAGAAAATTGTTTAAATACCACCCAATGAGTCCAGTCAAAACGATAGGGGAATATCAACATTGGAAATAATCGTCTGAGGCGCTTTAGACGCTTAGGCGCGTCGTTTAGGCGCTTACGTTAACCACAGACGGACAGACGTTTACGCGTAAACCAATTTTTTGGTGTCGAGGACCCACAAAACTGGAATTCTGAGGAGCGAAATATATCGATTTTTTTGTCAATATCAGTGTCACGAGTTTTTTTCCGCTGCAGCAATACAGTTTTCCCTCTTTCCTACATACGTACGTAGTTCGGCTAGAAAGTGGAAAGATGATGAAAAGGCTGAGGACATTACTGCTCTTTTCTTCGCATTTCTCGTATTAATAGTATTAAGTTACATTAACAAGTTCTGGAATTTTGTTATAATTGAGTCTGTGTGGGGGGTTCGCGTACGGTTTTTGTACCGATACGTCTGGTGATGCATTAACGTACACGTCAGACAACGTGTGCAGGCACTTCACGATTGCGCCTTGTAAGCTTAAAATTGCTTTCGGTGCGGCGCTCCACCATCCACTCCCCTCCGTTTATTATGGCGTTCCCTGCTCCGGGTCGCTTCTTGTACTATTTTACAGCTCTGATGGAGCGCGAACAGAACCAATTTTCCGGCCCAGTGGCCTGGTCATACGTCATCCAGTCCAACAGAGCGGTAGATGGTTGCCAACAGGTGCTTTGTAGAGCCATCAATGTCACAACAGTATTTAAGGTGATTCGGTTATTATTTGTAACTTGCAATGCTGTTATCAATGGATGTCGAATCTAGGCTAATAAATGTTTGTTAGCGAAATGAATCTGGGTATGACCACGAATGGTGCAATTAGTTTTGCTTTCCGACTTTGAAGCACGAAGGATGTATCCGAATAACAGACAGCTATTCTCATTTATCATATGACAATAAAATATTACTTACTGGTTGCCAGCTCTTCAGCCAAGATTTTTTTTAATATTTTTATTTTATTTTATAATGAAGATGTTTGGATACTTATTTGCATTTTTACTCTAATTCGAATGAAGAAATTGTAATTCAAAATTGATTTTGTAACAAAAAACAACAAAGAACGCTTAAAGCAACAACAACAAAAGAATAGTGCTTAAAAAATTGAATTATAAAATAATACAAAACAGTGGTATTACTAGTTAACAAGTTCGTATTGGACTTCAATGAGAGGCTTACTAGACCAGCTAACAATACTCGTTTATGCGTAATAAGCTCGTAATATTTTGGCGCCGTCGCGCAACGGCGCTCCGCCCATCACGCCAGTGAACCCCTCCCTGCCCTCACCCGCCCATCTGCGAGAAAGACACGTGCCGCTGTCGGCGCCGCACACAGCGAACTAACATGAGCACGCAAATCAATACAGACACGCCGGAGGAGTCATTTGAGGAGCACCAACTCGACAGTCCAATGCCTTACCAGCAATTAATTCATTTCCCGAGGCACGATCCGAGATGTAGCTGTGAATCCCAACACCTGCCACCCTTCTTCCATAGTATTTCCTCTACGATAATTCCTTTTCCGTTGCGCCCTCAAAGACACGGATACATTCAAAAAGCGATGAGTAAATTTTCAAGTTTGTCCCACTCTGCACTTAGTCCTTTGTGGAGATCGCGCAGGTTATGTCACTACTCGCACCGTAACATAAGTGTGGAACTCACAATTCGCTTTTTTAATCTCTCCAAAAAAAGTACATTCTATCTCCTGCGGTATTAAACAAACTAGTGTAGTATCAAATCGTTTCTTGGTGAAATGACATTTGGAATATTTCATTTGACTATGCAGAAAACTTTGTGAGCTTCTTCTTATCCATTAAGTGACTCAATAATTATACTTAAGTTACACATTACCCTGTTTGTTTGGAATGTACAATTTCGATTTAATTATGAGTGAAATATAGTGATTAAAAGAAACACCAAGACCAGACGTTAATAGTACTTTACGGGCTTTCGGATTTCCTGCGAGACCAGATGTCGGAAATGTTAATCTTATTTTGCAGAATGTGTTCTTGTGTTTTTCTACACTCGAAATGAAGACCATACCAGTATACTGGAAATCAAAATAGTAAAACTTTTATTTCGCTGTTACTATTGTTAATATTTTACTTGTTATATTATACTTAGATTATTATAAATATAAACAGTAATAACTATAATTAGAACTTATTAGCCGTTATAGTGTATAATTAAAAATGTTAGTTTTATGATCATGTCCAGTATAATAAGGCCACTCTAGGTATACATACTCTTGAGACATACAATTTCAGTTTAAAGAATGAAAATTGAGAAATCTATCCCCATCCATCAAACTGATTCGGCCAACTCCTTAAAATATGATGATGAAGAATGTCTTTGCTGTTTTATGTGATACATAGCTGACATAAGAGATAATTAAAAATTATGGAAGAAAACCTATTACCATAAAACGCATACCTAGCAGGCGATAAATATGAGATAAATACAGTATGATGCACGGTATACTATTGTTCATTACAAGTGACAAATGAGTTTTCTCCGCGCTATCTCCCGATAGTGACATTATCTAATTAAAAGACAGAAATGTCTCCGTAAAAGAAACAAAGTATTTCTTAATGAGAAATCGCGTAAAGGTTATATTGTGCAGTTTTTCTTGTATCTACAATTCAGAAACACTGCGGCAACTGACATTTTGATATTTCTGACAATGAAAATTAAAGTTTGATTACCACCGAAAGATTAATTTGAAAAAATAATTTGTCTATCTGTACTTTGATTGTCTTAAACCAAACTTACGAAACTTTGGATCAGTTTCGTAAAGTGTATTATTTGTTTCAACGGCCTTCTAACCGCAGTCATTAAGAAGAACCAGTCTGCCACCTTTCTCAGGACGAACAGACAAATATAATGTTATTTACTTCAAAGACAATTATGTATTGAACTGTTCATAAATTGTTCTAAACGGAAAATAATGGTTTGGTAATATCGTACTATACGAGAATTGAAATATACTAAACGACGGCGATAGGCGGAGCGAATTCGTCAGCGCGCTCGCTGTTTGGTTTGGGCCTAACTTTGCCGGCGTCACGCAGGGGTAAATAGCCCCGCCCCGCGGCGCAGACAACGCCGCCCGCTGGGAGAGGGAGTGGCGCTGAGGACGCAGCGAGCGCCCGCGGCGGAGCACTGCTTCATCTACCGAACACAGTACCTCACCCCCTCCAGTACCTCACGTGGAAAGCGCTGACCATCTGTGTCAATGAAATAGCTCAACCCAGAGGGGAAAAACTTGCACTGCGCAGACGCTAAAATTCTGATTAGCGGTGGTCCCACCTCCACGACCATCCAATGCCACCAGGCAAGATGGCGTCAAACACAAATATAGGTGTTGTGGTGCGTTATCGTTGGCATTTTTCATGAAATAATTATAAACGTTGTGACGACTATAAACGTTATAAACGACTGAAGTCGTTTTGTGGCTTCCATTGAGCAGACAACTGATGATGATGGCTAAGCCATCGAAAGCTGCTCTTATATTAAATACTATTGTTGGAAATGACAACGTTTATAATTATTTCGTCAAACACAAAGCTGGGAACCGTAGGGCAAGGTTCTGTTGTATCATTCCCCCTCTATGCACTTGACATATTACTCCTTGTCAAGCCTACTTTGTACCAGACTTATACGAACAAACTTCTTGCAGTTAGAAAAGGAGATGGAAATGTGGTTTGCCTACAAATTTAAAATCATATCTTTCATATAAATTGAAATTCAGATTAGAATAAACAAAACAAAAGCAAATAATGATTATTCCAGCGTTATTGCGTGATTATAATAAAAAATCCTAATTATTAACAATAATCCTAAAACGTCTTAAGGAATCATACGATACAATATGAATCCACAATGACCTATATGCCACATTACAAGTTCACAACTGTCGGGGCGAAAGGTTAAAAGCAAACAGAGATTTTTTGATGTGGGTTTCGTAAGTAGAAGGGCCTACAAATGGCGGTTATCTCGGGATAGTATTAGAAAGATACAAACGTTTATTGTTTTCAAGTGATCTACAATGAGCGACGAAGTGATATTTCCTGGGATTAAAAATATTGGCCAGTTGAGAATTAACGTGAAAACGCATAAACAGACCTACACAAACTAATTTGAGGTGATGGTACGGTTTCGTAAAATTGTCACAGCCCTTTGAGCAATATTTCTTTCAAAATTAAGTATTATTTCTATAATATTTACCCGAGAATACGTTTGAAAAAACTGTTTTTGTATTTTTTACGCATTTTTTTAGAATTAAAACTCAATTAAAAGAATGTAGCTAATTTAAAACAAATGTAAAAGTCTTGCTGAAGAGAGGAAAACTTTACATTATCTTTTATGTGATTAAAATATTAGAGTATCCTCACACAGGCACTTTCCTTTGAACCTCGTTTGCTTCACATTAAAGTCAAATTACACTTTAATAATTGACAAAAAAACAGTCGTTTTTTTCAAGCACGCTGTCTACCTTAAAGCATTCGCGTATTACGAAGACTGGAAATGTTAATTAAAGTGCAAGTTATTAAAGAAGCTACAGAGAATAATGTTAAACATTTTATTTCCCCCCTGGATACTCTCTCCATCTTATTCACAAGTGAGCTGTCATCGAGTACGAGAGTGGTTTTTTCCTCCCGCGAAGTTTCTGCAAACATTTGTTCAAGCTGTGTTCAAGCTGTGAGTCAGCAAAAATGTTGTCATCCTGTTGAAGTGAACTTTACACTAACCGGACGATATATCTCTCTATACAAAGCTCAGCATATGGGATGTTTGACTTCAAATTATCGCTGCTGATGCGTATCCAGGACAGCAATAGATGCGTATCTGCTCAATTCGCAAGTACGGAGAACTTATGTTTTATCTTTAATTCGTTAGGTGAAAGGGATGTTTGCAATTTAATATTTTAATACTATTTAATAATACAACCTTTTAAATATTTTCAAGAAATTATATTTTTGTAATTGCGAGAATACAGATATATCCACTGATTTTAATTTAATTATAATTCCTGAAAGATTCGATCTAGACACAACACACAATTTCGGACTTTCACCTTATAAGATTTCTATTACAAATTTCGCAGAAGGTACTTTTCATTTTTCAATTGTCTCTTCAAATGAATTATTTACGAGATGTTCTAATTCTAACACATTTAAAATACGAAATGCACCTGCTTGAACTGTACCTATTTTGTGATTTCATGAAATCACAAAATAGGTTCAATTAAAAAATACCACTTTTTGCGCACAATTTTATAGGAAAACCGAAACCAGTATTTCTACCTGCTCAGTCAACGACGAATTTTATTTAAGTGCGAACAGCAACTTACTCTAAAAATTGCAATTAGGCTACGGAGTGGGAGTGAATTTTCAAGAAAATGTTGAAATTACGATTGTTACATGCCACCCATTCATTAATGTCAACTTGTGACATTTTCCCACATTCCTACATGACAGCCACAAAATTGTGTTATAATGGAAATGAATTAAACGATGCTTTTGTCATGTGCTGTGACAGCACGATAACCGGTGTCACATTTTGTCATTGGGTATTGCGCGGTGCAGTAATGTACGAGTATTTGTACCCTCAGGAAGAGAACCAACGCCTATTGCCCGCTGCACGATATTCGGCCTCTCATTCACCCCACGCTCCACAGGCGGCGGCTGCTCTGCTTCAACAAAGCCGGAAAGGAGCGCTTCACCCCCACGAAACACACTGCTCGCTCACGACATGCCACTAATGAGAGCCCTGCTTCAACGCCAGATACGCTACTAACACCTTCAAACATCTCTACGCTTCACCTGCGACAGCGATTATACTCTAATTCTAAGAGGACTACCTTTAGAAGGTCTCCTGCATTTCATAAACTGCTCTATAATTATAATTTTTAAGAGCGTGAAGTATTTAACTCTGCCAGTGTCTGTGGAATTACTCACGATTGTTGTAATGTAATGTAATGTATTCGTGGAATTACTCATGATAGTTCTCAATAAATCAGATTTTAGAATAATACACTCTCATTTGCAGCGAGGAAAAAGGCACCGCTCAAAATAAAATTATTCCCCTGCAAAATGACAACTTTTTATAGGAGTCCCTTTCCTTGTGTTCCAACGATGTACGAATAACAATCTGCACGTGAATTACCATTCAAGTACAGTAAGACGCAAGCAGGCCCCTTCCTTTGACATCTCCTGGATATCTCAGTTCCCACAGCCGTATTCTGCCAGACCTTGCAGGACTTTTCATTCCGAACCATGAGGTTGATATTACTCTGAATCCACCGAGCTGCAATGGAGGAGCGCCTGATAACGTAGGCCCGGTGCCACAAAGTGGAAATAGCGCTTGCGAGGAGTTGCATACATCATTTCAACATGTGCATATTCTGGTTTGCTCTTCTAACCCCATTCGCCTACATTCGTGGCTCTGTTGCATCAAGCCAACAGAACGACAGGTGAAAGATGTTACATTCTATGGAGTTTGACCCCCTCTTGACTACAGTTTTAGTACTCATCCAATATAATAAGCTTTTGATGGGTTATTCATCAACACCACGGTAAGCAGTGACCCATTAAATTCATGTTTAGACATTTGTTGTAGATTCTTGACTTCTACAAGGAAATTCTGATTGCTATTGTGGCCACGCTATGCAACACTTTGATGAAAAATAAAAATATTCGGAAATGATATCAGCCACTGTTTTACTACATCAACCTCGCCACTACATCAATATGCAAATTACGTCTGAACCTGTATTAGGTAACTAAATAGATAAACGGCATAGATTCATTAAATGCAAATCCAAAATAATGGGTTAATAAATGTTTCTTTTAATTGTAATTTTCATTGAATGGAAATGAGTTGCGATAAATTTAAATATTCTGGAGTAATTACATTACAAATAGCAGCGAATATCCTCCAATAACAACATTAAGACTTTTTTGACCGTTTCAACAGAAAAAATGTCACTAGGGTTTTTATCTTTGGGTGAAATTGGATAAATGCAAACCAACAGTTATCACCAAATAAGAAATAAGAACTCCGAAAACAGGCCATCATTAGGCTTATATTTACGAACGAGACTACTTATTCTTCACTTCTAATCTGAAGACGTTTTTAAAATTTAGTTATCTTGTGTCAAAAGAAATGAACCACACCTAAATATGGCTAGTAATGAACAAACTAAAAAGTAGGATGCGATAAAACAGACGTAACTCCAACAGCAACACAAATGTAAGTTAACGACCGAATAACTTACATTATGGTTTAAAATATTACATTATGGTTTAAAATATCGTCAGCTGTTAGCAAGGTCTCCCAACGTTTCTCTGAAAGTCGACGGAGCACAAGGTTGCAATAAAATCTAGAGGCGACTACCGACTTGGACGGGCAGGCGCCTCGATCTTGCCTTTGCGGGAAACGACAATTGCGCAACCGCGCGCCTGCCGGCCTTGCCCTAAACACCTTGCCCGCACAACGCAGCCACCGCTGAACACCTGCATGAGGCCCAAATAGCCATCACGAACTTTCCGAAACTTTCCGCACAAAAAAATGCAGAAGGATCATAAAACTGACCGTAACCCTAAACTTGGTGGTCAAACGCGCACTGTTTCACTGTCTGTCTTGTAAACAACCTTTCCGAAAATTTCTCTAATAAAAATATACTAATTTTAACATGTTTAAACACTACAAAATGTCAACTTTGGTTAATTGTCATTTTTCTTTGGCTGTTTAAATAATATTCTTCGTCTTCCTTTTACATCAATCTCAACTTGTCCTTTCTCGTCTCTCTCCTTCATGGATTTCTTCACCTATTCTCACTACTCCTCTTTACCTATTTCACCTGCCGATTGCTGCTGCAGATGATGATGCTGTGGACGAGGGTGAAGAATCATTCAGTTCTTGTGACTTCCCCCTTCCTAATCAGGTGATCGCAATGATGGTTTCCCGTCGCCTTACACTGTGTAAAGGATGGTAGAGGTGATCATGAGTGAATCATGAAACGAGATAAATGATTATGAATTGGGTTTATTCAGAAGGCATACGTAGGTGTTTGAAAAGTTAATACTGCCACATCCACAGTGTGTGATCAATAGCAGCATTGACAAGTCAGACTTCGTGGAGCGGGTGACACAAAGAAATCCCCCTTGCGCAGTTGACCCTCGTCAAGGAGAGAAGTAGCGAAAGAGGCTTCGGAACGTACACATAAGATACGATTAGTTGAAGACGAGGCAAATTAAATTAATTCTTTGTTATTATTCTCATTAAGACTTTTATTTTTATTTTACGTTTCATCTAAGGTAAACGAACAAAATACTTCCTCTCTTTTGGCAACTTCTGCAGGTTTCGAAACGTCATCGCCGTAGACAAATTGAGCGCGTGCGACTGATCGTTTCATGATGTGACTGTAGTTCGCTTAACTGGAGCTCGCAGCCTTTGGCTTCGAGTGCCTGAACGTCTTCCCAGCCCCTGCGCCGCTGAGGACGGCAACTCCGCTTTCCCCTGAGAATTTTATTCATAAAGCCAACTCAGTTTGTTAGCGCTGACATGAATGCACAGGAGTTAAATCGATGCTCCTCTCAGTGCTCAGGCGAGTGACAATGTCACTGGGGTGGTGTGCTTTTAGCGAAAATACTAGTGATATGTCTGATTACTCCTCTTTTGGACACCTAGAATTAAGTTATTATATTTAGATTAAATTAGATTTATTATTAAATCTGCAATTAAGTATCGCAACTTGGTTGCAGAATATCTTAACTTTACATGAATTAAACTTATATCGACTCTCAATAAATTACAAGAGAATAGTTAATTAAAAACAATAATTAATAATAAATAGTAGAAAATTTCACCGCGCAAGCCTTACACATCATGTCACTTCCCTGCACTGTACTGCACTGCACTGAACTGTACTGTAATGCATTCCTTCCGCATTCCTTTCTCTCCACTTCATAACACAACAGTGCATTGCACAACATAAATAGTAATAAAATAATAATAATAATAATAATAATAATAATAGAACTGCTACTAATAACAATTAAACACGCGTACTTGTTAGGAAATACTACTAATTCATCAGTAGTAACTTAACAGTAATACATTGACTTAAAATATATATATATATATATATATATATATATATATATATATATATATATATATATATATATAGCTAGAAAAGTAATTAATTTTTAAATTTTCTCAAGCTTTGAGGTTCAAAGATTGTCGCATGGCAACTGTTCCAGTCTCTAATAGTTCGGGCTGTGAATGAAAATTTCCCAACGTCCGTTTTGTGTATTATCTTATTTTTGTGCACGTGATCCGCTCTACCGAAGTATGTAGGTTTTCCCACACGCCAGTTAATTTCATTCCAAGTCGGATAACTTGTGTATGCTTTGTACATAGCACAGAGTCGCAACTTCATCCGCCTTTTTTCGTGTGACTCCCACACATCTCTAGAAATTCCCGCATACGAAATCCATAACATTGACTTCCATGAGCATGATTCTCAAACGAACTCATCAGGTGAGGACCGAGAGGGAAAACACTTTTTGTCGAGACCTAAAAAGTTATTCAGAAAAACATCTCTATCAAAGTTCTGAAAGAGAAGAAAATGACTAAAGTGACGGGATATTTCAGCTCCGGCGGGAACGGACATTAGCATAGGGAAATTAGAGAAAAATGTAATGTAGTTGTGTCAACGGTTTTTTAGCTATCAAGGAATTGAGTGTAATAGTGTTGGGGAAGACGGGCTCCCTTCCACTGACGCTCGTTCGCAGCTAACTAGCAGAGTGAGTGTGCGCGGCGTGGGCCGAGTTGCTCAAGCGCAGAGACGCCTGGGAGCCACCTGCGAGCGGCCGCCATCGGGGTCACGGCCGGCGAGCGCCGCTGCGCAGCGCTGCGCAGAGCTGCGCCGTGTGGAGTGGCGGCACGCGCAGCCTCTCCTGCCTCAAGCCATGGGTTCTCAAATCAAATGGATGCAATGCGATGGAGAACGTTTTCAACTTACTCTTTTTTCCACTGACAGTTATGAGTATTGTTGATATCGTCTTTGTACAACAAACGGCACTTATACAAATAGTCGTCATTTCTGAGTTAGAAAATGGGTATTTAAAAAACTGTACATTTTTAATTCTAAACATTTGATAATTGTTCACAACTCACACGTCGGGCTGAGTTAACACAGTTTTGGCCTCAGAAGTAGACGGCTCCTCTTACATTAAAACTGTTGTCTTGCAAAATGCAATTTTTAAAAAAAATTGTTACTTTTCTAATATAACGTCGACATCAGATTATATTCAAATTTCCATTTTCTACACAGCAACTTGAATCTTCCTACTGACATCCTTGTACTTGAAGAACAAGTGATTAAAATTATATATATATATATATATATATATATATATATATATATATATATATATATATATATAGTTTTTACATTGGTAAACCCATTACTTGGAATTTGTGTAATTTGCTTTGTGGTCGGAGGGACTGAAGTTACGCGGGTTGCAGTCCCACCGTTGCGTCATTAGCACAGATCAAATGAAGACTAGTCAATTTTCCTAGTTCATGTTTTCATGAGGGAGGAAACCGTAATATCAATGAAACAATACTAATGTGAGGCAAACAATCTCCCTATTATGTTTTTGAGATATAAATTACTACATCCGGACTAAACACAATTGTTGTACACATTGAAAAGTTCACACTACTGGGAGCTTATTCATCACTACAGTGTTTCATAACTATCTTAACAAGCAATTTATCCTAAAGAAGAAATATCTTTAACAATAATATTTAATTGACAATTGAGAGAAGATATAGATCACAATTCGTCCTCATTCCGTCAGCATAGTGCAAAATTTTGTTCCTATGCGACTACGGACCTAGAAATAAAACGCAATTTTTTCAAGTACTACATTCCGTACCATAATGACGTCGGTAGCATTTCGTCATCGAGAAAGGAACAGTTATTCCACTAAAATTCAATGAAAACCAATATTGCGTCACAAGTTGCTGTTGAGAAACTGTATTAAGTTACGCACCCTGGAGGCTAAGAGAAAGTGAATCATGCATACACAATGCCATCCATTGAATGAACTTCCCTAGTGGTTTCTCTCCCCCGTTCTGACTTACAAATGAACGCGGAAAGGGTTATGTAAAAAAGTATTTACGCCCAGTAAAAAGTGGGTAGAAGTGGTAGTCTATAATTTTTACTTGAAGGCGATATCAGGGCAAAATATGAATAAAAATAGTAACTATGACATCTTATAATACGATTACATACTAATTATAAAATATTTCGATCTATTCAAAACCTTCTTTCACGCAAAAGTCTGACAAAAATAATTAGATTTTTATTTATGAATTAGATATTGTTAAAACGTGAAACTTTCATCCGACAATATAACGTACATTTAACGTTCTCTTTAGGATTGTTTTTAAGGTTTCTCTTGGGTGTAAAAATACAAGTACTATAGATTATCAAAATATCCGAAATCGTTCCTTCCGCTTCATGTTAATCGCTCCATGGGAAAAACTTATTTTATTAAAACTTCTTCTAACACCACCAACCCAGACTACGCCCACACGCACCAATTTCCGTGCGTGAGGTGTTCGTACTCACCGATGGCGGGGGCGGCAGCAGGGGCGGCGGCAGGGGCGGGGCCGGGAGCGGGGGTGGCGGCGGCGACCACCCGACGGCGCGGCGCTCAGCATGGCGCCGGCGGCCGGCGCCGCGGCCGCATGCCTGCGCACGTACACACACATCAGCGTCGATATCCACAGGGAAACATGCGACAAGAAGGGAAATTTTAATACTTGTCGCCAATGAAAACATGATGGAAATTTCCATATAACGAAGTTACACCTGACAGTTGCCCCTGGCTGGAACGCAACTAATCATGCATTGGTGTTTGGCGGGTCACGTTCTGGCGCTACCATATCGAGCCCCAGAATTTCTTCTCCACGAGTAAGGGCCAAATATCGAAAGTAACATTTTTTGTCAATTGGTGAGCGAGTTAATAATTATATTCAATAAATTATTATTAACCTTCATAAAATTAATGAGCGGAGAAAATATAAATTTCAAACCAGAAGATCACAAATAATATATTGATTAATTATATTCTCAAACGCCGTTGCAATGGCTGCTTAAGAAGGGATTCCCTTCCACGCGAAAACCCTTCCTGAAATAACTGCGCCATATGATCCTCCTTTCCGTGAGTATTATTTTGTGGACGATTAAGCCAACTGTGTTCTTGCTAATACATGCTATTGTTCTGATCAAGATCAGGAGAGTGGAAATAGGGACAGTTGTATGGTACTTGAAGGCGGAAGACTCTTAATAATTGTGTACTTAGTATTTAGAGTTTTTGGTGCCAATTGTCCGGTGAACAATGATCCGTTTGCGTTGGTGACCAATCTCAATATGCAGATAAATGTCGATAATGTTTCTGAAAATTTCAATTGCGATAGCTACGTAAAGGAAGTTCGAAAATACACTCGACATCTTATGTCCAACCGAAAACAAGGAACCGAAAATGTAAGATAACCAATGAAGTTATGTTAGCGTTTCCCCGTATAAACGCTCCGACCTTAAAGAGGCCAAAATCTATCACCAATGTCACCCACAGCGCGGTTTCTGCAGTACTTGGCTGTAAATAATAGCTCGATTTAGCAAAGATGACGAGAAAGCTCAGGTATTCGCTTCCATTTGAGTGCGGTGTACTTTTAAAAAGGAAAGCCTACACCGAAGAGAGTGATGGCAATCCAGGAAGTTGAGGGAAGGCGCGTGGTTGTCGAAGCGGTTGCGGATGAAGGCACTGGGCGCAGTAAGGAAGTGCCGTGGGCGGCTGGGGCTGGGGCTGGGGCCGGCACGGCGCCGCCGCAGCCGCTTCCCTCCAGGCGGAGCGCCCAGAGGAGAGGAGAGGCCCCCGACCCCGCGACGGCGCCCGCGGCGCCCGCTGCCCGTCACGCCGCCCGGGAGCAAGGACCCTGCGCGCCGGTGAAAGGCAACAGACCAGCCCCGTGATGACGATCACACAAACCCTTCCGGTCCACCACCTTCATCTACTAAGTCATTTCGCTAACATGTTGAGGTACCGATGAATTTTCTCGTTCGCTGCATTGCAATCGTGAGCCGAGATTTGACGGGCCTAATCGAAAACTTCATGGCTACTGTTCAAGAAATCGCAGTTTGCCGCAGCGTTCGATTCAGTTTTACAACTAGTGAGAGATGCTAAGAAGTCCAAAGCAAAAACAACTTCCCGCACTCCTAATGGCCATTCATAGAGTATTACAACAACGATCAACGCAATGAAATCCACGGCCAGCGCGGCTTCAATCACTCATGATATACGATGAAATTCGAGCGTTCGTCAAGCTCACTTTCTGAGACCGTGTTGGTAGAGCCGTCGAGAGAACAGAGCTCTTTGTCACCAGCGCCGTGGGCGAGAGCGATGTACTCGTGTGACACGCGCCTCTCGGAATGCCGTGTTGCAAGGCTGAAGGGGCACCCGACATCCACCACAGGCGGCCGCGGCGCGTTGAGCAACTTCGCGGTGGCCGCTTTTTGCACCACTCCCAAGCTCGCGCCACAAAAAGGTGCCCCGTTGCTGCGGATGAAGGAGACCGTCCTCTAACAATAAGTGACAATTTTGATATCCCAGGAACAAGTAACCAATGGTTTTATATCTTCCTTTTGTGATTGTAATAATGATATGCCTGGCAATGCACATGCCTAAGGGTTTCCTAATATGGGTTTCCTAAGGCACTAATATGAACAACATTCCTCTCCATCATCAACGTTTCAAGCCGCGAGAGCACAATACCACGTAACAATCTCCAAGCTAAATTTCTTTCTAATACTTTTCACAAGTATTACATTATATGCTTTGCTGGTAGACCATTTTTTGTTCTCGTTGTAGTAGTTCAAATAGTATCCAAAATTCATTCCAAATTTCAGAATTAACTTATACAAACGATATTTTATTTTTTTACAGGAAAAAGGTAGAGAGATTCAAGAAATTAGAAAAGGACATATATTTTTTTATAATGTATGTTGCGTTTTGATAAGAATCGTTGATATAGCTCCATACAGACAATGCTCCAAACCTTGTATTTTTAAAATTGAAAACATTTCCCAGAGGATATGTTGAATAAACTAAAACGTGAACATCTGAGTTTTACCTTGCGTACATACACACCAATTACTTCCAAAAAACAATTTTAACGTGGCCTTTCAGCCGGCAAGCTGTCACATACATCCAATAAAAAAAATACTTTGCACTGTAGTTACAACTTTATCCGTACACAGACATTTTTAAAACAGGTGCATTAATTAAAATGCTTTTTCTGTCTGACGAACACTGAAAACTACTGAATATAAAACATTACTTAATTTGCGGCGGGATGAAAAACAATGAAGTAGGAAAGTAAACCAGGGAAACGTTTCAGATAAATTAAAATACAAATTAAGGGCTCCACATTCGCCCCTGTGTTAGCCTCTGTCATTTCCTGGAAATGGAAATACAGCACGTGTGATTGTCAAACTTTTACCGTGTGCAGAGAATGCTTCTACGAATAATGCTCGTCGCATTTTGGAAAAGAAGTAATGCTTTATTTATTCACATGTTTTATGTTTTTTCCTTCCATGTTTAAATTTATAAAAACTGTGAAAAGTTGTTCATTTCTTTCTAAACATTTCTCCACTTTACCTACCTGCTTCCTCCGTAACAGCTCTTTAACTGGTATTTCGGACAATCGAGACCTATGGTGACACCACACCTAGTGTAATGAATTGCGTTTATTCACGAAGCAGAGTGCACACATTACAAGGACCAATCCTCAGGAGACAAATCCTCCAGGATCACCGGATGCCATGCAGTTTATCTCACGATCTGCCGCACTCGATCTTTGGCATGATATATTATCCACTTCATCAAGAAAGACGACATCCGGCGAGGGTAAGGAAAGAACAAACTGCAAATGCATAGGAAACGCAAAGTCACATCCATTGAAACTTCGCTTTCAAATCAGTCTGAAACATTCAGAAAACACCATTTTCCGAGAAATTAGAACACAAAATGACCATTTGTCCGCTTTGAGGGCAAAGGGTTTCTTCAACTGTACCAAAAATGAAACAGGGGAACGGAGGAATGATGAAAAATGAATGTTTTATACATATTATTGGTTTTCTTACATTAAACTTGAGAAGTTAAAGTTTACGTTAAAAATTGAAAAATGTAATAAAATAAAATGCTTACTGAACTTCAAGTTTTGCAATATTTATTAATTTGTTAATGACTATAAATAAATAGAAATATTGTTTTTTCAATTCAAAATTGATTTAAAAACATTTTTTAATTGTACCAAAATTTTAATTGGCTTACTTTCATTTCACTTGGGTACCGGGAGGGGGGAGCGATGTGAAACGTACATGTCGTGGGGGGAGTGTTACAGGTTTTTTTGTTGCAAAAGAGGTGGTAAGGAGTTTAAAATATGTCAGTTCAGCAAAAGTATGGTCGGAATGTCTCCACAAGAATCCGGCACGCATGACTGCGTTGCAAACCTGGTGCGCACAGATCGAATCGTTTGAAAGCCATCCATCCGCCCACTGCGGACTTCCTGTGCGCCGTGCGGGAGCGCCCCTGGACCTCTGCGGCGCGCGCGGGCGGACGAGGCGAAGCGAGGCGGGGCGAGGCGAGGGCAGAGTGGTGGCTGGGAGGAGGTGGGGAGGGGGGGCGCAGAGCGGACGCGCGATCGCTCACCCGAACGCTCGAACCCGATTAGCCAAAAAATAAAACTCCCCTTTCATCCGGCGCCCGCCGGGCGTGCTGGCGGTCGGAAGAGAGCGTGCAGAACCGCCGTGCTGCGTTGGCTGGCGTGGTGTGTGTGTGTGTATGTGTGTATGTGTGTTTGTGTGCATGTGTGTATGCGTGTGTGTTTGTGTAGGGGATCTGAAGATGAGACGCGGTAGAACACAGGGCGCGCTGAGAGGAGAAAGAGGATGATTTCATACATTACAGTATGACAAAATGAAGTGTCACTGTTTTATTGTATTTATTTGTTCATAACTTTTCAACTCGATGAGTTTTTTTTATTAATTAGACCGTGAAACAAATTACCATATACCAATGCTTTTGCAATGATGTAGTGAATACAAGAATGATGAATTTAAATAAAAGGTGAAAACTCCTTTATCTCAACACCTGATTATATTTTGCGCCTCTATTGCAGCTTATGAAGGCTATTTTTGAACTTTTAACTTTTAACACATTGCTTTGAGGACTAGAATTCACACATTCAGCCAATCGCTGCGAGCGAATCGTGGAGTGCTGTTGATAAACCGAATAGCCGACCACGTTTTTTTTCGCACACATGTCAAACACCCGTGACGTCGTAATAAAGTAGTTTAAAAAGGAACTTTGATTCTCTAAATAAATTTAAAATGCCTTTATAAATATATATATTGTGACGTACCTGATTGTCGGTACTTTCCACTGCAAATATCAAGGTTATAAAGGACGGGTGTCTTGCTCGTGAATGGGTTTTCTGAGGGACTCGATAATACATTGGTAAATCAAAGTAGTAAATTAGTATAAACACAAATACAATTTATTCATGAATCAACGTCTAATACACCTGATTACATACATAAAACCTCGATGTCTTGGTACCAAGATTCTATCAACCATGTAATCTTATCATACCTTGGGGCCCCATTAATAATTCGTCTGTTGTGGCTGCTCGCCCACGGCGACGGCGACCGTTGACCTTCACCGCGGCTCGGCGTCCCCGGGCGGTTGATGCCGCAGACACGTGCCTCGCTGGTCTGCAGAGGCGGCGATGAGAATTCCTCGGCCGCAATCCCGGATGTTTCCGCATTCGCTCCCACACACGCAATCACAGCATCTCGTGGATGTCCATTGCGTTCATACCATGCACTCGAATTATATTACTGCGCCCTTCCTCGGTTCTGTTCGGCTTCCCTCTCGCAACCGCTATGCACGTGATCCCACTTCGTACCGGCGTTCATTACACTATGCACTGTTCTATAAATTACCGGCTTCCAATCAGCGATTATACAAACCTAACACTATTTCACGTTCTTCGTCTTTGGTAATGTCCTGCTCTGCTTGCAGCTAACCGTCTTTCTTCGGCCACTTTCTTCCACTCGCTCTCAGCAACTGTCCTCAACGGCCGTCTCCCGGCCACTCTCCTCGGCCGCCACCCGGCAACTGCTTTCAACCGTCGCGCCTGACTCCTAACGGCCTCTCTCGCTAGGCCACGGCGGAGGCGACGACCACTCTTCCCCCCACCGTTTGTCCTCGCACCTGCCGCTATGCCGCGTAGTTCAAAATGAGTAGTAATTATACTCCTGTACTTCTTGTTTTTAATTACGTATGGAAACGCTTCCGCGTTTCAATATATATATATATATATATATATATATATATATATATATATATATATATATATATATATATATATATATATATATATATATATATACACATAATTCGTTTATAATGTTGCTTCATTGCATTCTTACATATTTGAAAACTCGCTCTTATTGTCACTAGTTTATGCAAAGTTTCTTGATGAAATTATTTTAAAACATTTAATTTCACCATTTCAAAATGTATTTATTTCGTCCTCCCATCTATAGGCGCCGCCTTCCCGCTCTGGTTGCCCTGCAGCCGCCTTCCCACTCTCGCTTTCCCACGTTCGGGCACTGAAAGGGCCCATTTCCTTCACGCTATACTAAGCAGCTTTTTGTTCTTTCCTCCAATTCTTGCCATTTTCCGTCGTCTCCTCATCTTAAACTTTTACCTCTTACGTTCACATTTACTATTCATCCAAATCCTCTTCCCCCATTTTCTTCTCTCCTCATCGTCATATCCCCCTCTTTCTTTTCCTTTTCCTCCACATCCTCCGCTTGTTTCATCCCACCGTTGCCGCTAACGCCCATTCTCGTGGCCCTCGTTCTCCTCCGCGCCCCGCCCCAGCCGCGCTCGCAAACAAGAGCGGGTGAACAGCGAACGGCGCCTGGGGCAGCCAGCACCTAGGCCATCAGTCTGCTCCATGCGAACAGACGCGCCCTCTGCCGGGATTTGCCCTCTGGGACGGCATTTCGCTCGCGGTATTCACGTGCGACCGTCAGTCTTCGCTGAATCATTACATTACGCTCCTCACACATAGTTACAACAAGACATATTGGAAGGACAGATGCGAGTGAAGTCATAGGAAAAACACACTTTGTCTAAATCCACACATCTCGCAGTTCGGGTACACACTTGCCAAGTGCTTTCTATACACATATTGTTCCCCTTCCTTTTTATACCTGCTAACAAGAACAGAAGTACCAGTTCGAATTCATTTCAGGCTTCACCATCATTTTGAGAGTTTATTCGAGAAAAGTTATGAGACAAATATCATGCTGTACACAAAAAATATAAACATTATTTTTCAAATTGTTCCACGCAGTAAACAGAGCCAGTGTCTTCTGGATCATTGGCAACTGCCTGGTTTCGTTACAGAGAATTTCACTCTCAAGCAACCCCACTAGTATTTTCGTAGTAGTAGTTTCCAACTCAAATATTGACATTTCTTGCGGGGTGAAGAGGAGCGGGCTGGGAGGGAAGGGGAATGGCAGATCAGACGTGGTGGGGCGGTGCACTTTGGTATGCGAGGGTTTGGGGCGGAATGTTAGAAGACTTACCATATTAAACTTTAATAAAATGAGGGACATCACGAATATTCGTGTCTAATAGATGATTGTAAAATGAACACTCGGACAACTCCGGATACTTCGGCTAGTAAAATTATACAGAAAGCACAAACGTTTAGACAAAACACATCTACGTTATAGTGTTATAGCTAGTTGCTGGTTCATGTTGTAAAAATATACATTATATAAATTTGCGAAACAGAACAAAATATTACTTAAAATGTTTTGAATAACTCCAAATAATCTGTTAAGCAGTACAATGTGGAAAGAGAACTACCACAGGTTTAAGCCACCGATTACAGGTCGGGTTATGCGTGAGAAGATTTCCAAATAAAACAAAGCAGTTACATAACGATGTGTTAACAAGTCACACAACTGGTGGGAATCACCAAAGGAGAGGTAGAAGAGGCTTTTTGGCAGTTTCAATCAGCGAGCAGACGCCTTTGCCGATGCAGTATCCCGCTTCTGATAAGAGATTTTCAATAATAAAGGGTTAAATAAACGACCTAATATAATGATGAATTAAAAGAAACATATATCCATTAATAACTTGTTTTGTTTATTTAAAAATATCTTAATATTTAAAATCTTATCAAAAACTATACTTACGGGTTGTGGACTCACGATATTGATTATATAGCTTTCTCTCTAAACCCACTCGGTGCTCAATAGTTGACAGCGGAAGAGGTGGTAGGATGGGCGGTAATAAAACCGATATAAATAGAAATGGAGGATGAGTACGCTGGAAATGAGAGGAGGAAACGATGTTTAAAGAGATGAAGTAGAAATACAGATAGAGGCGACGGCGTTGAGGAGATAACATTTCGAAGGTGTAAACATGGAGACGGAGGTAATGGACCCGGACGCACGATGAAAACTGCGGGGCACGACACGGCATGGGGAAGGTGGGGGAGGCAGGTGCAGGCGGAGGGCAGAGACAGAGAGGTGGAGGAGAATGTGAAGGCGATGGTAGAAACGAGGGTGCAGGCATTGATGAAGGAGGAGAAGGGTGAGCATTTGTGGCGGAAGCGATGGAGACGGCGAAAGCCGCGGCAGTCGCGGTGGAGGGAGGTAGTGTCGATGGCAGCAGGGATGGCAATGGCATGACGTGGGATGGCAGGTCGGGGGCAGAGGCTGCGAAGGCCGATTGGTCGCGAAGGGCGGAGGAGGGGGCAGGGATTGTAAAGGCCTGCGGACGGGGTCGGAGGGGGCGGCGCGGGCGGCGGCTGGTGGCCGAGATCCGAACGCTCCCACGACCATCTCGCCCCCCCACCGCCCGAACACAACGGCCTCAGCTCCGCACGAGAGGCTGCCGTCGCTTGTCCCGGTTGTGCAACGTCGATGCACTCACGCCGCGAACGGGATGTACTAAAAAGCACATCAATTTCATTACGTCCCTTCCGGGGAATTTGTCGCGTACCCCACTTCACTGCCAAGTATCACACCTCCGGTACCTTCCTCATTTTGGTACTTGGGCAAAATTGGAAAGAATCACTCGGATTACATATATATTGCCGTGTAAAGGTATGTACCGTCACATTATGAACTTTTTATTGTGTTTTTATTTTTATGATTATATTCTAAGTTAAGGAATATGATTTGGATGAAATAGATATTGCGATAAGAACAGTGAAATGCAGTTTGTTCCGCTGAAGCTTCTTCCAAACAGAATCTTTCGTTACATTTCTTAGTATCATACCCGTTACGGCAACAATAATGCAAGAAGTTAGTCCACATGGACTTTCGTTCCCAAATTCCTTTCCATGATCTTGCATTTTGTACTGCCAAAAGGAACGTAAGGAAGATTATCAATACAAATTAAGAAAACTACAGCTTTTGTTTTCATATGCTCTGAGGTTCCAGAGATACAAGCCGCATTATCATGAAGTCAATTGCCTTTATACGCCCAAGAGGAGCTTCACCACTTGGATGTTAGATACGCAAATCATACTAATTAAAATTATTAATATGCCGTATTATTTTCAAATCAATACACAATTCGTACGGGTCTCGAAAGATTTAACACTCAAAGTGAGGGAAACTGACACTTCTGTTCGCCCAAAATGGATATTAATGAGGAGGAGATATTAAAAAAGTAATGTCTAGATTCTCTTTCCAGAGTTCGAGTCATCTGTTAAGAAGTTTTAATAATAAAGCACTTTTATTACTCAAAATTAAATAAGTTAAAAACGTATTTAATCAATTTAACTGTCTTATTGTGCTCAATATCCCTTCATTTAACAGGACCCTTCTCAACAAAACTACATCAAGGCGAGCTTTCCGCTTTCCCTAATGCCCATCCCTTCTCCCGGAAGACACGACGAAAATTAATGCTTCCACTGCGAAAACAAGAAAGCTTTTTGTTACGTAATTCCCATTATCATCATTACGCTGCAACTAGGAAGAGAACAGCGTCGGTAGCCACACTTTTCTGGCGGCGGTGGCGGCGGCGGCGGCGCGACTCGGCTCCTGTCTTAAACGTCGCGTCGGCCCGGGCGTTAACGACCGTGCAGTTAATAAGCCTTGGGGCAGGGCGAGCACACAAGTGGCACCGGTCGCGTAAAGAGCTCGAAAAAGCGCCTCGCGCCGGCTTTAAATGCAGCCGGTTACGTCACCGCCCTGCGTGAAAGCGCCGAAGCGGTGCACTGAGGCGACGCGGTGGTGGCGACGGTGCGGCGGCAGCGTTCCAGGGTAAAGATGGTAAGGGGCGGTGGAATGGGTGACGTGGAGATATAGTGGTGATTGGTGGCATTAACAGAGGTGATGGGGTTGGTAGCACAGTTAGTGATTGTGATGATAGTGGAATATATAGATGAAGTAATAAAAACTGGTCATCGTAAGTAGTAATAAAGATTGTTAAGTAGAGGTAGTGAAGAAAATAACAGTAGTAAAGGTAAAAAAAAATGTAGAGGGTGATAGTAGTGATGGATCACAGTAATATTAGAAATATTAGTGATAATGATAGATTGAACGCAGATGATAGTAATGCATTAGAACCTCGATTAACCATTGATGTCGATCTGAGAGTTTCAAAAGATATCCGGAAAGGCAGTGAAGGGAGAAAGTGAGTATTATTTGTGGAAAAACCTTTATTAAATTCTAATTCAATTCAATTGTTATTTGAAAAAGTCAAGCTTTTTCGTGCGTACTTTTTGTCTGCTGACTGATTAGAAATGCACATAGCTTCGAGAGTTCTCCTGCCTCCAGTTCACTTTCATCGTTTTATTCAAAGTGACGGGTAAGCACAAGAGACGGTAAATGCAAATCATAGAGAGGTGGTGCTGGAGACGGGGCGGGGTTCGCTCGAGGGGCAATGGGGTAAATGTTTAGTTTGGGCGGGGGATGGCACGGGGTAAAATGTTCGTGCGGGCGGGGGAAGAAGGCACTCGACGCCAGAGAGGCGGTGGACTGAGATGAAGAAAGGCTGTGGCTCCTAACGAGCCCCGGATGGAGTTCACCACGAGAGAGAGAGAGAGAGAGAGAGAGAGAGAGAGAGAGAGAGGGAGAGGGAGGGAGAGAGAGAGAGGGAGAGACAGAGAGACAGACAGAGAGACAGACAGAGAGACAGAGAAACAGACAGAGACAGACAGAGAGACAGACAGAGAGACAGAGAGAGAGAGAGAGACAGACAGACAGACACACTGACAGACAGACTGAGACAAACGTACATTGATGTCCCTAATGTAATCATGTCCCTAAATACTAATGTAATTAATGGAGGTTGACGAATCTCATATTCTCTTCTTGACGAGGGTTAGTTCCACAACTCATACAACCTGGTTTGGCAGATGAGTATTGGTGTAACAAAAAGAAAACGTAAGTCGGTCAAAATTATATTAAAAAATAGATTAATACTTTGAATGCAATAAAATATTACTCACTCGCATAATGAAAATAATACGTAATCAAAGAATGCAAATGAACCGATATAAGGCGAAGTCCAATGTAGCCGGGAAAAAAATTCGCATTGAAAAATTAAAAACATGAATTTCCCATCAATCTTCAGGAGATAATTCTAAAAGAATTCCCCTCAAAGCAAGAAAGAGAATATAACCTTAATTTGCTTTTTCTCAATTCGGAACTCATCTAATAAAAGGAAACCGAAATCCAATCTGCGTCAGAAATGGGCACATGAAGTATACGTACTGCATTAAAGATGATTCCATAGTGGAAATTCCATGGAAATTCGAGGACCCTCCCTTTCAAACGAACATGTGCATTGGCCTAGAGGGGGCAGCGAGGAGCACTTGCAAGCACAAAGAGGCCGATATTAAAAAACGAAGAGGGGGTTTGGCAGTGCAGCACAGAGGCTGTTGCAGCCTCCCAGAATCTGCTGGCGCCGCCAGGGCCCACGAGGCTTCAGTATATTTACAGAACGAGCCACGAATTGGCCGCACGGCCTAGAGACAGTGAGAGTCTCTCCGTTGCCAGAAGCTGGATAAGTAAGTTATGACTACACTTCCAAGAAGCGACAAGGATAATTTTCAACAAAATAATACAACATCTTCGCTGACACACGTTTTCTCTTTCAACGATCCTCGTCAGACACGCACGCCCACCACATACGGATCGTAGTAGTACTTTTTAGCAATTTCATTCACATTCTATTTTACAGATAACAGAGTAAAACGTGTAGTGATGATCGTACAATGAGAGTATCCCATTCACGAACGAATAAAATTCTGACGTTTGTCTCAAGAGGTTCATCAGAATAATATCAAAACTACACAAAGTACAAAGTTATCTTACTTGTGTAATTTGTATCAACAATTACACAAATCACTCAATAATTGCTTCGTCAACTAATTCCCGGAGTTTAGATTTAGATTTATTTAGTCAAAAAGAAAACAACAATAAAAACGTGTGATGTAAGGGGGAGAAGATCATCTGCGCACGTTTTCTTTCACTTCCCATCATTTTAACTATAAATTGTTGTAGGATACGTAAACTTTAAAGACAAATAAACATATAAAAATAAATTTAAAAATGCGCGAGATTCGCAATACTTGAAAAAACTAGACATTTCAGTTCGCGAGTTATAGAAAACTTATTTGCGACGGTAAACAAATTGCAGATATGATTTTTCTTCTTTGCTAACAATATAGTAACTCGCCCTTACCTCTACTCCTATCACTACAAGCAAAAGGAGAGTTCAACAAAACGTGCGCATAGTGAAGCTACATTTACGTCCAGAACCAAAACAAGGGGCCATCTCAGCATTTGCTCAATGGATCTGGGAAACCTGATCGAGATGGGGGTCATTGACCCGGTAGCTGAAGTATATTATTTGTTACAAGCATATTAAATCTTTAAAAAATATACAATACAAATGCAAACTAATTCATTATATATCACTGATTTGTTAATATAAACATTTTTTTTTTCTTTTTGATGATCAGTGTAGTCTCTAATTGTATAGAAACAGTTATGCAGCAGAAAATATTTTACTTTTAACTTAAATGTCTGCACCGACTTCAATTCTTTAATGTCATCTATCAAAGCGTAGTAACGTAACGTACATGTATTGTATGTGGATTTCTGATAGTGAGCTATTGTCACTGACACTTGATGAACGTGATTTTTACGACATGTGTTGTAATTAAAAATATCAGTATTGCATGAACATATATTCCCACCGTTAAGTAAGTCAGTTTTGACAAATATTACAGATTCGTAAATAAAGCGGCAAGGCAATGGCAAGCTTACGAGCTCAATGAAGGGAGGCTTGCATGGAGCACGCGGATAGCATTTTTTCGAAGTGGGTTTTTTTTTTTTTTTGTTTGTTTGTTTGTTTTTGTTGTTTTTTTTTGTTTTGTTTTTTTTTTTGCGATCTGAAGGTCTGGGTACCACATGATGAGCGTCCCCAGAATGTTATGTCGTATGTCAGGCAGGAACGCACATTTGCAAAGTACACGCAACGTGTTGCATGAAGGCTGACAGAATTTGAAAGAATTCTGACTGCCTAACATAATGAACTTAATTTAGTGTTTAATTTTGTTTTATGTACATTCCGTTTGAGGTTTGTTGAATTGAGAGACCTAGAAATTTTGTTACCTTAACACCAGCTAATTGTATATTGTTCATTTGTTGTTTCCGACATGAAGAGTATGTACTCCCATTCACATTTAATGATTCTCGCCACAAAGTACTTAAAAATCATTAGAACGTTTCCAGGGCGTACGAAATACGAAAGTCATTGCCTTATATACAGTTATTGACACTAAGAAATTCTATTCACACTATGATAGTATACCTTTATATAACACTTGCAATCTTAAATTCCAGAACTGGAAGAACAGAAAGAATACGTTGAAATGAAGAGCAGAAATAATGAGATTAACAATATATCACGATTACAATAAATTGTCACGAAGGCGAGAGCAACTTTTATTCTGCACGTTTGTTGTCATTTTTTTCTTTTTGGCAAGTAAGGAAATTATCAGGGAGAGAGCGTAAGGCAACCGCGCGTACTACCACACTACACAATGAGATACGACATTTAGAAGTCAGTCGTGCACGACATATTTTCCATTGGCAGTATTAACAATACGCGCAATATGAAATTCTGATTAGAGCCCAATTTACTTCTGTAAGTAACTCATTCGTTACAATAAATCCATATATGCACACGTGCTGCCTCACTCGAAAGAGAGGAATAATTATTCTTGTAAATGGTCCGCTTACACAGAAACGTTATGGTTAGTTTCCCCGCATTATCACTGTACATTAATTATACATTTCAACGTGCATATTAATTCAGGTAACGAGTTTCCTGGAATTGAATTATATTCTCTCGTAGTCAATTTGCACTAGCCCATCCTGCTATACAAATACTCTTTTGATGCAGTTTGCCTATTGTTTCAGCATCAGGAAGAGTGAATACTTTAACAAACTATCTTGAAATCCATTTTTTACTCATGAACAATGATAATGATTATGATTATTACGATGGTTACTGCACATAGGTGGGGTAGGGAAATTACACCTTCTGAGCTCTTTTTTTCTTGGCAGGTCATCACAGTGACAGATTGTCGTTTCTCTGTATCGAAGGTATGGGTGATAATGTATGTTGGTGAGACATGACTGATTATGGGTGAGACGCGTGACAGAGTGAAAAGCCAACCACGCCACAACACACGGTGAACACACCCATCCACACCTTGCACAGCCTTCTACTCCATATACTTCGGTGATGCTGCATACATTTATCCACACCCACCACATGTTAATTACACACATTGTGAACACAAATATGTTTGCTCATCGAATAACATTGTGATTTAAAAGCGAAGTCCATTCGAAATACGAATATTCAAATGGATTGACGTGGCTCGGGGTATCAACTGATTTCACTGTAGTAGTCCCCCCGATCTTTCCTTCCTTTTCCTGGTCCCCATATTCTCTGCTTTCTTACACACACTTGCATGCACTACAATACAACATGCGTCCAGAAACCAGTGGGCAGCTTATACTTGTTCCGGCTGGGGAGGTACCCGTTGGTGGGGGATACCCGGTTGGGGAAACTCAGGCGGTGTCATCGTGTAGGTCGACGCCGGATCTCGCCATCCAGCGGGGAAAGAACATCGCCACCTCTCGGGGGAAAACATGCCCTACACTTACGTGGCTAATGACCATAGTAGTTGCTGTGCGCGGAAACAAAACAATCAAACATTCAAGTACTCAATGATGGTCTTACGTTTTCACAGCGTGCAGAAATACACTTGCAGGCAGCTTCAGACAACAAGGTAAGAAGCACTGGAAACATGTTTCGAGGAGCGCTGCAGAGGATCCGTGTATGAGAAGCAAACGTTTGGCGTGGGTGCGGGTGGAGTGTGGCGTTGGCAGCCGGAGCCGCGGGGGCGGGGGCGGAGGAGCGTGGGGCAGGGGCGGGGCTTTGTCCCGCGGGACAATGCGCCGGGATGAGCGCGGCTAATTACGTAGCGGCGCCCGGGGGCCGGGGCGAGGGCCGGGGCGGGGGCGGGGTCTGCTCCGATGGGCGCCAAATTGATGCGACGTCGTTGAAGGGCGGCGCGGAGCGGCGCCCGCATGCAGGCGAGGATGTGACGTCACGCACTGACCGGCGACTGACGAAGGGACGGGCGCCGCGCCGGACAGCGCCGAGGGGAGAGGAAGCATGGGCAGGGAAAACGAAAAGAAGAGATAGGGCGAGAAGAAAAAGAGAAAAGAATGGATAAAAAACATTTTAAAAAAGGCTCGTGGCAGAAGCGAGTCGATGTGAAAAATTGACACAAATGCGGAGAGAGAAGAAAAGAAGAGAAGGAGAAATACAAATGGCGGGGAGGAAGAGAGAGGGAAAGGAAAGAAAGTGAAAAGTAAGAGAGAGAAGAAAAATATAAAAGTAAAATGAACCTACAAAATACAGAGGAAATGTCACACTGAATTACAGAAGGAAGAGATATACCTCTTAAGGAAAGAGATACAGATATATCTCTTTCCTTCACGATTTGCAAGCGATGAGTAGGTACTAAATGAATGCATAATGTATTGGCAGATTTTCCTTAATTGCTTAAAACGTTATTTAAACTTTTTTTAGTAGCGAAGCTCGAAACTTTAACTGTAGTTTTCGCCCAACCATCAACACCAATTTCAAATCTATGATAAGAGAAAATAAATCGAAAGATGGAAATAATTCTGTTGAAAAAAGCTGTAGTATCAATCAAGGAAAACCCGAAATATTTACCTCATCAAGGAAACCCTCATGATGAAGTAACTCGATATGAGATACTATCGACACGATTCCTTGTTCTTATGGAATCTTCCAGGTTGTATTTCGTTACACAGCATACGATTTCCGTTTTTATGATTCAAATACAATGCATTAAAGACTGAATCGTCTAACCATAAAGAAGTAAAATACTTTTAAAGAAATATCATTAGGCAATTTACGATCCGAGTATTCCAGAAGAACAGCAAAGTAACGGGAGCTTGGATTGGGTTTGCAACGCCCCACGTGCATAAGAAGCTGTGCAGAACATGGGTTCGTTTCCGCCGGGTCGCGCGGGGCCGGTTTGCAAGCCTGGCGCGAGCACAAAGAAAAGCGGGGGAGCGCGCGCAAAACGAAACTGTCGAGTGCAGGGGAGAGGCCAGCAGAGGGCTGCACCACAAAAGATAATGTGCGCGGGCGAAGGGGCGGGGCGGAGCCGAACGGAGCTGGACCGGCAGCGACAAGATCCGAAACGGGACGGGACGGGGCGGAGCGTGGCATGGTGGGGCCGGAGCGCAGGCGCGCGCGCGCGCGTGTGTGTGTGTGTGTGTGTGTGTGTGTGTGGAGCGGGGTGGGAGAGCACATGCTCCTCCGGAAGCGCCGCTGGGCAGAGGGTGGGGGCGGGGGCGGGGGCGGGGTGCGGGCGCTGTGCACACAGCGTCGCCGTAATGAGCTGCCTGCCCGCCCACATGCGGCCTGCGCACTACCGCCCGACTGGTTGCAGGCCCAGTCGACGGCAGATATACGACTCGCGCTCGCCCGCCCACAGTCCACACAGGTTCTCTCTGCGCCCACCTCCCTCAAAAAGTGAATTTGTCTTTCTCTTCTGCCACACGCCCTTAAAGGTTCTTCCAAGATTGTCAATTTATTTCAGGCCAGTTTTAAAATGCATTGTCTCTTACTGGCGTGTTAGCCATTATGCCTTAAATTATAGACATTACAATTTCGAAATAGAATACTTACAATCTGAGGCGATCCTCAAGCAAATGTACTTCACGTGAAAGGTTTTTTTTTTTTTTTTAAATTAATATAAAGCATGTTACTGAAAATAAGTTATAATGCATTAACAAAGTTTAAAATGTTGGCCTTCAATGAAGAAAATTTGAAAATTTGAACTAGAGATGAATATTCGATGAAATTTAAAAATAGTATGTTAGAAATAAACTAACTCTATGAACATTTCATTTTCCAATTTTACACTTCTTTGTAATGCAACATTCCCGGCAGATAATAGCGATAGTAGTATTCATCTAGGGATTCATAACTATGATAATAATTTGGTCATAATTGTGATAATGGAGTAGATTCTTTGGCAATTTTTCTATATCTTAAACTATTTTATTCGTCTTCCATTTCGCTACGAATCTTTGTTTATTTCCCCTTATAAATAAAACAATATCAGAAACACGACATGCCGAACTCGTTCTATTTTCCTAGTTGAGAACCATTCTACCACTTCAACCTTAGTTTTCTTCCCATAGTCATAAGAATCCACTGCACGAGAAGAGTCAACGTGAGTCATTCGCAGGTCATATGGCAACCGCCCTGTTGGCGCCACGCAAAGGAGGAAACATTTCGAATTGCAATTCCCGCCCTCTCGGATATCGGTGCCTAATATTCACAAGCAGCGCCTAATCACCAATTGCGACTAAAGGTGAGGCCAAGTGTGCAGACAATACAAAGCGGGGGTCACTGGAAACAATACTCCGTGCAAAACCAGCGCCGATTTGTCAGCCTAAAGGTGTAGATGTAACGTTAATTCTTGTGTAGTGTGTTGCGAATGTTGAAAATAGTATTGTACGCTCAATATATTCATGCTTTCGGAGTTGTAGAGAGGAGCGTATGACAAAAACAAGTTCTTGCAATGTGTCAACTTGCTCTCTTCTAAGTCTTAGATATCTCTGATATGCTTTTTTTAACTCGATACTTGTATACATGAAAATGCTCAATAACTAAATATTGTTCTTTCACTTCTTCCCTACAACATAACAATGTCAAGGTGAAAACGTCGATATAAGACGCGGTAGTCGAAACTTCAGAGTGTTATTTCACATAGAGCGCGGATGTTGCAACGCATGGCGCGGCGGTGTCTGAGCCGGCGACGGAGTGGGCGGCCGAATACATGGGATCGCGCGCGGGCCGGTGAGTAGGACAACAACGTTTATTGTAATTCAAAAAGAGCCAAATGTGCACATAAAAATGTATTTATTTTTTATTACGAAATACTTTTTAATTCCTTTTATGGAAATTAATCAAATGAATTAAAAGTGTAGAGCTGACGAGATTCCATAAATGGATTTCGAATTCTGCGTCCCCGCCACAACGGAGGGCGTTTTTGACTGGATAAAGGAAGTGCAACAAGACCAGAGGGATCAGAAATGTTTGTGAGATGCCTATCGAGGTACACGTGAATTCTATGAAACACGAGGAAACACGTCGTGGCGGTTACTTTTGCTTCACAAATATCCGTTCATCCTTGATTCTGAGTACGCGAATTACGAGAAACGGGGGTACAGAATTTGAAGCTGAAACTCTGGAAGTCATAGAGGCGCAGTACTTCTGTGCTTTGTTTCACAGAAAAACAATGCCACAAACACTTATTTTCAATCTCATCATTCAAACATTTAATTTCAACCTAGAGGTTCCGAATCGACATGAAAATATATTTAAATCAAAAGACTAAAATACTTGAAACATCTAAATAATATGAAATAAGTAAGAAATATGTAGTTACAGGTAAAACATGTAAAAATATGTCACTATGCCCAAATACGAAAATGTAAGTAAAATACAAATGGTTTTGTTTCAGAAAATTTTGCACAATTCAAAAAAGGTTATTAAATGCTGCAATCTTGTACAATGACATAGTGATAGGAAGGTGGACAAGAGAGAGAGGAATAGATAGATAGATAGGGGGGAGAGAGGAATAGATAGATAGGGAGAGAGAGGAATAGATAGATAGATAGATAGATAGATAGGGAGAGAGAGGAATAGATAGATAGGGGAGAGAGAGGAATAGATAGATAGGGGGAGAGAGAGGAATAGATAGATAGGGGGAGAGAGAGGAATAGATAGATAGGGGGAGAGAGAGGAATAGATAGATAGGGGGAGAGAGAGGAATAGATAGATAGAGAGAGAGAGAGAGAGAGAGAGAGAAGAGGTGGGAGGGGAGGGAGAATAGGCAGGATGTGTACACATCGCATCGTCTAGAACAGGGGTGTTCAAATTCCAAGGTCTCAAGGGCCACAACTAAATCCTTTCAAATTGTTGCAGACCGTATTTTCATTAATGGTGGGGGGTGGAACCATGAGTGATATCAGGCCGTATAACGCAGTGAATCACATTTGGGTGATTTTAAATTTCTGAATTTACAAGAAAAAGTCCTTGCATCTAAACTTATCCTATTTTTACATTTAGAGGGTTTAGAGGGCCCGACAGGGCGCGTGCGCTAGGCTCACAATGTTCTCGTCCGACACGGATGAAAGGAACTTTCCGTTTCGACTATTAACCATTCGCGAGCACCGTCAGTTGGACAACCCTAGCGTAGAAAGCCACCGCCACTCTAGTCAGAGGCCCAACGCACACGGGATTTACGATTAGCTCCGCCCCGCTTCCATTTCCTGAAAGAGCTACTACACCCGAGCCGAATCAAATCTCGAGGCCCTGGAGGTAGGCCTCTGTTGACGCCACGGACAGACGCATCGCATGAAATTCTTGGAAGCTCCATTCAGCGTTTAATCTCTAAAGAGTACATCACGATAGCTGGTCGATGGAGTAAAGGATACTAGACTTTCCCTCGTAATGCTAATAACAAGAAATTCATTTCATTAAACAGGGCAACTGCGATAAAACTGCAGCAATGAAAATCATTGAAAGTTTCTACAATTCGTTTCTCGATGTCTCACCAAAGAAGGTTCTTGTATATGATGAATCACCGGTAGAGATCAATAGAAAAATACATAGTAAATACAAATTACTGTGTTAATATACACAAAACTAACACATCTTTGTCCATGAATATGTAATTGATAATATCATAATTGCTTTGATCTTCCATGAATGTTTGGGAACGACCAGGAAAATGATCTGCTTTTTTGTATTATATTGTATTTTATGGTTTTATTTGGGTTTAGAAGCAACCTTCAGATACTTTATTCATATCTTCTCTCTTCTATATTTCATATTCATATTCGATATTCATCTCTTATTACGAGTTCGTATTAACTATGTTTCTCTATATATAACAGATAACCACTCTTCAACGATCTGTGGACTTACTGGCTCAACCACCTTAATCATCTCTTTCCGATTCGTTTTCTGATTCCCAAATTTACCACTATGTAGCCACTGTTAACACTAAGTGTCAAAAAAAGGTTCTCTCCTCATTTAAAAGACGCACACGAGCTCTGAGGTCCATCATCATTCATTATAACGCATTTCCAACGAGGCGACACAAACAAGTGTGGCTTGTGACACATCACGAAGGAGCAACACAAAACCGCCGGCGGCGGCGGCGATGGCAGAGAGATAATATTAGCAGCGGCGGCGGCGGTTGCGAAGGAGGTGTGAGAGGTGACGGTGAGGGGCGCGGAGGAAGCGGCGCCGGCGTTGGAGGCGCGCGTCGCGTGGGCAAACACACGTCGCGTGCCGCGCGCGATAAGCGCCCCGCGTCGCCCCGCGTCGCCCCGCGTCGCCTCACCTCGCTCCGCCCCGGCGCCGGCCACGACCGCCCGCACCCCTCAACAAAAATAAAACACATCCAAACCCTGCAAAATAAAGTCCTCCGCTTAACTGCCTTAAATACCCCATGGTACATTTCAAATGCACAAATGCACAATGCCCTACAATTCCCTCCAGTCGCCCAGCACATCGCCTGCCTCTCCGAAAGATTCCCCAACAAGCTTCATTATCTCCCTCTCCAACCGACATTCTCACTAGGAAAAAACACACTCCTCATCTAAACCGCATTCCGTCCAGAATCTCCAAAGATAAATTCCTTTCTCCGTAACACCTATTCTACACCCACATCATAAGCCCCGTTTCCTCACTCATTTCACAAACCACCAGCAATAACTCCCAAACACCCCACCCTGATTTCGCATTGAGAAGCCCAGTTGGGTCAACCTATTTATATTTACTGTGTATACTGTGTACATATGTACCGCAACCAGATAGTTCTGTAAAGTAGTATAAGCAGCAGGATAAGCACGCTGTATCAGAAAAGTATTTAATAAAAGTAAATAATATAAAAAAATTAAAAATCTCTGCCCGCGCCGTCGCCGCCGCCTCGTCTTCTGCGCCCACATCCTGTCCGCAAAAGCAAGACCGTCATTCAGTTTTAGGAGGCGATTTTATTATGGCAACTCAAGCAAGGTAGCCAAACTAAACAAGCACTCCGTCTAGAACTGAAAACTCCGTCCCCACCAAAGTATGTAGGTATTGCAAATTACAATAAAAGTGAGAAAAATCATTTTAACCACCTTAGTTGTATAAACTTCCATGAATACACCCATTAATAATAAACAAATTCCAGTGTATGTAATATCCTAGGACTTTTCTGACGTAATGTAGAAGAGAAACTATCTTCAACGTTTATAAAATTATGATGGCGTCAATGATCCTACTTAGAAAAGAAAATTGGGCTTTGAAACGTTAGGATAATCATAACTAGTGATGCTACAGAATGCCACAGACTTTCCCGTATTAGTTATCTATTTCCTCTGGTCTCGGCTAGTTATTCAGCTTTGTCACATACTTTTGCCACCTGCCATCTATCGCCGCCCGAAGTACATTTTTGGACATTTTTATTTAAATACAATAATGTTTACAAATAGCTGGAAATTTGCGTATCAATATATTTGAGAAATCTTTCAAAAAATTTACATTTTTGTGTAATTTTTGAAAAACAATAAAATACACAGAAATAAACTTTACGTTATATTAAAGAGTGGAATTAGCACTACCCGTTCGAAATGTTTGAAAAAAATTGGTGCCGTTTTAGAGAAAATGGCGTTTGAGCATTTCTGGTTACAACCTTTTGGGTCAAAATTAGAACACCAAAACGTGAGATGACGGATCCAAAGGCCCAAGAAGCCATCTCCGGCGAGGGACGCTTCTCGTACGCGCGGACTGCCCCGCCCTCAAGGTCGTCTTTTATGAGGCACGCCTGTGCAGGGACGTCAAACGCCGCCCGCACGAGCCATTCGCGCGCCTGGGAAGTTTGCGCTCCCGCTCCCGCGGGCAACTTCCCCTTACTTCGGTTTCATTTTTTCCCCCTTTCGGGGATTTTCTCAGCTTCAGGAGGTATTGATTTCGACTGTCTGCGCAGGGGTATCGACTATTTCCCTTATGGGGGGGGGGGGCACATATTAACCTTACGGGCTCCTTGGTCTGTCGTCAGCAAACGTACAAGATTTTCCGCGACAACACACTTACATGGAAGACAAGGGACACACAACCATACCCACGGCAGGACTCGAACCCGCCACCCTTCAGACCGAGGCGCTGAGTCGCCACACGCTCTAGCCACCTCGGCCATTCAACTCAGTCCTAACTCATCTTTCATTACCCACCCCCTCACACACACACACACATACACACACACACACACCAAATCCAGAAAGAGATGTACACGCGCACGCTGATGCTCTGACCCGCAGCAAAGCTTCACACGAAAATACCTTTAAACCTTGTTTTGATATATAGTTAAGTTAATTATTAGACAAATGTGTCATATATCAAATTACACTCTTTCTAAACATTGCACGTGCATTTCGTAACATTTAATCAATTTGCAACTCAATCTATCAGATTTACATAAGCAAAAATATACTCGTCTCACAGACTGATATTCCTCATATCGAGGTTAAATACCAGAATAAAAATTTCAAAATGCAAAATTTCATTAAAGTTTTTACACAACATAATTGATTTTCTTAAAATAACATTACCCAATTATTACTAACTGTGAGCTTTTGTCAATTTTACTATGTGACGTACGAGCCGTTAACAACAGACAATATACATTTCCCAGAAAGGATATCAGTCTGATGGACGAGGAGAGTTTACTTACTCTACGGAGAACATCAGTCTGTGTTTAAAGCTTCTAAAAAATTTTTCACAACGGCCGCGCGCATCACTACAACAAAGTGGCGATGGTATCGAATGGAAGATGAGATTTCCATTGAAACTCTCAGTGGGGGAAAGCGCGTTTATTGCAATATCGCAGCAAGGAATGTTTGCATGTGAGACGAATCTTCCTTCCGAAGGGTTAAAATTTGAGTGAATGCTGTGTAATAACAGGTGATGAACAATAGAAGGAAAAGTGATGGTTGGTGGTGCATTCCTACAAGTTTTCTCTTGCTTTGTATAACGTTTTTAGATTTACCTCGCAAATTATTACGAAAAGTTTAAAAGGAAATGCAAAGAATCACACAGATTCTCAGAAAATTCTGCAAGGAAATGAAATATGTCATTAGGAAACGTGCAATATGAACTAGCTCACGAAATAACAAATTAGCATCCAACTCTATCATTCAGAATGAAATACCAGAAAGTCGGCGAACAATGTTGCTCGGTCTACATGTAGGCCAATCAATACGAGAGAATGAATGTGAATAGAATGCGTTCTAATCGCACTTTCAAGAGCTTCCAACATCTCACATCATTGAACACACACAATCGCTGAGATTAAGTGTTTTACGAGAGCCGTCCCACATGATATTATTTCCATTTCGGCGTTCCATTTACAGGCTTCTCGCACGCATTGTATATTCCCCGTGGTCCATTTCTATTCACGATGAAGTTCTTGTGCCAACTCAGAGATGCATGACGTTTACAGTGGCGATATCAATACCACAGAAAAACTATCATTTCAAAATTATCTCATATTTGCAACCATGTTTCAAAAATGCGTTTGTAAAATAAGTTTGTATTTTATAGCTCCTGTTGATGCAAACAGCCTGTTTGCAAAACGCTGTGCTCTCGATACATTTAATGAATAAATAAAAAACATATTTCAAGGTTGATTTTCACTAAAAATAAAGGACACCTATTATACATTTATGACTAATTTCACAATCATGCGGAGTTCTCCACGTTTTTAGATCATAAATAGAATTAATTTCATACAACGACTCTTAATAGGAAAAATCAACACTACTTGAATTTGCGTAATAAATAACTCTAGTCGAGCCAGTATAAATATTCCATGTGTAAATTATTGTTTTAAAAATTAAAATTGGAACCGAACTTTAAACACCTAAATCTCCAACTCTGCGTTACGACGAAGGTAGGACCGGTATCGTGTAAATTAAGGTAAAAATTCTAATATTACTAGTCATTCTTTAACAACGGGAAAATGTAAGAGCCATGTGATTATACTGTATATAATATCAAATAGTCACTTTACTTAGAAAATTTGAGGTTTTTCACTTTTTGGACCACCCATGCTATGGACTGAGGCTATCCAGAAGGGCTTAACTTGCTAATGTAATAGAAGATCCAGAAATTAACATTCTTCTAGATTACGGTCCCAGAGCCATAACTCGACCGGGTTTTAAAGGTTCAAAATCGGTTTGATGTCTCCTAAGGGGTAGTGCACTATCCAACAGTAGTACATTTAAGGAATTTAGAGTCCGTAACGACTTATAAATTTTACAAATCAGCCATCTTTCTTTAGCATAAGGAGGAGTTGAGTTAAACTAAATGAAAGAAAAGCGAGACAAGATTATTCAGGCTAGCAAAATTGCATAGAGAATTTAGTGTATCTTTAAATTTAAATTATTATATCTTATAATAGTAATTACGAATTACTACGATGTCTAATACACGAGGGATTAATAACATAAATGGTCGGCCAAATTGGCTTTTCATCTGTTCAGTCCGTTGGCGGGAGCGGATGCGAAGGAAGAGGGGGAGGCGGGCGGTGAGGAAACGGGGATCGAAGAGCGACGGCATGAAACTGCGGGTGTGGAGCAGGGACTGGGAGCTGGGAGACGGTGGGCAGAGAAAAAGAGAAGTGACGGAGGTGACAGAGAGGACGAATGTAATAACTAGGTAATTCATTACTACGGTGTAACCTGGTTGGTTTTGCAACCAGTGTCAATTAAGATGAAAACGAAATACATTAATTTTAAAAAATAGAAACGCCGGTTTGGACCATATGTGTTCTGTAGTTCATTTCGTTAATTTTAAGTAACTACTACTACGTATTCTGTTGTGACTTACAGCCAGCATTACTCGGTGTAATGATAACACAATTATATGGTTGTTGTTAAAATAATGTTACAATAAATAAAAGCCACATGAAGAAAAGAGACAAAGCCAAGAAATACTTTTTTGTTTATAAGATAACGTAAAGATCAAGTCGAATTCAATTGCCTTTCTTGCAGAGAATACAATACAAGTATAAGTACCACTATATTGATTTCAGTACTACATTACATAGCATACTTTCTCTTCGTATTCGATACCAGGTAATCGCTCATAATGAAAGTACTTTGGATTCAATCCGAAATAAAATTGTGTACAAAATGCAAGGAAGAGTCATGTCATATTATGATTGAGTTTAATTGTAATACGAGTCTTTTACTGTATATGCCCTGACTGAAATTCGGTAACAAGAACTTCCCTTCACGAATACAGAAACAGTTATTTGAGGAACAAGAGTTCAGTTGTATTTAAATTCTGTAAGCATTTTGTAAGCACCTGTGTCCATAAAATATTTCTCGCGTATTAAAAGCAAGCGCAATATCCTGCACATAAGCGATGTTTACCTCTGTGTAGATCAACGCAATATTAACTAAGATCAATGTTTAACCCATCGGTGTGACACGAGACTGAAGAGAAGACATACACACGATAAAAATCGGATATAATGCAACTAGCTAGTAGAATGCTAGAAGAACGAAACTTGGAGTGGCAGGCGAGGGGAAACTGACCAACTGTGAGCAAAATGGAAGTTGAAAACCAAGATTAGAACTTCTGGGAAGCGAAGTTACTCACAAACAAATCAACATCTTAATACGCATGTAGATTTGAATGAAATGATTACGCGTTTAAGAAATGCACGAGCAGGACGTAATCGTTATAAATTACGTTTGAGACGAATCATTTCGATGTTTCCTTTCCGGGAAAACATATAGTCCATAAACATGTGTACATATTGTGGCGTCACCAATTAATTAAGTATAATTTTATTGTGGCATCGCCAATAACAAAATAATTTCTACATCTAATGACAGCTCCCGCCGCGGCAAAAGTGGGTCGAGGGACACTGCCCGTGCCGCGGAGGCCCTTTCGCTACGCAGCTGAGAGGAGACGCGCCGCATTCAGGCCCTTTTTTCAGAGGCGACTCGTTTATTGCCCTCATAAAATGGAAGGCCGGAGCCCGGTCGGACAATGCACGCCCTCGCGCCCCCTCTTTTGGCACCACCCTGGGAAGGAAGGCGGAGCCCCCCGGAGGGGTTGGCCGGGTGTCAATTAAGACGACGACGCATTTACAACACGTCGTGAACGAAACCTTTCTCGGCCATCAACCGATCCCCTTCCAAACAATGCCCGCCCCCGCACCCGTTTTGGCACGCGCCTGGGCTAGGCACCCGAATTCCCGCAGGGGCTGTTTACAAACTAAATACAGTAGGCTGTCGATTAGCCCATGCCGACCGTCGAGGGCCCGTGAATATGCGCTCCTGCTCGAACACGTGTCCAGACAGCTGCCAAAAGTTTCTGGAACCGTTGACAAAGGGAAGCGAGCGAGAGAGAGAGAAGCCGGTGTCAGACAGAGAACAATCTACGGAAAATCACAGAAAAATTGCCACATGATTGGTAAACCAGAATCCTGCGACGCAGTTACCCTCAGCCAATGGGAAGCTTCGCCATGAGGGAAGGGAGAAATTCAGAGCTAGAAACATTTTGGGAAGGGGAAAGGGAGTTCTTTTAAAAACGAGATGCAGAGAGAAATCTTATCTTGTGATCGGAGCGCGACGGGGGGAGGAACACTCCCAGATATAATATTTTTGAGAGATAATTTTTGAGAGTTACTTCGTGATACTTCTGAGATACTTCGAGATACTTCCAAGATACTTCTTGGTTGCTAAATTTGCTTGATTACTCAGTTACTTACGATCGGGACGCGAGTTTGGGAAAGACTTTCCCAGAGTCGAATTAGTTAGGGGAAAGGGAGTTCTTTTAAAAACGAGATGCAGAGAGAAATCTTATCTTGTGATCGGAGCGCGACGGGGGGAGGAACACTCCCAGATATAATATTTTTGAGAGATAATTTTTGAGAGTTACTTCGTGATACTTCTGAGATACTTCGAGATACTTCCAAGATACTTCTTGGTTGCTAAATTTGCTTGATTACTCAGTTACTTACGATCGGGACGCGAGTTTGGGAAAGACTTTCCCAGAGTCGAATTAGTTAGGACGCGACTAGTGGACTTGTCGCGGAGGAAACTCGGGCGGGAGACTACTGGATCCCGCGCCGTTTCCGCATCGGCCCGCCAGCCTTTGCCGCCTCCCGCGTCGGGCCCATTGACAGCCCACCGCGTTACGTCAACGCCCGTGGCCACTCGCCCCACTGAGCCTGCTCGAGCCGGCGACCTGGTATTGCCGCTGCCTGCCGAGAGGGGACGCGCCGCAGAAGGTCAGCGACCCGGGACTGCCGCCGCCCCTGCTTCGAGGCTGCCGCCCGGCCCGCCCGCGGAGACAACGCAGCCACTGGTGAAAAACTACGAGACGAAGCCGTCTCGCAGAACAATCGTAACGGCGAGAAATTGCAAGTGGCCGCGCTCAGGCCCTGCAGACCTTAAATGATGGATAGCACGTTTCATCAAAGAGTAAGCCTAATATGTTAGCCTTAAGGGAATTAACAACTAGTAATTAAGATAACCAGCTCACAGAGTAGATTTAGTAAAAAAACTTGCGTCGCCCTTTGCGACATGTAACTTCCCTGGCAGCTCTTGGTGCCAGGAATAAACTGTTATTTGTTACAAATGACTCTGTGCTAATTCATGACCTCCCAACACTTCCATCCAGTCACATTTCAGGAGCTGAACCTGGCGCCCTCCCCCGCTGTGTTTACAATATAGACCTTACATTTCCAGAGGTCAAGTTACGCGATGAGTAAAATAAATTCAATTATCCGTACGATAATTCAGCGATAGGTGATATACGATAATTCAGCAAATACACATGTTCGTTTGTTTATAATTACCTATCACGTGTCAATTCTCATGTTTGTCGTGTGCGCGTGTCATATCGGCTTACGTATCCTCGCTTCCTGACGCTTCATCGTGCGTAATTTTCCGCGACAGGCACAGAAAAAAAAACACGCCCAACGGCGCGGGAGCCGTCAGGGCGCATCGGGAAGAAGCGCGTGTGTCGGGGGAGAAAATCGAAGCGAAGCGCCCGGGCCCCGCGCCTCCCCACGATTCGTTTCGCTTTGTGGCGGCGCGGGGCGGGGCGGGTTGGGGTGGGGTGGCAGGCCGCTCGTCCGCCGAGCACCCTGCCAAGTTCGGGGTCGCGTCCGTCACGAAATCGAAGGTCCGTCGGCGCGGACGCAGCCGTCGCCGGGCCAGCGAACGAGGAGATTGGCGCGGCGGACGAGATGTCAAACGAACGGCGCAGAGCCGTGCGCGGAGGAGCGGTGCAGGGCCCGAAAGGAGACAAGCACAGAGGCAGGGCAGGGCGCAGCGAGCAAAACAGGGCGGGCATATTGGGGCGAGCGCAAAGGACACGGCGGAGCGACTGACGCTGGTGATGCGTTCAGAGGGGGGGGTAGAAACAAAAGATTAGAACGGTGCAGGCGATGTGGGAACGTGGCGGATGGAGGGGAGAGCGCCAGAGGATGGGAACATCGACAAAGTGGGCAAGGTGAGCGTAGAATACAGGAAAGACTGTACAAAGCTGTGGCGGGACAAAGTGGTGATGCGACCCAGTGGAAATGGGACAACGCGGTGGCAGCCCGCAATGGGGCGGGGCGAAGAGGGGGTCGGGACGAAGCGAGAAACGGATGAAGTGGGGGCGGCACGAAGCCGTGGCGCGGAAGGGCGGAGGCGGGGCGTCAAGCAGGGAGGGGCGCCAGTTTAAGGGCTTATTCGTAGCGAACACAATAACAGAAGTATTTTTTTCTAATGAATAGCAGCAAATGGGAATAAGAATTATCTGCAAGTACTGGGATTTCAGATAAATCTGTACGCTCAACCCATAGCGCTTGTGGTAGCGTCGACAAAGCAGCATTTTGAGAAATGTTACCAACTCTGAAGTGCGCTCGGATTCCGCCGTAAAATCGAAGACCCGCCCGCACGAACGACAAGCGCTCAGGACAGGCGGACTCGGCCCGGGAGGCGGGTCTCGCTCCCGATGTCAACCATCTGCACCCGACTGCACGCTCTGAGCGAATCGGAGTAAACCGGACTGCGGACAAAGACGGAAAGGGAAAATAAAGTAGTAAACTGCGCGAACAACTTTCTTCTTTTTCCTCATCGTTAGTAGTTATTGCTGCCCCGCTTTATGGCACCTGGGCAGTTAATAGTCGAGGAAAGATAGAAATGGTGATACGGTATTCTTCTAACCAGAGCTTATTTTTTGAAGCATAAAAACACGAAAAATAAAAACCGATCTCACATTGAGTGTGAAAAATCTTCTTCTTTGTTTCTAATTTACTGCCTTTCAAAAAATAACCTACAAAACATCAAACAACAAAAAGAGAAGAAGGAATAAAACAACACCCCATTAATATAGCTTCTTGCAAACGCACGCTCGAGAGGACACAATGGCCTGCATGCATTCACTTGCGAAAAAAACAAATATATTCACCCTTCTGCCGGAAAGAACACAAAGACTTAATTCGAATTTTCCCATTATTTATAATCTAATTACCTTAAACTGCACATTTCTAACAATGCGCAATTCCTACCAATCTGAAGAATATTACTAGAAGTTTCTGGACTGATAGGCCGTGTTCCAGTTGGCGTTGTTCACCAATTGGACGACGGTCTTTCAGTCTGGAACATTTATTAATATTGACTCCGCCCGCAAAAGCCTTCGGTGCAGTGAAACCTGAAGAATGTTTTAAATTGTTCTAATTTTTTCTGGTTGTTAAAATTGAGACAAATTTCTTGATGTTTCTGTTCTGATCCTTAACGAAATGCTACATTTTGCCCGTTGTTCATCGAATCATATTCTCGAAGTTAGTTGAAACAAAAACAAAAAACGAAATTTTGAAACTACCTTGAGATTCTACAGTGACCCATATACTTCATGGTGTAAATCTCCTTCAATAAATAAAACAATAAAAACGGCCACTTCCTCGAATTTCCAAACAATTTGCTCAATAAACCCATTGTCCGCATATAAACGCAATTTCTTCGCCAGAACAGAATTTCCCCTGCACTTCAGGGATTCACTCCGCACGGCCATGCAAGTGGAAACAATCTTGATTATGACCCTCAATGCCTAAGCCGATGCGTCGCCCATCACTAGGAGGAATTTTTACATTTTTTAAATTTTTACATTTTTACATTTTTACATTACATCACTAGGAGGAATTTTTACATTTACATGGAGTGAGTGATTTGATTTGATTGAGCAGTTATTGTGAAATGAGAGTCTGGAGAACCACGAACTTGCAGGGAGTCCATGTTTCCACCACAAATTTCGCATGAATGGACCAGGGTTTAAATCCTGATACTTGAAGGCGGAAGTTGAATGGCCTGACCACTACGTCACACGTTGCCACACACGTGGAGTAGGCATTTGTGTCTGCGCCAGTAATTCTCCAAACATCCTCCAGGATATAGTGCCAGGTCACCATCTTGCCGCCTGATGCCTTGCTCGCGCTGGCCCTAAGCCAGCCGCGCTACCTCAGCACTTTGTTTTCCTGTCGGTGCCAAACATTTCCAGGAAAGACGTAATCAATAACGGCTAGGCGGAACTGCGTTAGAATAAAGGTATTTCATTTACTGTAAACTGAAACCTCGGCAACAGCGTTATTGGATCCGTGCATGAAGGCAACAAGTTAAAAGAGGGTTACAGACAGTTTCCCGAAACTGAGTAAAAAGATCTTCACCTGCGGCAAACATAATAAACTTGACAATTAATTGAACACATTTCAGGAATGATAATAAGTAGTTGCATTGTAAATTGAAACAGTTTATACGCCATATAACTGAATATAATAGCAGAAACTGCAATTATTTCCTCTATTTAAGTAGAATATTTTCGAATAACATTTTTCCACTCAAATACGTTTAATGTATATAGTAATCATACACCAATCCAAAGAAAATCCAAAGAAGTTCGCTCTACTAAGAGGGATAATCAAACCGTTTTGCGATTCTAAGCGTGCTCTATACTTCCATTCATGGAATAGGCGCAACACGTAATGTAAAAGATTCCTTCTTTCGTGAGTTCCTGACAATCAGCCAATTGGCAATGAGAAAACGACTACTGTAGCATTTTGCCTACATAATTACGTCCCTTCAGTGATTATTTGGGGGCAGAAAAATTTTAATAACTTCCATTAAAGGAGATTTGGACGCTTTCCGTGCGGTCAAGTCCGATGAAGTCACGAACTGTCAGAACTAAACGATCAATAAACTACGAGCCAACTGGACCTTGGACCCACAAATTCGAATCTGAGACACAAGTAAATCTGATTGGTTTATCTTCTATGATATTATTTTTATTTTCGTACCCTCGCTGGTGCACACGAGAGAAGGCGTTAGTGTCTGAAAGTACGGTACAAACTGCAAATAAATCTGAAACTCTCTAGGCACAGACACCAATCGTTGCACTGCCAATTACAACCAATTATGGATAACCTTACATCAGCCTAAAACACAAATAAAGATATGTCAATTTTTAGGAGACCCATAACGATAATAATAATAATAATAATAATAATAATAATAATAATAATAATAATAATAATAATAACCGTTGTTGCACATATCAATTGACATATTATTTCTACGTTATATCTTATTTTACTCTGCTAACTTGCTTGTCTTTATCAAAATCCGAACTTATTACATGTGATGGAGGGGCAGCTTGTTAAGCACAGGAGCACGGACGGAGGGATCTTTCCTTCTTTAAGAGGGTCACCTGTCTCAAGCCACGTCGTATGACGAGTGCTCGTGACCCGGCGACGCAGCGGTTGGGGTCGGTGAGGTGGGTGGGCCGCGAGGCGTAAATGTGTCAACGGGCGCGGCGGCGGGGTGCGAAGCGGTTGGCGTGCGCCGGTGCAGCGGTGCAGCCGCGTGGCATCGCGTGGCAACGCGTGGCGTCGCGAGGCGTCCCGTGGCGGGCGCCGCTATGCGCTGGCCCGGGGCCAGGGTTCAAGTTCCCAGGCGGCGCGTTGGCAGCGGCAAAGAGGATGAGAGGAGGGGAGGGGGCAGCGCGCTCCCACGCGAGTGTGGGGGTGGCGGTGGCGGTGGCGGCGGAGGTGGGCGGGTTAGCTGGCCGCGCTCAAGGCGCTGGAGGAGGCGGGTTCACTGGGGGGCTAGTGGCAGCGGTGTTGCGGTCGCAGCTGTGGCACAGGCAATGCCGATTGAGTGGTGGCAATAACATGAGTTGCGGAGAGGGTGCGGGGGAGGCCATTATGACCGCGGAGACGAATGAGAGAGGAAGATGAGAAGAAGAGGGAGAGAGGAGGAGAAGATGCGGCACCGGTGACAGGCCTAACTGTGCTAGCGATTACCGGCACGCGAAGAGCCCACTGGGCCGCCGGTTTGTTTTATTTCAGACGGGATGGCTTCAGCTTTCCAGGGATACAATACTTACACTCCTAAGAGTTTCTCTTCACAATGAGGGTTCAGAATAACGCAACGCAGGAATTAGCACTACCTGCACTACTCATTCCACTTTTGACTCGTTTGTTTTTATCTTCTATCGCGTCAAGGAGTTACAATTGCGCTTTAGTGTACGCACACTTTAGGCTGGTCGTAAAATGAGACGCCTCGGAAACTCGGAAACCTCAAGGACTCACGCACGCTCCACCCACCATGACCAACAATTCTGCGGGAGTTCTGCTAAAAGGCAAGGGCCGACCAAAAGCTAGCGCTATCCGAAACAATCTTGTGGGAGGCACCCTCAAAGCCACACGAGCCGACGCTCCGCTTCGCGCAACCCGCTGGTGCACATGCAGCCTCGTCCTCCTCCGTGGCACCTGCGCCGCAACCGACCGCGTGTTCCTGTCCGCTGTCCGCCATTCACCTCACCGCGACCGCAGCCGCGCCCCCTCCCCTCCCTGACTGCGGTCGGGCCGCGCACTCCGCAGCCACCGCGCCCGCGGACGCCGCCGCTCGCACGACCCGTCGCGTCACGTCACGTCGCGTCGCGTCGGCGTCAAGCGCCCAGCAGCTGCAGCGGCGAGCGCACGGCCCGCCCTCGCGGAGAACAAGCGCCGCACGCGCGCGCGCGCACGGTCTTCGCTCGGCCGCGCGGGAGACAGACACTACCTACCTAAAACCTAAATACCTTCCGAACACTAAGAGAAAACGAGATCTTAAGCATTGTCTGGAGTTTCCTCGCAGTAAATTCGTACAATCAATATAAGAATTTGGGTTTTTAATCAAAAGTATTTTTAAGAGAAATATTGATTGGATTTTCCTCATATAAGGATACTACACTTCAATTTTGAAGTCACAACCCAAGCTGTAATCTCTCTTTTAATTTTCTCGCCAGACTTCGCCAGAACAGAAAGCACTGTAATCGTGAGACGAAATGGCAATTTTTTGGCAGAAAATCTCTTATTGCCGGGTCATGTATGGACACGTAGATCAGTATCTATATATTATTCTAACAAGTACAGTGAAAATAGAGATAGAAAATAAATAGATCAAGATACTGTTATGATGATTATAATAATGATGAAGATAATGATAGTATCTATGTATATCAGAATCATAGAAATTTAATTTAATAAAGTATGTGGAATATAATAGTGTAGTAAACAATCGCAAAGTCTTTCTCCGAGGTCAAATGTCTAATTTGAATTCTAAGAAATCCAAAAAAATCAGTTGTGATAGTCCGAATTTGCATTGTATCAGTTGAATTTTGGTTTCGACCTTGCGAGGAAAATAATATACGTAATTAAATTTCAAATACATTCAGCACACGCCAGTGTGCCCCATCCCTAATAACCGGAAATTGCGTCAGACTTGGGAAGACAAAGGCATCTAACAACGAATGTAAATTGCAGGCACTACTTTTCAGTGACGCATTTACATCTGCTAGAAGCTTCAGCTCAAGTAGTTCAGCTATACAGCTTAAAGTCTCTGGAATTTCCCACCAATAAGCTATATTACGATTAAATATTCTTCCAAGTGCACATGAGCATCTGTTAAGCTTTAACAATCAAGACATGTTTCCGACACATCCACCCTCTTACATTAGACTGGATTTCCATACATGCAAAATTTGAACATAATAATTAGAGTAGACATGCAATATTAAGTGGAGCGTAGTGCTTTGAGTAGCTCCACTATTTATCAACATGGGTACCGTAAGTTCAATTCCATTGATAATACAACTGTATATAACCAGCTATTGGATCCCTTATCCACGTATTCTCACATGCAACAGAGTAAGCATCATGCGAGGTGATGTTCTCATAAATCAATCAGGCTGTTGTCATGTGGCTGGTAGTCGCGTCATGCAACTAGAAAATGTGTCGCAATCGTGCTTATTTGAACCATTTCAAAACTCATTCGTCAATGCCTAATTGATCATCCTACAAGTAAATTTCCTCCTTATCCACTGTGGTTTCGTCTTCATTTTACGTACAACTCTGAATAACTTATAGAAATACCTCAACCCTCATCAATGTCTCATCATCACTCAATGTCTCACTCCAAACAGACGTTGACATTGACGAAAAAATAGAATGCTACTTTACGATTAAAATATACACATAATACATATACGCTACTATAAAAATATACACATAATTATATTGTGTGTAACTATTAACGCAAAATTTAAAGAAATGCGGCAACTATGTAATACTTGGAAACGACGTTGCTACCCAGATGACAAACGAGCTTTCAATGCCTCAGCCCATTGATTGATCTTAAAATATTATCTTAAAATATTACAAGAAAATAAAATCTTAAAATATTACAAGAACGCGTATATTCACAAACTATCTGAACCTATCTCCGGAGTAAGCATCGCAAATTCACTGTGGAAAGCCAGAAAACCATAAGGTCAATAAAACACAAACCTTATAATGGAAACAACGACAGTTCCTAGGCAAGAATCAGCATTGAAAAAGCAAACAGATTTGTCGAATATTTTGCAAAGGTCTCCCACTCCTCCTTCAGCGAAGAAGAAAAGTAGATATTCTACAATATCTCGACAGTTCACTGCAATGTCTCCACAAATCAAACTATTCTCCGCACTAACGTGCAAAAATTGTCTTTGAAGTCTTACGCACTAATAGGATAAATAATCAATGTAATTCTTTCACTCAGCTACTTTCCATCCCAGAGGAAAATTGTTCAAATTACCACATTCCAAATCAGGAAAACTCCTTCAGAAGCATCTTCATACAGACGAATATGTTTATTGCCTATGTTATCAAAAGCATTTGAAAAGTTACCTCCGCAGGATTTACTGTCCTGAAAGATATAAAACCATTTTATCAGTTAGGTTTTCAATACGAACATTCGAATAAAAAGCAAAATCATCGATCACAAACATCATACAGGGACTTTGAAGAACAGCGGTATTGTACTGCGGTATTCTTAGATGTGCAGCAAGCTTTTGTCTACGTTTGGCACTTGGCCTTTGTTTAAACTGAAAAGACTCCCAATATAATATTTCGGGAAGTTTCCACTACAACGTTTTCACTTGAGAATGAGTTCCAAGAGACAAGTTGATCGTGCTTGTGTACTGAAAGGAGTTGCAAGGTTTTCATCTTTTGCTATCGTCCGGCGACCCTACTCACTTGGCACCTTTTTTAGAAGCTAGTAAATATTTGTTACCGATATGAATAGAAAGGTTAAGTAAACTTGAGAATCACACAATGCGGAGGAAGGAACATTAGCATTGTTGATAGGGGAGTCTGAGCCCCCTTTCCTTCGTCAATAGCGAACAACTGGACGCCTGGCTGCAAGAGTCCCTCAGCGACAGAGCGACATGGCGACCCTCGCGCCGCCTATTTACGATGGCGCGCGCCAGAATTAGAAGCCGCCGAATAATCGTTCCCGTCACGCAGGCGGCGGCGGCGGCGGCGTCGGGAGCGAAGGGGGAAGGCGGGGAGCACATTCGCTTGTCCAGTGACGACGGCGCATGAGCGGCGAATGGAACGGAAGGCAATAGGAGGTAGCGGCAGACTGCCAGAGCTGCCAGTGAGACAACTGTGGCACTATGGTTGAGCTGAGAGACTGTGGAAGCTGTACCAAGCACACGGAGAGCGACGAGGGCGAGTGATGGACAGCCAGGGTGAGGAGCGAGGCGTGGAGGGCGAGGAAAGGCGGTGGGGGTTGAGGCTGGACAGTCACACATCGACACGACCGACGCAAACGTTGGTGTGGGCATGGAGAGGAGAGAGGCGAATGCTGACGTCGACGAATGACGTCGAAGAAAAGAAAAGCCAGTTCCATGCCAGCGAAAGTAGCGAGGGCGACGAGAGCGATGAGAATGACCAGAGGGGCGATGTTATTAGAAAGATGAGGATGACCAGGGTGGCAGGGGTGGTAGAAAGGTGAGGCTGGCGAGGGCGGCGAGGAGACCAATTGGTAAAGGCGCCGAGGATGGCGAGGCGATGGAATAGTCTACGGCGCGGTGGGGTCGGCGAGGATGTAACAAGGGGGCGGCGAATGTGTGTGTGTGTGGGTGGGTGCGTGCGTGCGTGCGAGGCCGCCGATGCGGACGATAAGCGCGCGCCTCCTCGCCGCCAACGGGGTTTCCCGGCCGCACTGCGACACCTGGCAGGCAGATAACGCGCAAATACAACGCGGGCGGCGAGGATTTAAAGCCGGAATTAATGTATACAACCTTATCACGCAGGTATATCAGCAATAACATGTACAGCACGTTTCACGAAGAACTATCACATATGTTTCCGAGATATGAATAAATCGCACAGTTAAGAATGAATTACCTTTTTCTTCGTCTCAAACGAATGACATCGTTGCGTAAGATTTTATACATAAGGATCTTCCGCAGAGTCTTCGCTTACTCCAACGAATATAGGTTTTCCATGCAGTGCATAAAATGATAAGAACCTAATAAGAAGTTAGACTTTCAAATTTTATTTCTATTTTTACAGCCATGTTTTCGCCCTCAACAACGTGACTCTTGTGCTTAGGATTAGGAAAACAAATTCGTTACTTGCTGTTATGTATTACTTGTATACCTTTATCGAATTTGTTTTCATTTTTGAATTTTGTATACGTTCCGTTTGAAATTAATCCCAAACTTCGAAAATTCAAGAGAAAGTCAATGTTTTAAATGAATTTATTTCTAATGGGGAATAATGCATTTAGGTAATCAAAACTATAACAGGAAGTGATACAATACAGATTCATTACAGAGATTTACACTACATATCTACCCTTTTTAATTGAATGTTGAGATATGTATCATTCTGGTGAAAGTATGCAATGGCTTTGAATCATCACTATGGGCGATGTACAACTAACCACTTAAACGTTTTCATTATCTGTTCTCGTTCCATTTTCGAAAAAATCGTAATTTTCTTGAAAATATAGAGACAGGAGCAGGACGTAAAACGAAATGAAACGAGGTAATCGGGGTAGCCAGACTGTCGTGCATTTCGTGTCACATGAGAGACACTGATGTAAGTTTTTAAAAATATTTTACCAAATCCGATAACATTGCATATTTGTTCATAATAGAAATCGGAGATAATAACAGATAATATTAAAAAAGAATTATGAATACTGCTGAGACAGTACATCATAATGCAAAAGCGATAAGGAACAATATTGCTCAGTTATTTATTGCTGTCTCTTTTATCATATGAATTAAATTAAAAAAGGAGCAAAAAATGTTTAATGAAAAACATTCAGCAAACATACAAATTAAAATATTCTGATTTCCGCGATACCTAGAAAACAATCTGGACGTTAGGGAGAATAAACAGACACTCATACATTTAGAAACAACAGCAAATTGGCGCGTGGGTTTTTATTCGTCAGAGAACCTCAAAACTGCCGGGAGTTCGAGATTTGTGTGTTTTTATTCGTCAGAGAACCTCAAAACTGACGGGAGTTCGAGATTTGTAATACACTAAGAAAGAAATATGAATATCTGAAGCAACACAACTTTTTAAGTTATTTTATATTTCATTTCCCGCTTATTTTAGGAGGCATTCTCAGGAGGGCTTTAAGGTAATCTGCATTTGCTTTTTCTCATTTTAAGCGGCATTCTATGTCCTCTGGCACCGGAGAAGTTTCGTTTTCCAAGACAGTTTAATTCCAATGTGAGAGCCGCTACACAAAAGGGAAAAGGAGCAGTGGTCTCTCTCAACATTTTCAGTACATTTATTATTACTGCACACTACAATACAAGTTTATTATTAATACTATTATTAATATTAATTAATTTTGAAAATGGGGGGGGGAGAAAATTTCTTTAAAACAGAGTATTCTAATTGTTCTCGAAAACCTGATAAACAAATTAATTTCAAAAATTCGTTCCTTTTCCAACACGTCTACGATTTCCGTCTAAGATACTGCCAATATTCATTCAGTTAGTCAATATTCGTTCAGTTAGAAAAATAAAATAGTTTTTCTATGCAAGAGAAACTTATGAAATATCAACAGCTTGATGAGACCTTTACCTTCTAATATTCTGTGCGCAGAACTCTGTGTCTTCATTTAAAATGTATCTCCAAAAGGATGTGCTTTCTTCTTTCACTTACCTGAAACACAAATACAAGTGTCAAAATTTAAGCAAAATGATAATAAAATATATAAATAATCACATTAATTAAGTCACTCAACTAATTGCCAACCCAATTTGTAATATATCTGTACATGCATAAAACATCCATTTTTATTTTTAAAAGGAGTTATAATTTTGCTCTTCTGAGGAACAAACTGAAATTAATTTCAAAGAATGGAATATCTGATGGTTTCCCTTATGAAGAAATTCTCACATGTTTTATCTTGCCGTAAAGAAATCCATTCAAAATTAAAAATGCAATATATCTTTATTAGTCAGAGACAAACATTTTCTATTTAAGGAGGAATTATTTTACAGCGTGGTATTTGAAAACAAAAACAATGTTGGGTATACGAATTCTTGTAATTTTACACCTTTTCGTGAAGTGATTATTCACATTTTCAGGTGTCTAACATTTTCGTAAAATAATAAAAAAAAGTAATAAAATTGATGCAACTCTTACTATGAAAACACAATAAAAATAAAGATATATAATTTACATCTTTAGGTCTAACACAGACCTTTAAAGTGAGAGTTGATAACTGTGGCACTGTGGCAGAGGAGAGGAAGCTTTTTAAACAAAAAATAAATTATAGAATTGAAAAGTAAAATAAACATTATTTAGAGTTATAATGAGGGATTGGAAACCAATGTAAGCACCTTATAAAACTTTAAGAATGTTAGATTGGATCTTAATTTGAAAGTTTTAGATATAAGATGGCCGTTTCTTGAGTTCTTTGTTCAATATCATAAGATGTTAAAAATTAAAATTATATGACATTTCAATCCCATGGTGTGAGATAGAACTCAATTGTGTGTTTATTTCCCTAATATAATTTTTAGGTTTAGGTTTTTAATTCAGGTACAACATTTTCATTCTCCAAAAAGGATCATAGTTCTTAACACTTCGAATTAGTTATTGCTTTTGGTTTGGTTTACTTGTTGCTTCTAATTTTGGTGTAATGGTTCGAACGTTGACATTCTTTTTTAAACGTATTTTGAATTGATGGGATGAAAGGCAAGAAAATAGTTTTATAACGATCAGAATTATTTTCATCGCAACAATTGTTCAAAGGAAGGAGAAGTATTACAGTAAATCTTCATTAACGCGAATACTATGGGACCGAAATAATCGAAGTTCGTGTTGTAAAAATTCGTCTTATCCGATTATTATAAATGACCGTATAACTGTAATCCATGGCCGGGACCCAAGTTTTGTTCGTGTTACAGCTAAATTCATGTTATGTGAGTTCATGCTAATGAGGGTTTACTATAATTTGATTATACATTGCAAGACCTTTTCACACTGATTTGTCAATAAGGGCGTGAGAATAGTTTTCTACCAAAATACCATTTATTGTAGATATATTCCTTGTATGATATGAAAGAACTGGTCTCTTAAGCCATTAAGAAATATAATGAGGTAAAAATAATTCTTCATTAAAGATAAATTGATTGTCCCCAATAGATAAGGATACATTTCCTTTTTAATACTGACTTGAGGATGACGATGAGGATGCCCATCCGGCCAGTACATGTTACTAAGGCAGGTATATTTTTGTCGTAAGACCTCTGAAATTTTACAAGTAGTCCTACCTTCATATGTCATATAATGAAAAGGTTACTTTATGTACTTGGCCAATTCCGGTGATGGGTCTGTACAGATGCTCCAATATAAATTATTTGGGGACGCTTGTTCTATCGTAATTTTTCTTCTTTTACTTGGCGTATACGGCACACAATTTTCACAGTGAAAAAATCCATTGATTTCGGCCGAGAATCGAACGGGTGAACTTTGGAATAACAGGCTGGCACGCTACCTGTTCGGGCCGACTCAACAGCTAAGGCAAGCGCACCGTTGCTAACTTGACTTCAAGAGCTCGAATCTCCTATTCGCCATGGTCGTTTGTGTGAGTGTGTTTGTCCATGAGTGGCTGTACGTGGTTACGCTAGGGCTACTAAACTGACTTGTTTTACATATTCACCGTACGGTGTAAACGTAGCAACTGAGCATATGGGTGCGTTACGGTTAATTCAATTAACAAATCACATTCACAGCGCGGGGGCTCTGAGAACTCCATTAGCGAGAATACCGAAGGCACGCGCACGGAAATATTGAATTTGCAGTCCTGTGAGGCGCGAAGCGTGGACGATTGGGGGCCTCCGAGTTCCGCGACGCTACACACAGCCCTCGCGCTTCGCTACGCCCCCGCCAGCCAGACCGCGCTTTTTCCACCCCGGCGAATCAACCAAAAAAGGAAGGAGAAGAATCGCCACGCTCCCAAACAATACCGCACTCCAGCAAAATGGGAAGTTGCTTGGTTTTTCAGCGCCGGTTACCACTAGACAGGGCGACTAGGGGGTCGCAATTCTTCTTCGTTGCAAGAAGTTCAAATGAATTCGCAATGACCATACTACTCGAGATCATTTTGTTTTCAAGCAAAAGTCCAATTTCTACGGTCAGTGGACGTTTTTAAGAAATAGTATTTGCCCATCTCAAAGAAAATGTGCAACAATCTAGTAACTTCTGATTCACAATGCAATTCACGACCTAGCGTAAGCATTCTTTAGGAGAGGCCTACAAATACAAATTACACCCTGTTTCCCGTCAACATCTATTGAATGATTTACATTCAGGTTCGATAAAACATCACCCATATTGTACTAGTGATATTAAATATTATTTCACTGAACACACAATTTTTAATAGAAATAATTTATTGGTGAAGCATATTCAAAATTGTAGTGTAAATATATGTACGTACCAATCTGTATAAAGGCAATATCAAAGATATTTGATAAAGTTGTGTTTCATCATTTTATATAATTCATCTAAATAATGTGAAACTTATTGGTAACGTATAATAAATATTTTTAATATCAATAGCAAATAATAAAAATTGTTCTTTGCTTTAACGTATATTTTGTTTGCAACAACCTTCGATTTCCTCATTAATACTTTTAATATATTTTTTTTTTAAATTTCCCTGTTTCAATTGGAATCGGTTAACCTAATGAATCATTTCTGACACGTTCAAATAGATCAAAGTAGAGAGACTTCTAAAAAACCTAAAGAGGTCATCCCACACATTTTCGGCATGTGCAGAAACAGAATGTCAAACCTAAAAGTGGACTCCAAACAAAATTTTAATGTGTCTTTCCTGTGAACAGAAACACCTTCTTTCGTAGCCAGATGGTGGTAGGTTGTCAGACCTACCTCTGTCACATACCCCTGACATATCCCTATCCCACAAAGCTTTTGATTCCACAAAACAAACCTAATGAGATTAATTACTTGCCAACACAAATCCTCCGACCTTACGAACGCCAACAAGAAGACGACCTCCAATGTTTACACTCTGAAGTCACATTTTAGGCGCCTGAAATTGGCTCTGTAAAGCCAAGAATAGGTAGTATAATTTCTCAATTAGTGTAAATTAACGTGAAAATAAAATGTGTGTGAAAAATTATTTCACTTGAAATGTTTATGAAAAACAAATAGGCCCCATAAAATATATAAAGATATATACACATGTACAGTCGAGAACATCTACGCTTTCTTTATTTATAATGGTTTAATTCGCATAAAATGATATATTTCAACATTTCGATTGGTCATTTAACGTCGGATTAATAGACATTCATTGCTTTTTTTAATTTAAAGAGCCGCCAGGATTATTGAGAAATTTTATTTAGTAGAGATTTCAACTTCACTAAAATAGATTGACCTTAAACGAGTTCGAATTTGTTCACCTCGGTTCCAGTTATAACAGAGATGTAGATGTTCTTAGGACGCACGAACATAAATTTTTGGGAGTTTAGGCATTTAAGACACTATGAAAGTGCTACATTGATATCCATATGTAATGAAATGTAATCATAATGAATTTTCAAGACCTACAGCATAAGAGTTAACTAGGCTTTTGCCTCAAAATTCGAAGCCCAATGATGAAATACAATGTGGCGATATACCAATGCCATGCACACACTTGAATACGGCTGCGGCTCGTTAGTCAGGATCCTCGCGAGCCGAAGGCGTCCTTCCCTTTCGCCATCCCCGGCGGCGGCGGCGGCGGCGGCGGCCGGGCTCGCTTCGCCTCGAGCGGCGCGGGTGGGAGCGTGGGGGCAGGGGAAGGGGAGGGGGGAACTGGGTCGGCGTCCCGTTGCCTCCGTCTAATTCATTAAGAGATTATTTCCCAGCTCATCGGGCGGATTTTATCTCGCGCACGGGGCCTCGCGTGCGCCAGCGGGGCACCGCTGCTAGAGCCAGGGGAGGAGAGGGCCGTTCCGTTCTCCTGCCCAGGCACTCTTCTTCTTTGGTCCTTTTCATCCATAGATGGAAGGTAGGTCATCTAGATGGCTTCCACAGTAGTATTCCACTCCTCTCGGCTCTCTACCTTCTGCATTGCTTCTTCTGGGCTCGTAGCAGTGAAGGTCTTGCGTTGGTGTATTCATTGCCCGGGCACACACGTCGCCACGAACGAAAGTCAGGCTTCTTCTGATTTTCGTAGGATCACGTGCTCGCCGTTGATGCTCCGTGCGCGTAACCCCGTCCTCTGCAGGGCAGGTAGCGACGGTCCTCACGCAGGGAAAAACGCGTCCTCGCGCGACAAAGGTCGGCACAGGAGAGGACGGGGACGATGACACAAAAACAAGCAGTAGCGACAGCGGACAGACAAAAGTGGCTGCCGCTGGGCGCCTTCGGAATACGTTGCACCTCGAGACGCTCAAACACGGTCAGGTAAAACTGTCACGTACTCCCAGCTTCTGCGTCGTTGAAGAAACTCAACTGCACTGGCAGGTCTCTTGCGATAAATGTGTAACAATTCCCGCAACGGAGCAATGACAACGTTGAGGACGATATCAACAATAAACAATAATGACTACTCTCCTCAATAACAGAATCTTTGCCAATGTTCTCTTCATCCGCCGCAGGCACGCATTTACAGGCGCCTTTTTGCGAATGAACTGAGCGGGAAATTTCATATAACGGACTCTCCCACTGAGCATGGCAATTGCTCCCGACTTTTTTGCTTCCCTGTAACACTGATGATGGGCGGATACATGAAATCTCCGTGCGTCAGAATGTCTACATAACCTGTTTCCTGACAATCACGGGATATAACATACGTGTAACTCCGTCATAAAATTTCCAGTGAACTATTATTGCCATTTTTTTTTATTTTGTCCCCTCTACAAGCACTGGAAGGTTGTAACATTTATTCTGACACACATGTAGACGTAACGTGTAGTAAAATCCTTCGAGAGCAGAGCTGGTCTCGCGCGTTATGGAAGAAGTGTTCACTGCCCGGCGATTACGAGTGCGAGAGCGACAACGGACAACTGATGCCGTGCGATTGGCGAACGCTCTGTGATCCGCAATTACGTGATTGAAGAGCACCAACTGTCACTGACACCGAACGCCTAGCGACCTCAAATGCGCTTTGGATGCGCAGAGGAAGATCCTTCCCCACTCCCTCGGTTTCAGCTAAAGTTACGAACGGAGAAATTACTAAGGTGATGGATGGATTGTGTAGTCGTCAGCGCGCGTATTTCAGGCAAGCTCGACAGGACGTAGTCTCTCCCCGCAGCGAACACCCGAACTGTTGGAGAAGTTCACCGACCGACTCCGAGGCAGCCGAACCGCACTGTTTGCTGCACGCTACGGCAAGGGCAGAGCGTTAGATCGCGTTAGATCTCGTTAGATGCGCAAACAGACCCGTTCCACAGCGGCCTCTTCACCAAGCCGATCATGCCCCCCCCCCCCCCAACCGCCGGCTCGGCGGAAAGATGGCGACAACCAACCGATGGTTGAATGCGGAAGACTGCAGTGGTAGACTGTCACGGAAAATAGGGCACCTATTCTTTAGATTTATTTAGAGCCTCACTTGGCAGGTCGTCAGCAGTTACGCTGTTATCCAATCGGGAGATTACACAGCACTGCAGTGACGCAACTAGGGTGAGGGTCAACCTCCCGATTGGATGATATCGCAGCAGCTGATTTACGTCAGGGGCAGTTATGTTTAAATCGAAGTACAATGGCGTATACTTTTGAGAACAATACCACTGATGCTTCAGTTATAGATTTATTATGTATTTAAATAAAGAGTAGAGCATTTCCCATCAGTGTAAATCTCATATCCAAGAACTGCATAGAAACCAACAAGATGCAACTTGCCAAGTGATTTATCACAGAGAATACCATGAGTGCTTTGGAATAGTCGAGAAACTCCCTATTCGCGAAGCGAATCATCTGAGAATTTCCACAGCGCGAGTGATAATTAATAGGACTATTCCACGAGTGAAATTATGTCCATAAGATATATAAAATTCGTCAAATATTGAAAATAACTCCAAGCTATGTTAAAATCACACGCAACACAGCAATCGATGTAGTATACCGCTACCCAAGAGAGATGAGTCACAGTTTATGTTTGGCCTGAAGGGAGAAGCAGTAAGAAAAATCGGATAGATGCGATAAACGTTGTGAGATACACCGCCCTGATTCGGACATTTTGTATGCATAGTTAAACACGAGCATTTTGTATGCATAGTTTTAATTTCACGAGTGGAATTGCCAGAGAAAAATTAAACAATGCACATAATTAACCTTATATATTCTGTACGTTATTTTTTCTAGACACTCTACATTAGGAAGTGAATTCAACACCACAGACCAATCAAGGATTATACTATTGTGAAATAATAAGAACAGAAACTTAGAACTCAAGCCATGTTAATAGTATTTGAATAGTTTTCGCCATTATACATCTCTCACATTCCAGTTTTTACGTCATTAGCCCCTACAGTTTTCTGAAGTTTAGTTTTCTGGCCATCACATTTCCCACGATTTATTTCCAACGCAGTTTGCTCTTTTTATCTTTTTGGTCTTTTGTGTGAAGACGGTTGCTACATTAATAGTTTTTGAAGCTATCGTTCTTCACTCATTTTGTGTACGTGCCCGAATCACTTGAATCTTTCATTTTCAATGGTTCAACAATATTTTCGTTTACTTCTCTACGATTTATTTCTTCATTTTTTACTTTGTCTATTAAATGAAGCCGTGTCTTTGAAGTTACCAATTCACTTTTATTCATGTTTCTTTTCATTAGCTTTAGATCTCTCCGAAACTTTCACCCTTAAATGACAATATTATCTGCAGTAATCACAATATAGCATTCTCTCAACAGTTTTCCGTATCAAATGATACATTGAAGCTATTTTCTCCTTTTGTGTTGTACTCAGAGTGTCATAGTGCCACCACTTGTTGAACTGAAGCAATGACACAACCAGGTTTCTTAAGTAAGAGACCCAATTCTCTAATTCCTCCGACAATGCCTCCAGATATTTACCAGACAGAAATGGCAAATTCCCGTCACAAAATTCCCCTCTTGGAATTCTATTTAACATGAATAAACCGCTGACAGAAACGCCAAACTCTTGTAAAAGAATAAATGGAAGAAATGCACCTGAATCTTTCAAAATCCTCCAAGCACCGCGCTCCACCATCTCACAGAAGTTTCTCTTCCCTGGCCCCGTCCAATTACGGAGTCGATCGATCGCCAAAAGAAAACTGGTCGCATTGTGAAGCGGAATTTCTTTTAAGACGCAAACAGGCACTTGAAAGAAGGCCCTCGTTCTACAGGAGAGTTTCGAGAAGGCAGCTCGCTTACACTCAGACAGACTTTCTGTCAAGAATAATATCAAGTAAAACCAGAACATGTTTTTGTGTAGCGTGTTTTGTATCGGAGAAGTTACCACAGAAACCATTGCAATAATCTGGCACTGAAACCACAGTGAGAACAATGAACAGCGCGATAATTAGTATAAATATTATTTCTCATAAATATATCAAACATAATGAGCGAAGCGTCTAAAGTTACATGGTTTCAGCAAGTTTTATTCGAACCCAGACCTCTCATCACATTATTCCTGAAATAAGGGTGACCATTGTTTGTGAAGATTAGTTTCACAAAATGTGACAGAAAATTAGAAAACTGTAGATGTTTCAGATCCTTCACACCACTCTGCACTGACGAATATTGATAACTACGAGGCATGAATAATATTAACACTCGATTCTAATAACAAACTATGACAGACTAAGTGAGGTGCAGAAAATGGAAAGACCTCCCAGAAAGTATCGTGGGAACTCTTTGTAAATAACACTTTCGCCATCGAATAACCAGGTCGCGAATGGCAGTTTAAAAAAAGAGGGAGTCTGTATCACAGCATACAGTATACTGCGAATACTGTATCGGCGAATAACGGAAAGACGAATAATTGAAGCGCGCGTACGCCATGGATCATTTTAACTGGAAGAGAGGCGTAGAAAGCCAACCACCACCTCCCCGTAATACTATTCGAATTCATTAATTTATCATTGCGTAGACTGGCTGAGTCGACTCCACTCTGACCGGCAGGGGTCCTAGGGTTCGAGCACCGAAAAAGTAGGATTTTCGACACTAGCTTTATAGCCATGCCGGATTTATTCCCTGCCTGAAAGATAATTCTTGCGGCCGGCTGCTCTCATTAGTAATTTTCTGTTGTTTCAACGATCAATTCCAGGCGAATGCTGGAGCAGTACCAACCTACCGCCAACAGACCTAGTGCGATTTTTCGTGTCCTTGTCTCCCCTTCAAACTCGCTTACATTGCACAACCTCACATGTCGGAAGACCAGTCGTAAGTTTAGAGTTTGTTCCGTGCGGGGGATTCTACCTGAAAGGTAAAATGACTATAACAGGTGACATGCCGGAAACAATCAATCAGTCTTAATTGCTCAGGAATGATCTTAAAGCCAAAAGAATGGAGAAACAAACACAGCTATTTTGAAATTAATAATTACAGCCCTGCAAACAAGTACTGGTTATTATAAATCATTGAAAAGTAATTAAATTTAAAAGAACGAATAGACTTGTTAAAAGAGCTCTGAGCTTTCACTCGAACTCCTCGATGGATCGGAGTCCGCAAAGGGTTCGGCAATTTAGCTGCACTAAAGAGCGACTTTCCGTCCCTAATAACGACGGTTGGGGAACGAGAACAGTCCGCCGGCTGCTCCGCGCTGAAAGAGAGCAGCGAAGGTGGGGGCTCCTGTTCCCGCCAGTAAACACTGATTACCTCTCCGCGCCGACTCGACCGTTTAACGGACAGCTGAAAAGACGCGGGTGCGCTCGATGCCTTTTCTTTCACTCTTCGATGACAAGATAATTACCTCGTTATCCGTGCGCGTTCTCCCGAATATCTCCAATTCCCTTTTGCAACTCGCGCACGAACACGAGAAAAGAATATCGCTTGCCAACTCTTCCACCGTGGTAATTTGAATGCGTAAGTAGGAACACAAAAGGGACTTCGACTTTTCGTTGTGTTTTTCGTCACATTCTTGCTTTTCGGTTCACTGATTAGAATCACCATTATTATATGTATTTTTCCACGTGAACGAGAAAATGGAGATATAAAAATGATAAAAATAATCTGCAATATACGTATACGTATTACTACAGAAAAATCTCAAAGACACATGCATAACTTAACACTTATTGATATATTGTATCTGTAGGTTTCGGCGCAACATTAAAATATGTACGTTAGTACGTTCCACCATAATTGAAAAAATATTATCTTTAATGTGTTAAGAGTTTATTTGTAAATATTTTCCAATCGCCGCGACTCTTCCACGACGCGTCGCGCCAGTTAATTATTTTTCATACTTTTGATTAACACCCTTAAACTTTCTAACAGTTGGTCAAATAGATTCATTGAATCCCTGTCCCCGGCTTATAATGATCGTAAAAAAAGTTCCGTCAAAGGACATAAACGAAATGTGGTGGTAGATGATTTGAGAACCAGCCAATAGAGTTTTGAGCTGTATTTGAATAGTAATGTGCCGTGTTTTGTTGCTTCGTTCTCTTAAACTCTATGCCTTGTCTACCAGAATGATGGTGCACTTTCATTTCTACTTCGTGTATTGCCCTGTCCACAGAGACAGAGTCGGGGAGGGGCGAGCGGCCCTCTGCTGCGTGGGGCCGAGCCGGACGATGGATTCGTAGGCTTCCGCGGCCGAAGCCATTTGATTCTTAGCTGCATAGCTCTGAAGAAGGCCACAACATGATGGCCGAAAAACGCCAGCTCGATCGACTGCGACGCGGCTCGCCCCGGACAGCCAGCCAAGAGTCGAGGCGGAAGGGCAGCGCGCCTATCGCCCGCCGCATCTTCACGGCGCGTTGGGCGCGCGCCAAGCGGCGCTTCGTGGGCGGGGCGGGGCGGGGCGGGGTGGGGCGGGGCGGGGCGGGGCGGGGCGTTTCGGGGCGGGGCGGGGCGAGGCGAGGCTGGTTCCTCCGAGACTCGCGCGCCCCACAGCGCTCCCAACGCAGGAGCGACGCTTCGGATTCGCTTGACCACAAGTAGGGTGTAGAGAATGGTTGTCACCATGGAAGAAATAAAGATTACGGTGTATGTATGGACAGAAACATGGGCTTTGTGAAGGAAATTATACATGTTTTGTACATTTTGAAAAGCTAAATGATAATTCAACCAATGAGGTACCTGGAAAAGGGTCTTTTGTCGTTTAGAATATACGTCTAACGGAATGTACACTGAAGTCAACGTATGCTCAATAAATTATTCTGTACTTGTGGAATAATTATACGCATGCATCCTTTTGCAAATCCGTTTCATAGTTCGTTTATTTAAGACCACTTTTCGCCTCCCATGGTCTTCAACGACACCAATCCGCTGCCTATCAGCCAGTCGCTGTACAACCGCGAATATCCATACACACATTCATTTCAAATCTACCCGGAGCCTCGGTGTGCCACCTGCATTGACCGGGGTAGCGAATGACATGGCAGGTCAACTATGCTTCAATGGTGATATGAAGTGTCAACCGAGCTTCAATCGCTCGATGAAAGTATCTATGTCTTAGGCGGGATTCAAACTCTCCCTTCCGTAGTCCGGCTACTGCCTTTACAGTCGGAAATCCATTCCACATCTTTTAATGCTGCTGGCAAATATGCTGTTTCTCGGGTACGAGAATTAGATCCGTTTCCGCTTAAGGACCTGTGCATTTACTATCTCCAAAGCCTCTACCATTTCAATAATTATTCGTTGAAACTTTCACTAAGCTGTTAGACCCGCACGGAAATACCTCGTCGGCGAACGTTTCTCCCCCTGTGTGGAAGATGGACGGCATACATAACTCAAATATGCATGTAGTCAACACAAAATCAATAGCTCGTCCAAAAATTTCCCCCGAGAATAAAGCGATAAACTGACTCGGGTGCTATGCCCGAAAGGGGAACGACCTTCAGACGCTAGAAGAACGCTATATTATATTTATTTCCCTTACCAGCTCGTTTGCCGATCGCGTATCTTACAAATGCTCCACTCCATAATTCAAGATTTCAATAAAAAGTGAATTTCAAGACCCCCGAAAAACAATACCCTTCACAAACTGCACAACGACATTACGTCGCAGATGATAATCCTTCGACCTTTAATTTTGGAGATTACTTTGGCAAAACAATTGAAGGTTTCAGTAGAATGTAACATTATAAGCCATACGAATTCAGTTTTGGGATGCAGCACATCAATCAAATGGTGATCACATAAATTAACGTACGCGCAAGAAAATCGTCTACATGTTATTCCGTCATCCGAAGAGAATGGAAACCTTATCTTACCAAACGGAAAGATGCTCCCTCAGTCACAAGCGAGATATGCTAAACTCGAAAACACCAAATTGCGAGTGTTATCGATCTCTTATTGGCCCCTCTAATTGTTCCATGCACGCGATTTTACTACACGTAATATAAACCCCCAATTCTACCAATAATCTTCGATGAATTCCCCATCCCCTTCTCCTATTTTATTTCTTAATATCTTCATTGATGTTTGTTATTATACTCATTTAAGACATTATTCTGAAATCTATAGATAATAGAACCTCACATACTGAACTCTAACCTGCAAAAAGAAACGCGAAACGTACGCATATTCTAAGCAATAATTAAATGTTTCGCGAACACGTGAAAAGTGTACGCAAGCGCCGCGCAGGGACGTAGGGGCTTCGGTGACTCACGCGGCACCAGTGGGGGTGGGGGCGGCAGTGGCGGTGGCGGTGGCGTTGGGAATGTGCCTGGCGTTGGCAGTGGTTGTGAGGATGGTAGTGGCAATGGTGGTGGTGGTGGTGGTGGTGATGGTGGCGGCGGCAGTGTGGGGTGGCGGTGCAGTGGAGGTGGGTTGGGTGCGGGGGCGGCGCTGGCGGCCCTCGGAGCAGAAGGCGTGCGCCCGCGTCCAGAGCCAGCATCGATCCTGCGCGCTTTCCCTCACTCTCGTTCCCTTCTCTCGTCCCCTTCTGCCCCTCCTTCCAGCACCACAGCGCACCATTCTCTCTCCTCCCCTCCCTTCTCCTCCCGCCCACACCCCTCCCTTCCACTCCCCAACGTCATCACCCCTCGCCCACACCGCTCCTTCGTACCAACGCTGTCTCAACCGTCACTAGGTCAAGCGTCACCCGCCCTATCGTCATCGTCACCGTTCATATCAACCTCATACCGCCGCCCTCGCTCCTGCTCCGCCACCGGCATTCCCATCGCCTCGTTGCCCCAGACGCGCAATCGCGCCCCGGGGGACAGCCTCTGCTCGTGTCAACCGGCGCGGAAGTCCGCGCGGGCCCGGCCGGCGGCCAGCCGCTCAGGCGCGCTCCCTAGCAAGCCTTAACGTCGACGCAACAGCCTGGTGCCCAACACAAACCTAAGTCGTAACCATCAAAGATCTCAAACTCTAAACTTTATTGTTTATGTTATCGTCACTTGAGATCAACACAGTATCATTTACCTCAGGAACATCCAAAAAATCTCTCATCATTTTTGTAAGAGGCTAATGTAGTTCGCAGTCAGCTTTCTTCATCATCATCGCTTCTCAAATGCTGCAGAGAATGATTCGTCGCATTCGCTTTTACGGAATAATTGTCATCATAAACCGAATATTTTTTGCATAAATGCGTTTTTACGGTTACATCGATGTTCAGGCGGCGAAATAGCTGAATGAGGCTGGGAGAGCATAGTATTGTTGATGAAAATTAAAATGACAATGGAACATCGCTTCTTCTATCGCAGTAGTTCTTTCGTCAGACAAGAATGTTCTGGAAAATAAATGACACACAATGTACAAGTATTGTTACTTGGCGAAAGAAAACAAAGAGTATTGAAGTTGTCACAGTTACCTCTGCCCACGAAAACTGCTCTTCCTTACGAATTCCGTGCCTTTAGCTACGTTTTTCTATTACATACATTTCCTGGCACACTCTGGGTAGAACCTTGAAGACTTTCCAAAACGCTTTTTACGACGCTTTCCGCACTCCTTGTCGTGACAAGGCGATCGGCCGTCTGATATAGAAATTCTCAGCATTTCGACCGTGCCGAGTTTTGCGCGGGAGTGTCCGGTGGATGTTCTCCAGGAGCTGGTGCGATCTTTCGGTGACACTCCGCACTAATAGAACAAGTTGAATTCGACTCAAAGAACTTGCAAAAAGAAATGAATGTTTTCGACACCAAAGAAGAAGAAATTCGCGCGGGCTTTGGGAGAAAATTAAGACTATCTCGAAGGCGCCACGTTTAAAATGTATAGTCTTTTCCTTTGAAACGCTTTCAAAGAACATCAAACTCCCTTTTAAAGAAGACAAGGCGCCAAATTCGAAGTAATTTGGCCGGCAATGTGTCAACAATCGATGACTGTTTGTTTTTGCATTTTACACTGACAGACACTGTTAACTGTACGTCAGTATTTATTTTACAAGTTCGTGTTTGCGTCATCTGATCTTCGTTAACGTTTTCATTGTGAAGGGTCCTCGAGGAAAGGCGCGTCCACTGCCGTGTTGCAACAAAGTCCTAAATGTAAATTGCATTGAACTAGAGGTCATTCCAATTTGGATTGCGAAATAAAAATCTCTTCCATGAATCATACTACACATTATACCGGAAATAATCATGTCAGAGTGTCAACCCATGCAAAAATGAAGAAACACAGAAAAGTGAAAAATGTCGCTGACATGAACTGCTTATTCAGTGATGTTAAGGGAAATAATATGAACGTGCTTTACTCCCTCATTCGTGTTTAGCACTTGTTGCACGGGTGGTTGTCCTGCGGGGTAGTAGAGTAGGTCACAGTCTTAGCAGTATTGGGTAGTGAAGGTACTTGTAGTTTTTACATTATATGCACTTGAGATTGTTGATTAACCGGAAGAAAAAGAAGAAGACGGAGAAAGAGAAGAAGAAGATGGAGGAAGAGAGGGAGAAGAAGAAGCACCAGACGGAGACATTGTCCTATCATTCCCGGCATTTATTTTAACATCTCTGATTTCATTTAAAATTATCTATCTCGTAAATAGTTCTCGGTTAACGCAAGCAAGGCGCTGGAAACTACAAGAGCGTGCTTCCCCCCCCCCCCTCTTCCGCTTTTTAATACAGCTTTTCCTGCAAAGTCTTCCTTCATTTCGCTTTGAACATCCATTACTCGCCCAGTACGATTTCAACGTTGAACAACGTTTTTAAAGGTACGATTTCACCGACACGATTTCGTTTATATTTCCTCAGGTATGCATAATTTTTATTCCAGTTAATCTTAATAGGAAATAAACAATGACTATCTTTTCTGCGGAAAAGAAGAATGTTATGAGTCACACTTGCCTCCAATAATTTTGTTATTCGAGTATATATGACGTGAAAGTATTATTCACATAAAAATTCAGCCATAACTACAGTAATAAAAAATACAACCGTCTATGAGACTGCAGTTCTGCCGTTCTCTAGCGGCGAATATGAGCGACATAATTAGTCAGTAACGCTGGAAGGCCTTGTGATGGCAGAAAAATTTCCAGCAATACAGCCCAAGTCAGGATGGGTCAATGAACTCTTATCCAAGAGCTCGGCAGTTAGAAACAAGAACCGCAACTATGGTAACACGGTAATAACTAGGGAACGGAATTTGTTGTAATAAAAAAGCAAAATATGTTCGTATTTGTTATAAATATTTAAGAAACAACTATGCGTAAATACGTTACAGAAAACTGAAAATCGCACTTCGACGTGTAGCAAGTGATATTCTTGAAGACACGTTTGCGTGCCACTCACTTTCTCTGCCGACTTCAGCGTTGCATCGCTCTCATCTGTGCGACGTAGTTCAATAAAACGAGTGGATTTCTGTGGGCGACATCCTCCTTGACATTTGCTGCAGAACCTGAACCACGCATTCTGCCCTCCTCACTATCCTGAATCTAAAGTACGTTGTCAGACGCTCTCTCATGAACTTTTATCTCGCCAACTGTGGCATATATCAGTGTCGGGACACCTCGAGGTCGATGCTTCAAAATTCATGGGGAAGGTGTCGTAACACAACGACGAAGGAAGGACAAACAACACAAATGAAAGAAGAAACAGTACAGAATGGTATTCAATCATTACTAGAATATTGAATAAAAGAAATTCGTAAGAATATGTCATTTACATGAGTGGACTTATTAAAAATAATTCCTATTTTGACACTAGAACCCAAATAGAGCGTTTACGGTCGGTCTTTAGAGAACACGGGAAATGCGCCACGTGGGAGTGGGGGAGCAAGGATCGCACGCACTCCGTGGTCCACTTTTTTAAATATTGCTCCAGCATCCACCTGGAATTAACCTCAGGAACTACACGAAATACCTATCGCAACATGCGGACGCTCAAATTCGCACCTGAAGTTGTGTAATCGTTCGATTTACTCTAAATTCCGCCACGGGCGGGATTCGAGCCTATAATACCCAGATCCGCGCAGCTTAATTAAAAACTATTAACTACAAGTACACACTATCAAGAACCCGGTAAAATTATGTATTACCAAACCTCAGTAGCTTCTAGCGAGCGATGAAAGAGAATTCCTGCGACAACTGGGCACTCGCGCCGCGTGCGCGCCTTTACGCGGCCCGCCAGGAGACCCAGGCGTCACTTGCAGCGGCTCCCGTGAAAAAGCGCTGCCTCCGAACGAGAAGGAACAACACGGCGAAAGAGCGCAGAGAAGGGGGGAAAAAGCGGGAAAACAGAATCGTGCTGGGTCCGGTTGGTTAAAAAGAAAAACAACACTAAAAATCGTTCCGGCGCGAGGAGCAGAAAACAGGTAGCGAAGCGGCCGGAAGAGCATCGCATCGCCGCGCGGACGCCAGACAGGCCGGCGCGCGGGCGAGAGACGCGCCGCTCCGGACGCTGACGTCACCCGCGCACCGCCAGCGCAGCGCAGCGCAGCGGAGGGGGCGGTGGCCTTGGGCGGCGTCCGCGCGACCACCTGACTTTGCCTCTCCGCCGACGCGCTGCTTCATCACTGTGCAATGCCAGCCTCTTCATCCCCGGGTCGGCACGCGCGATCCGAACGGATGCCTTGTCTCGGAAGCGAAATCCGCACGCACGGATTACATGTGCAGGAACGGCGAATAAGGAAACACGGAAAAGTAACTAGGCAGAAAAGGCATCAAAAGAGATCGCTGGCCAGTTAGAATCAAGTCTAGATTAGTATAGAACAGAACGTCTAATTTTGAAAAAGGCTATCAGCTTGCGTGCCATGTAAACAGAGACCATTGCCATCAGTTTGCCGATGACAGCGCACGCCCACGCAAACACACACACCACCAATGACACCGCCGCTGCTAGTGTTAGGTCTAGAGCGCAGCCGCAGCACTCATTAATCGATGTTTCTGGGCTCATCAATTACTACGGCAATTAGTTCCGTTTGTATAGTGATTTTTTTCGCGGGGGGTGGCGAAGCGAATCCCCTGCTGAATAGAGAGGTCGACACGGACCTATCAACCAATTTAAATATAGTGACTCCCCAAGGTCGTGAGCTGGAAGGAGAGGGGACACTGTCAATCGATCGTGATCTTCCATACCAAAACCTTACGTCGTAACGAAGCTCTACATTGGATGATAGTGACCCTCCTCTTTTTCCATCTTAGGGAGTCACTAATTTAAACCGGACCATACATGTCGTATTCCAAAGTATTTCCTTCTCCAAATATCTCCCTCTAGCGGGATACACACCCAGACAAAGTTATAACCTCCCAAATAAACTCCATACATGTGTGGCAGTGTAGTGCATATAAGGGTAAGTGTGGATGAGTAAGGGGTGAAGATAGGGCAAGGAAGAAGAAAGAAAGATCACGCGAAATACGTGGCCCGTTTGTAAACGTACTCTCCGGCATTCGCCTGGTTTTCATCAAGAAATCGTAAAACTAGCGATCAGAGCAGCCGGCAGCTAGAATTCTCCTCCGAACAGCGGCTAAATTCGAACCAGCTGTCTAGTATCGAAAATTCATCACCGTCAGGACTCGACCCTATGATCTTCTGGTTGCAGTCACTGTCACAGTCACATTCTACCGGGGCGATACATCGTCAGGTCTGCGCCAAATCCAAATGGAGGTTCTACAGTTTCTTTGGGACGTATTATCGTTGTTTGGATGGATAAAGCACATTACAGACTAAGCGATGATTTGTAGTTTATCAGCGGGTGTGGTTTGTTAATTAACATGAATGTTTGAGTTGTACTAGTACGCTTCGAATAGGAGTATAGAGTACACAACCAAACTTACAAAATTTCATTACCTCTCTTAAGCAACTTTCAACAATGTATTACCTCCTCCATTTGCCTAACGTTCCCCGCCGTTCCACTGCCGATACCATTTCTCTTGTATACTCTCTGCTGTCTTCGCTGACGTCCCCAAAAAGTGAGTTTGGAAGCATTTTAGTTTGTGCAAACTCTACCGTTATTTTTCTTTTCCATTAGTTCAGGTGGTTTCGTGAGTCCTTTATTGAAAGTTAAGTTTGTGTGTTACATGAACCAGATACAAAGGTCAAAGTAATTTTCAACGCGAAGTTAAAAGAGTAACTTCTCAAAAAATCTCAAAAACGTGCATTTTCAGAGCGCTGATATTACGGAAAACTATTTTCAGCTTTATAAGTCAACAATCATTTCAACATTAAACATTCACCATTTCAGTAATAAATATTTTTTAATGAGGCTGACGTGTTATCGTTGTTAAGGCAATAAAAGGAAATAAGCAATAAAAACGCTAAATAAATCAAATGAAATGCACAATATCGTAAGGGAAATTCAGGGATAGTAAAGATTTTGGCGTCTCTGACAGTGAGTGATATTATGTATATAAATATATAATCACGTAACCCAAAAGGTCTGTCTTACACTAGCAGGTTTCCTTTTCATCCAAATACAAGTATCGATGTGTTTCGCATTATTCGTCAATTAAACCTTCCGTATATCTTATGGATGCAAATAAATTGTTCATTTAGATGTATTGCATGGTGTTATGTAACTAAATGAGTGAATGTATTCTGAACACGAACTTGCTTTAGGAAATTCTCGGAAACATTGATTACCAATTCTCACAAATCTCTATTAATTTTCATCAGCAATTCTATTAAATCATGGAAACGTTGGAAATGAATATAAACAACAAACAATTAATTCGAGAAAATACGTTATATTTAATCTACAATACCTGATTATAAAAAATGTCGAGAAACGTTAATTTGGAAACGTAAAACTATCAAATTTCCGCGAAAAGTAATTTATTAATTAAAAATTTTGTTATAGTTCATATTAGTTTTTTTCAAATATTCGAACTATTTTTCACTTCAAGAGCAAAACCAAATACCACTCAGAAAATTTTAAAATCATCAAGTAATTAACAAATATTTAATTAAAGCATAGGTCTATTTATCAGCATTAAACGTTTTTCATGACTTTCCACTTAAAATTGGTTTTGAGAATATCTTGAAAAGTTCGCATCCGATAAGTGGATAATACAAGTTCTTCAAATCGACTGAGCCCATCCAATGTTAGCAAACTGGACCCCCTACCCCCCGGCAATGGGGGTGGGGGAAATAGAAAAGTTTAATGGGAACCTCCTTCTTTATTACAAATTCTGATTATCCGAAAAAGACGTACCTTTGGTATGTAACGTCACTTGAAATCGAAAAAAAAAAGTGTTCATTAATTTGCAAGAAGATACTCAATGGTACCAAAGAATTACGACTGAGCCATATGTCATGAAATAAAAAAAAGTTAAATACAAAATATATGTATTTTTCCCTGTGTCATCTGCAATAAAAAGGGGAGCTTCACGTTTTTTACTTTTCCCCGCCCTCACCCCCGGGGGGCAGAGGTGGGAGGTCGATCTTGGCATCACCGATACGAACGCGTTTTATAACCCACTTCACTTGATCCGATGCGTACTTTTCGGGATACTCCCAAAACAAATTTTAAATGAAACATCCAGTGTATTAATATAATACATTTATACATACGCATATTATATAATTTTCGGTAGCTTTCAGAGGATTTTCATAAAATTTACATAAAAGTTAATTTGAAAATTTGGAGAAAAGTTCACTGCACCACTGCTCTTACAATCTTATTATTTTTCGGTCTGAGATCTACGTGCATGGCATCAATATATCCATCATATCCATGGTACGCGCATGAAACTACTTCTTGCAGTAATGAGCTCAGTAAATTCCAAAACGCACCTAAGTCTCAACTAATAAGACAATTTCTTCTTACAAATAATTAAAATGTAAATGTACATTTTCCATCTACAGTCAGAAAGAATGCTTACTTGATATGTGCATGAAACACCTAATTTCCAAGTGTTCAATCACGATTTTATGATACATATTTTTACCCTTGCCTTATTTTTTAATAAGCATCACATTTCTGAAAATCTTCATTCTGGAGATTTGCAGGACATGCGAAGGACGACTTCTTCGAATCAAGCAACAGGCAGACCAGAACATCCACAATGAACTCTTCCCGACCATCGCCATTCAATTCGCCATCAGGGAGTGTTGGTCTCGCAAAGCGTGTTTGTTACCTCAACCCGTCCGCAATAAAGGCAGTTTCAAAGGTCGGGCGATCCCTACTCGAGAAGGCCGAGCTAAGGGGGCGTGTCGGGGGGGGGGGCACCCAAGGGACGGCCGGTGCTGCGTCGGCGGAACGCCGTCCCCCGGGCACCCTCCTCGAGGTTCGACGCTGCAGATGCCGAAGCCTCGTCAGCGCCCCGACCCGCCCCCTCTCTGGCACCCTCGCCCCCGCCACCACCCCCCTCCCATCATGCCTTCGTCCTCGCTCCAGTCCCCTTCTGTCCTCACCCCGCAGCTTCCCCCCTTCCTTTTCCCACCTCCTCCTTCACCCCGTCGCTCGCTCCACTCCCATTCCCACACAGCACCTCCTTTGCCCCGCACCGCCTTGCCCGTCCTCGTCTCGTGACCAGACCAGGAGGGCTACTTGACGGGAAGGAAAGGCCTCCGGGCAGCGCTGTCATCGCTCCGGGAACAGCGATCTGCATGGCCAATGCAGCGGAATATGATGCTCTTGCTGCCTCTGCTATTCCCTGCGTGTCTTCACTGGCAAGCCAGTTTCGTTGCTCCCACAGTCAAGGACTCGCGCTGGAGAAGCACTTGGACGACAAAGCCTTGGAAAAGTAGATTTCGTACAAATATTGTAAATTAGACACATCATATCTCCCATTGGAGATTACATTATGATGATACAATTTTTGTTCCGTTTTGTTCTGACTTTAAATTCACTTCATTTCTGATATCAACACACCACTCTCGTTTTAACTTTTAAAATTAATTAATTATCTTGTTACTTATGCCCCAATAATCTTCGCAGAAGGGTAAGAAATGCATTTTAAACCAAGTTTTGGTCGAAGTTGACATTAAACGACAGTGGAAAAAGAGAGATACTCCTGCTATAAATTGACCTTCTGCACTACTCGTATATTCCCTAGACTGTTTTAACACAGTCGCGATGTGCACTCAGTTTAACAAATGTTAAAGCAAAAAGTCATCCGTTATCTTTCCAGATGTACTCTAAAAAGACACTTGTTCAGTGTACAAAAAATGCAACATTGGAGTCTGTCTTTTTAAGCACTCTGTGTTTTATATTTATATTATTAATATCGTAAAAAGTACATTAGTGGTTTGTACCTGAAAATTAAATTATAATTGTTCTACCAATATTTATACTCCGAGCCATTACACTGAAATAATTGTAACTAATTGGTAAATATTACAACAGCAATTCATTTTCAACCATTCATTTTAAAAATGAACAAATTATTTGAAATGCCTCTTAATATTCTCTGTCCAGGTTAATGGAAGCAAATTAACATTGGCAACGAGCGTTCACACACACAAAACACAGTGTATTAAAAATTTAAGGTTCGTTTAGTCGTGCATTGCAGTGACTGTATTAAAGATAAATGAAAATTAACTTTTAATAATAAAGTTACCAATCCTGAGATAAATATATTTATTAAGATACTAATATATATTCCAAAAGAAAAAATAATTTGTCACTGAAATGCACTATTTCACCGAAGTACATACGTTGAAAATAAGTTAACACATTTCGAAATTACTTACGTACACCAGTAAAAAACGAATTATCAGCATTTACCAGTTGCAGTTTTCAACAACGAAAGGTAGACAAAAAATGTGAAGCTTCCTCTGTCAATGTAAAGATGAGAACTATAGCTTTTCAATGTAACCACAACAGAAGCAGGTCGAAACTGATATCAAATATAGAACAAAGTAAAAAATAATTATTGAATTTTATTCACTGATCATACTATTTTAATAAAAATTCCAAGAGATTCACTTGTGTTAGCAACTGCAATACATCCTCACGTCTTTGAAGGGATTTGCATAAATCTATAAGGGAAACAAAAGCAGCATGTAATATATTCGAGGTGCGCACGACACGGTACGGCGGGATTTTACTCGCATATGTTATGTTTTTGGTGAAAACAATTAAGTATGCTGCTTATGCTCTCTAGAAAATTATCATATTTTACAAAAAAACAGAATTTGCATAGACATGAGGTGCATTGTTATTGTTTGAGAAGTTCAATATATTTGTGTTACAGACTTTAGGAATGTAGTATATTAAAAAATAGTTGCAGATGTCTATATATACTTTAAATGTACTTTGATTTCTTATTATGTTTTAAGCATATAAGAGAAACTCTACTTAAAAGATAAAATCCAATATATCTGAATGCATTATTTCATTCGTCCAAATCAAAATTAAACTCCGGGAAGTAATCAGATATTTCTTTCATACTTTTCTTCATAAAATAATTATTTCACTATTACGTGACTATTTATTTTCATTTACACACTTGGAGAAAACGTATGAATATCTAATTGACTGCACTCACATGTTTAAGCAGTGCAACTTCAGTGGAAGGAATCGAAAGAAGCCATTAACAATGAAGTCTCATCATCTCCTGTTCTATTTGGGACGGAGCAATGAAGAAATAGTTGGTGAGCGCGCCCATCCGCTGCGCTAAGCTCCTTGGGGAGAGCTCTCCGGAATGACTGCAGGTCTCCATGGGGAGAGTGAGGAGATCAGGGGCGGGGCCGACGGTGGGGGCATACGGTTACGGCTATGGTGGTATAGGGGTGATGGTGGCAACGGTGGTGATTGCGTATGCGTTCCCAGTGGCTGTGACAGTGCTAATCACGGGAGTCGATGGTGGTGGTGGTGATGTAGAGTCGGTTACTACCACGAGGGCAGGGATGACATGGCGGACCTAGTGCGAGGGATGGTAGTAGAGATACCGGTTAAGACTGCCAGTCTCCATAGCACGCGCATCGTACACCATTTAAGACACTAAGAGCTCTGTGCCGCACAAGGCTCGGGGAGGTCGCAAGAAACCGCCAGCGAGCAACACCAGAGTCCCGTTCGAGCTGCCCACAGCTGCCACGGCTTCACCGCCATGTTATCACCTTCAACACCATTGCCGTCGCCGAGTCATACCTTCCTCCACCACCACAAACACCACAGAAACACATACAACCTCACCACCGTCATCCCCAGGCCACCGGAACTAAGTATCCCATATCACACCACAACAAGACCCCGTGCGCTGCCCGTACGGGGTCCTGAGCGCACGACACGGCGCGCGACCAGGCAGAGCGGGCGGCGCACTGACCACGCCCACCACACCGCGCACCCCCACGACAGTCCCAAGAGCGCGTCCAGGAGGGAGGAAATCACTATTTTGGCACTGGAATCTTCAACACGCTACCTGAAGAGGCTCAGGGCATCATCTGATGTCACTGCAGTGCCTCTGACCGGGAGGTCTTAGGGTCGGGGGGGACCCCACGGTGGCAGGACTTTCGACACTAGCTTGTCAGCTAGGTGGCGTTCAGCCGCTGTGTGGAGGAGAATTCTAGAGGCCGGCTGCTCTGAACGGTAGTTTTCTGTGGTTTCTCCGATTAACGCCAGGCGAATGCCGGAGCAATCGGGCCACAGACCGCGCGCGATCATTCGTTCCTCTTCCTTGTCCTATCATTGCCCCTTACAGACGCTTATACTAACAAACATTACACTACCACACATGCCAGGAGGCTGGGCGGGAGCTTAGAGCTTGTCCCGACTGGGGCGGTGCCCTGCTGGTGGGACGTACCTCGTTGGGTAAAACCCCAAACCCGGATCTCGCCATCTAGTTGGGGAAGATCAACACCACCACTCAGAATAAAACATGCGCTACACTTGCATGACTAATGACCACAATAATTGACGCGCCCGGAATTCCTAACAATCAATCAATTCAACGCGCTGAAGCTTCTTTGTTTTATATTACACTGTCTTCCACTTGAATCCAACCTTATGTACGCTGTATTTCATTATTACATTCACAATTCTAAATTAATTACACCGTAAACATTTTTTTTAGTATGCTTTATCCTCGTAGAGAATAGAGTAAATGTAAACAATAAAAACAGAAAGTATAACTCCATCAAATCCTAATGTCACCTCACCTGCTGACACCACGGACACTTGCGTTGCGACTCGATTACACGTTGTTTAATAAAGACTTGATAACGACTTTAAGCACTTTTAAAACATTTACAAATGTGTGGAAAGACCAACAAAAGTAATTGTTCGCATAGGTAAAACAAACACATAAACACAAACACAAAAATAAACACATCTGCATTGCGGGCGGACACTAAATGTTTCCTCTTGTATACGAACATGCAGCGAAAATCATTTTGTGAGTCAGTCACTACCCTAAGGAAGCCTCCGACATGTCAGGCGAAACAGCGTCTCCCGGATAGCCAAGAATTTATGGATTCGAGCCGCGGAAGCTTACGTGTGCGTTAATCGATGTTTCATATTATCTCATAGCTAAATTATCACTATAATCTATTATCAAAAATTACTATTCATAAAATGCTCACATCTTTTCAGGAACCGATGCAAGTTTAAAGAAGTCAGGAGATGATATTATTTTAAAGTTTTACTTTTGTAGCATAAGCATGATCAGCGTACACACCTATTTTGAAATTGTACTTACTATTACTCGATTCTAAGTTTGCGGAACAGTACAAAACGCTTCATTCAAATATATAAAATAAAATTCAATGTATCATTAATATTTTTAATTTAAGAAATGGAGTCGACTCCTCGTAAAGCAGCGAGAGTTTTCCAAGAGGGAACCACGCTGCCTCAAGGAAATTGGATTCTGAAGCCTTCGCTGGATATATTGGAGTAGCGTCGTGGAAGGCGTCATGGGAGGCAGAAAATAAATCGAGAAAGGATACATTTGAGCAAAAACATCAAAGGTCAGAAGCGGAGCTGCGCAGAGGAACGAGGAGGCGAGGGAACGGGGCAAGACCTAGGCCAAGACCAACACGCTCTTCGTATTCTCCAAAGGGCGGAAAGCAAATTAATTGGAAATATCTTACGAAAACGCATCAATCTCCATTGCAAAGGTGTTATAAATATTAATCATATTAGGATTATTTTTGCAATTGTTTCCAACTATTTGTTGTGGATGTATTCCTCAAACTTTACTCCATAGATTTCTGCGCATTAAGAATCCACTATTAACTGGTAAAGCTGTGAATCTAATACAAGTAAATAATGCTAAGTAGAGTTTGGCGCTGTTGATATTTGTTTTCAATTTATCTATTTAATTTCATTCGCATATTTATTCAACGGTAGTTAAATATTTGTGTTTTTTATGAGCCACAGCTGAGTTCTCTTAATTTCTTCCTACAAAGTTTTATAGTAATAAATTTGATTCGCCTCTCTGATGATACAACGGAATAAGGATGGGTAGCACACGACCTCACTAGATAATTCAAAAACACGTATGCATGGATACGAGATAAAGCAAAACTGTGAATGGAGAAATGTGTGTTCCTTAACAAACAATGTTTTTTTCAAGATGTTGAGTCAGTTCGAACATACGGCGTGCGCAGTCAGTGGATAATCACAACTATTTCGTCTCTCTGGTGATCCACTCACAAGCTTCCTGGAATTGATGAATGTAGGAAATTCAACTGAGAAATCGAATTTCTCCTCAGCTCATCCGTCCCTAATACATCCTTCAACCAACTGAAAGTTCCACCAAAACAGATTTAATAACTTGACAAAGAAATGACTGAAGACATTAAGATTAACATCATTCATTATTTCTTACCTTCTAGTTTATGGCAGTTTGTAACTTCTGGACAATTCACATACTCAATATTTGCTTCTTCCCAAATATTTTTAGAATAATGGCCAAGCCAACATACTACAAATCGTAAATTGAACGAATCCAAATATCACGATTTTGTTACAGTAGTCATATGTAATTGTTATTTATTATTTAATACGAAAATAATGTGCAGAAAATCAATAATATGTTTTATTTATCAAGAAGTATTTTATTAAAATATTTACTTAAACCTAATTTTAAAGTTAACTAGCAGCAACGAGAGTGAAACGGAAGTTTTGTAAGCCGAGACCATTTTGGTCCGAAGACTGGTGGCAAGATTTTCGCCAGCACCCAGTAGCTAATCAAGGTAGATTGGATGAAACCAAGAGGTTGACTGCTCGGATTACGGTCTTTTACGTGGATTTACACAGATCAACTGCATGCGGATGGCGGGGAAATATCCTAAACATCGGGCCATGCGATCGCTCTTTCCCATCCTTCGGTCCCGAGCGATGCAAGTCCATTGAGAAACGTCAGACAAGCGTCGGAGTCCCCCCTCGAAGTGGAAAAACGAAACAATTCCTTTAAAAAGTTTATAATTAACATAATCGAATTGCATATCAAGTCCTTGGTGCCTCATTGGTTTGCGTGCTCGCTTTCTACAGCGCAACCCCGGGTTCAGTTTCCTGCCGGGGTAATATTATAATTGTGCGATTTCCTTACAAATGCCATATTATCTATTTCTGTGTGACGATGAAAAAGCCCACCCTAAGGTGGAGAAGACTAGTATACACGGTGAAGAGATGTCTTCGAGTTAAGCACACGAACCCCTTATCCCATGGCTGAGAGGTTGGGCCACGGCTAGTCGGCCAACGCTCGCATCAGGCTGTCGAGCCAAAGCACAGGTCATGAGAGGAAATATATATTGCAAAAAATACTTTTTTTAAAAACATTTTTAAGAAGGTAACTGAATCAGCTGGCTTCATGGCGCGCGCATCATACATGAGCCAAAGCTGCTTCCCTCCCCCTCCGTCCCCCCGTCGCGCAGCCGTGGCGCTCGTGCTCGGCACACTTACCGAGCGGAGCGGGGGCGGCGCGGGGGCGGCGCGGGGGCGGCGCGGGGGCGGCGCGGGGGCGGCGCGCGAGCGGGAGCGGGGGCGGGGCGGGGGCGGCGCTCTCTGCCCGGGCGAGACGCGCGCCGGCTCCTCCGGCGCTCGAGATCTGCTCCGCTTAATCCGGGTCAGCAGAGGAAAGCATTTAGGCACAGCGCGCGTCGCGTCGCCAGCATACGAGCGGAGGTTTTGCTTTTGTTTCTTGTGCGGGTCGGAGTTGGTATGAGAAGTGGCGAATAGTTTTTAAAGCTGAAGCAAATTACCAAGGGCGACATACGAGATGGAAACGTAGTGGTATCTTTTTTTTCAGTATACTCCGTTTCTAACCTTTTTCATAAACGTCCATCAAGCAGTGACAGTTTTCATGGTACAGTTCGTAGGCGGTTGCACTTACGACCCACAAAATTAAAGAACTGAAACCGAACCCAAACCAAACTATGGTGCATATTAAAACCCAACATAAAGAAATAAAACAATATCGAAAAGATGGTTTCATTTTACGATAAAATTAGGGATCTCTGAAAAGAAATAAGTGGAGAAGTATATACATTTAAGCCTTTATTATTTCTCCATTTATTCAGTCGCAATTATTGGCAACAGAATAGGCAATGGCAATATTAAAAATAACATTACATACACAAGTTCGTCTTTCCCCTACGAGATAAGCAATCGCACGAGAAAGAGAGTACAGGTATGCACATGAACTGCAAAGTATGTCTGTCATAACTACAGAATATCTCGGGACACAAACGAGAATTACAAGACGCACGCCCTCGAAATTTAATGAAAATTGGATGCCCAGATCGGACTGCAAATTTTCCCGGCGGAAATGAAGGGCGAAAAGGCTTTAATCGTATTGCTACTAAAAAAATAATGCTACAGGTAAATAATAATTCAGTTCATTCTTTTAAAATAACTTGTGAATGAATCTGAGACTCAATGAAAAGAATAAAATAGGTTGTTATGCAAATACACAGTAGGTTCTGAAACCGCCTTTGCTTTAAAGACTTTTTGAACGACCATTTAAACGAAATGGAAGAGGAACGTACGCATGCATACAAATGCCAGATGTATACAAATAGCCATAAAACACCCATTACTCTGAGTCATTAGTTTCAATATGTTATTAAAAAGAAAACGTTTGTATATCAAACAAAACAACAAGAAAAACACAATGTATAAGCAAATTATATAATTTGATTTTAACCCGGAATTTATAAAAGTGCAAGTGTGAGAGTGTCCAAAAATTGGGGGAGAAGGGGTTGTTGTATGTTGCTAGTTTTTGGACAATGGTAGTTTCCCCAAATGTCGCAAAACATTTCGCTGTAGAAAATATATGAAGAACGCTAATTCACACAGTCAAAACATTACATTGTATAGTAACTAAATAACGACTAGTATTTAAACGAAAAACGGCAAAAAAACTAAAACTTGACTATTGCATCCGAAACGTCGTGTTGCATTTTTTAATTAAAACGGAACTGTAAACGTTCATCGTGAAATTGTCCTTTTAACCATTAAGACCTTAATTTTTGAAGTTTTTATCACGACGATAATGGAGGATATTCAGACACATACTTATGTATTATTATACTAGATGTATAATTAATAGGCGACTAACTGTCATCGCTTTAAAATTCGCGCGCTTTAAAATGGAGCAAAACATTTCGAAATCGTTCTAAATAGCCCTCTCTTGAAAGCCTTCTTTTCTTGAGTTTCAACTACTATTCTATCAGACGTTTCTTCCATTGTAGCTCAACGTGTCAGTGAGATTTTCTCTGTACCATAATGAGCATGAGTCCTAGGTTTCACCGCTGTCGTGCTCACCGAAGTCTTGTCCTCCATGTTGGCACATACGGATACGCAGATTCACTCTGCCTGTTCTCTGCACTGGTGATCAATGATACAACATAATTTCGCCAATTTTATGACACTATATATTATGTAATATATTCTCAAATACACTATTCTTAATAAAATGAATCACTTAGGTGGTGATAAAAAAACTCAAAGCAATAAGGAGATAATACACATGTACATAATTTTCGTGGGCCAGCTGGTATTTCTATTTCACATCTCGAGCGGTGGTCGGGAGTATCAGGGAAGAGCTCCCGCAGCCGCCCTCGACCTGAGCTGCTGAGTTTGGGTCGTTCGCGTACTCTGTGGTACCCATTGCACTGTCAAATCTATTTATGTAAGTTTCTGAACCGCGAACCAGCAGTAAGCCCCTAGAGAATGTGGACCTTAAGAAATTAATTAGGGGAAAGAGACATATTAACTTTGGATGAAAAAGCAAAGAAAGTAAAATATCTTTATGAATTCTAAATACAAATTTGTTCTTTCAAATTAAAAGGAAAGGGCCGCTTCCATCACATCCATGGACGCTACGTCCCTGTATTGCAACGGTTTCCAGCAATTTTGACAAAAAAGACTTTACTGATGCTAGCAAATCAGACTTGATTATCCCAGGACCTGTTTGTAGACTTAAATAATTGGGGTGGTCTCCACAATAAAACTCATTGACCTTTCACCGGAGATATTTTCATAGTTTATTCCATAATGTCTGAAATTTTCTTTTCGATGACACAACGTACGAAGTTTTCGATTTGTCACCATAACAAGCAATGTTCGCACAGTGAGTATCGTGAACTGCTCTGGAATTGCAGATCTGTTTACATTAAATTTTTGCCACTACCTGAGACCTAAGGATAAAATGTTTAGAAGAGGTTTGCTTCGCGTAAAGAACGTTTCTCTGTCATCTTTAGACAGCAACTGAATTGAATCTGTAATACAGAAAATTCTCGCTAATTCCATGTAAGTGTGTTTCACTCTGTTATTTTTTTCTTTATTTTTATTTACTTTCCTACACCTCGTGTATTGCATTGTACTATAATGTTAATTTTGTATTCTTCGAAAAGAGGGCATTTTGAGCACAATTACAAAATATGTTTACTAGTTATGTCGATTGTAAATAAATTTTGTTGTTTTCAGAATCACATAATAATTTAAAAAAAAATAAACACTTTTTTGAAGCCATGTTTGGATCGAATTTGAGTGAAAGTAACGGCGCTGAGAGGTTCAATTGAGTTTCCGTCCAAAGCATGTGTGTGACCACAGGGCTTGACAACAGGACAAGCGGCGCTTGTGCTCGCGGTGCACAACAGTCGCCCACGCGTGGGGTGGGGGTGGGGGTGGGGGCGGCGGCTGCTCGTCGACGCCGGGGAACCAGCGCGGGACGCGACGCCGCCGCGCTTCGATAAGGAAGATTTATGAAACGCGCCGGGCGCCTTTATCCCCGCGGCGCGACGGCCCGTTTTTCAGCCCCGAATCCCTCCCGCCGCGCGCGAGCGCACGCGCGGAGGCTGGAGCGTTTACCGCGGCGGCGGCGGCGGCGGCGGAGAAAGAGGCCTGACGACGCAAAAATTGCCCGGGCTTACGTTTCCCCCGGCGACAGCGGGACAATCCCGGGGCAGGTGGAATACCGCCTCGCTCTTTGCGCAGCGAGCTCCCGCGAGGGTGGCCTACATGCGGATTAGCTGTGAAGGGCTGCTCCCTAATGAGAATGGCGTCACAATCGTGAAGCAATTTTACTACATTGGACGTAGTTGAAAATCGCAGAAACGGAACACAGTTGTGTAAATGTGCCGCAACTTCCAGAGTTTATCTATACTGCGGAGGTATTTTACCCTTTAGTAAATAAGTAAGAAGTGTCAGATTCACACACACTTAATCCCAAATCAATCGCCCCGTGATGTCACAACACCGAATTACAGTTCCGCAAGGCAACATTTGGCAACGTCCTTCATCCACTACATCTCTAGCAGCAGAATACGGAGACCCCGCAGCTCGTTCCAAGCTGTTAAGACATAACATACATCAGTAGAATAAAAAGGAGGCTATAAAAGCAGTAATTATTCGTATTTTTCTTTATTAACATTGGTCATCTTTAAAAAGCACCCCAAGATTGTCAAGTGCCCCCTCCTTCCACGTGGTGAAATGCCACTGGTCTTAACTGCGACCTAGGAAGAGGCCCACGAGCGGTCGCCAGTGCAACCGTGATCGATTTCTTGCTTCGACGGCCAAGTGCAGCGCATGACTTGCGGAAAATGAATTGGCTGGCGCTCGGGTGCCTTCCACGGGAAAAACGCTTTCCTGTCCGGGCCTTTTAATCGATTGCCTCGCCGGTACCAGGATTTCGATCAGGTCGTCTTCCCGTCGCGAGTCTTTCCACACCACTTGCCCGTCACACACGTTCCCTTTTTTCCCTCCGTAAATCAGAAATGTCTCCTTCACAATTTACACATGGAAAATGTGGTATTTTGATTATAGACAAAAGTCATCTATAGCAATTATTTCCTTATTTTATCAGTCATTATTATTATTCTAATAATAATTGATATAGAAGGTACTATTTTAATGTGATATTATTATTATTATATTATATATTATATTATTACTATTATGAAGTTTTTAAAAGGGATTCTAATGTTAGTCTGCGTTTGGACTCACAAACAAGTTATTGCATAAAGTTCCCTTCATATTATTTTATGTGTGTCTTGCAAGGTCAAATCCAGTCTTATCTGAACATCTCTTACAGCTAGCAGCTTTCAACGTTCACGCTCCTCTATCGCCACGGAGTAGGTGCCCCTCCGAGACGTCTGTTTCCGCCACACGTGTGCGCTTCCCGAGATGTTCGAGAACAGAACGCGATAATTGTGGCGATCAACTGGCTATAGTTATTGTGAGTAATGGTACGTAGAAGCATATGGTTCTTTTAGTATAGTTTGGTATGGTGGCTTTTAGTATAGTTTGTTTACAATCTTTACCGATATTTTACCGCCTAACTCTCATTAACCTGTGACACCCATTAATCCCGCTCCCCCTATATCTTACAACGAACTAGCTCATGATATTAAAGTCATTAATGTTTCATGTTGTCAATTTCAAGGTGAGACAAAGAAAAAACTACTAGCATATCCGACCTGCCAGTGATAAATTGCAGTTGGACTAAAACTAATGTAGAATGAGAATGCCTGATCAAAATTCTATTTCCTTCACCCTGGATTTTTCCAGATGCATTAGGCATTGTTAACACTAATGTAGTTAAAATGTTTCTCAATGAATCTTATTAGTAGTAGTATTAATAGTGATAGTATTGTTATTACCAGTATTATTATTATTAATAATAATAATAATTATTATTATTATTATATTTACTATCATTAGGAAGAAGTATTGTAATTTAGCTGTAAGATCAATGACAGCAACTCGTTCAGGATTCAAGAGCGCCTACCGCCGCCTCATTAAAATAGCTGTATCTTCATTAACTCTATGGTACAAGCAAATATCCAGGTGTAACTATCCGGTACTAACCAGGTACAATTGGTTATCATTTCACATTTTTTGCAGTTGTTGTGACGAGAATGGTAGTAGAGTTCCGGTGCACCCACCGCCTCATTAAAATGGCCATATCTTTATTAATTGAATGGTACAAACAATCATTCAGGCAGAACTATCTGGTACAAACGAGGTACAAATGTTTTACAATGTTTCCAAATTGTTTACGATGGTGGCGGTGCCAGTGTGAAGTTCGCACCACCACAATAGAAAGTGCTCTATCCTGTAAGTGGTAATGGTAATGGTAATGGTTTCAGTGGTTCTTGCTGTGGTGGCGGTGTCAACTTCACGGACATCTTCCCGAGTGATGTGATGTCACGCCATTTCTCAGTAAATCTTGCGTGGCCTACATGTACAATTTGCCATCGTTTCTAACAGGCCAAACCTTCCAAAGTGTTCTGGAACAAATTGAATACTCGTTCCTGATATGTTCATTCTCTTCGCCGCCCAGTGCCTCATGCGCGGAAAATCTTCTGCTTTACGTTGCGAAAGTCACTTCAGATAGGCGCCACGCGACGTGCGTGCTTGTATGTGTGTGTGTGTTTTCTCCCGAACTTCCTAAGGCGGCATAGAGCTTGCTTCCCTATGTAATATTTCATTTCAATGTCTCACAGCGAGCATTTCCTTCAAATGTGTCATGTGTTACCAAATGTGAATGTGTTACCTTCAAATGACATATTAACTTGTCCACTGTTGGTTCCGATCCAACCGCGATGTGAGTAGTTGCAGTGCGTCGTCGCTCCTGATATTCGTTCCAACTCTGTACGAATCATTCAGCATGCTTCTTTACGCATTGCATATCAATGTGTCAATAGCAAGCATTACCTGTACTAAGTGAAGTATACTCTAAATGTAGCCCAATCACCAAATAACTGTGATTTGTATATGTGTGCCTGTGACTTTTTGTGCTCAAGAATAATTGTACAGTTGCTCAAATGCGTGTCTGCTCCTGACATACAATTGCAGACAGCCCTGGAATTCTCACTCCGTGAACACAGGCCATGAGAGCCATATTAGGGCTTCAAACTGTTTTGCACAATCCATAAAACCATACAGTCCACTCAACATTCTCGAATGCACAGCTGTCTGAATAGTTTTTAGACAATAAATCGGACTGGATTATATTGTTAAAAGATTCAAGGAGTACAAAACAGTAACAATAAGAGACGTTTATGTCTATCATCAATCTAGAATCACATATATTATTCACAAATCTTTAAGAAATACTGTACTAACGATGAAAAGAGGTTTGAAGATTTTCCTCTGTTTTGAATAAGAAAATTGCATGTTTGAATGGAACATGAAATGAGATTTCCATGCGCTTGTGTAAACGATTCCTTTAAAAATTGCATCGAGCATTAAGGTAAACACTGGAACATAGTTACGAAAATATGAAACCAGAAGTCAGAAATTTCTACCGCAGATTTGTTTTCGATCGTTCGAATGACAGAAATGGACGACTAGAGCCAACTTTTCTTTGGCAACCCAGGCAAAGAAGAAGCGATTAAAAACAAATCTATCACAATTGTATAAAGCTTTCAGTCTTGATTCCTCGCCGTGTGAGAGCGCTTAAAGAACTTTGGAGAGAACCGTGGACATCGATTCTTGCCGCCCGTGCCGCTCGCAGTCTGCTCGCCCGTGCCGCGAAACGGAACTTGTCGGTGGAAATTTCGGGACAACTGTCAGAAGTAGTTCTGCATCTCATGACAAACATGGTAGGAAAACTTCCCCTTTTTCTCACAACAGTAGGGGTCGGAATAGTCGGCGACTGACTGACGGTTTCCTGGAAGTTTGTGAATACGCGATCTACTACAAGAAGTTTTGTTCACTGGCGTGTTCTTTTCTTTCTATAATATAGAGTGTAACGAAGCAAATATTTATTTCCGCCAATGTGCTATTTTCCATTCTTTTCGTAGACTGCAAATAGCCATCTAATAAGTAGCAGACAGCATCCAAAGAATGAAGAATTACATTACATTACTATTACTGGAATTAAAATGCCACTAAACAATGTCGGAATTTAAGAAATGACACTATAAAAGAAGAAAGCTTCTCCAATAAAAGAAAATATGAAGTCGTACAATACAGATCATAAAAATGAAAAGTAATTTTACACAACAGATTTTAACAACGTCCTTTAATGTATTAGATATTATTGGGGCTGTTTAATTGAACATTAAATGTACGTGTAACCTGCACCTCAGGTTCTGGGTCAATAACCCCCATCTCGATCAAGTTCTTCATCCAGCTTCTCTGATTCGCGCGAAAGCTGAAATAACTCTTTGGGATTCTTCTAAACATAACTGAAACATTACTATTTATGCACATTTTCTAGAGTTCAGTGGCGAATATTATTATTCAAGTGTAGTTCTTCATATTTTCGCGGAAGTAAATCGATTCCTTCACGAATGGCACCATAAGGTAGGCAAAATCTGTAGTTGATTTGCCTTTGCAAATACTTTTTATTAGATGCGAGTGCCAAGCGTGTTATCGCATTCCAGAATTAGGCATTTTAAGTACGAGAAATGAAACAGATGTCCTCAGGAGCAACGTACGGTTATAAGGCACAAGTACCAATTTCCGCGAACACACTGCATTTTCGAAAATTGCAAACAACCTTTCGCCCGGGCAGAAGGATCCAACCCAGGCAGCATCGCAAGAGAACAATATTGATCATAGAGACTTCTTTAAAACTGTTCTCAAAATTGATCTTTAAGAAAGGTCATATGCCTTTTAATAAAAAAACGAGTAATTTTCGCATAAATACAGTTGTAAGTTACAGCAATTTATAAAAACACATTTTCTCTAAAACGCCTCCAAACTGTTTTTTAAAATTATTTCCACGGATGGAGCAAATGAGGCTAAAAACATGGCGCAGATCTCATTTCGGTTAAACTTTCTATATTTTCAAAAAAATGCTCAAGCGAGAAAATGCGAGAAAGTTTGTGTTATTGTAGCTCTCTAATCGGTAGTTTTTACATTATTATAGAACCAATATGATTATTACATTAGTATATTACAAAATAACCATTATATTTTTGCATATTGTATGCAGAGTATTTTCATTATTACATGTACAGGTATAAGATTAAGAAAGTAAATGTCAAGAAAACCAAACAAAAAACACTGGATGGATTGACCTTTGTTTCTTAAAGTAGTCCTTCCAATTTAACCACATTAAAAAATCACCCATAGAAAAATAATACATTTCATTCATCTCTTTTCAATAGCCACTTTTGGCCGGTAATTGTTTTTTTAGCAATACCAGAGCAAAAACAATAGTAAGTAATACGAGAATCAAAACAAAAAAGCAGTTTTCGATTGCCACTCCTAAGAAGCGGTTCTGTTGGGTCAACCCTGCTCGTTACGGGATCCACCCTGAAGTTTCTTTTCGGTAGAGGTCTGCGCGAAAACTTGAACGTTTGCATCGACACGCCTTCCAGCCAGATTGCTCGGGGCCCACCGGGAGGGGGGGGGGGGGCAGGGAGGGGGGCCGGGGCGGAAAGACGCACCGCCGCAAATTTACGGAAGCGCGGTCCCAGCGCGCCGCGACGCCCCTGATGGTCCTCGCAGGGTTGCCAAATGGCTTGTTTTACAACCCCCAAAAGGGGTATTTTTGTCGGTGGTAGAAAAAAATGGAAAACAAAGTGATTGGGGAATAAGTCAAGTATTTTTAACCGTAAAATTTTGAAAATTGTATTTGGAATAAAAAATGTGCTCTGTAAGTATGACACTTTAATTTTAGCGCAGCAATCTTTAAAGCTTTTTATAAACCCATCCACTTAAACACGCGCTTAGCTCCCCAGAAACGCACCAATTAAACAACGAATATGCTCCCGGCCACAGCAGCGGACGTTAAAATAGCAGAAACTGACATTTTGGTTTTTATTATCGAACTGTTCATAAATCATTGAATTGATGACACCACTCTCATCTCCAAGCCCGTGCTACAGACATACAATTATGCCGCATAATTCGGAATATAATTTATGTCAAATCTCGCTGTGGTACATAATTTAAAAACACAATTTTTGAAAGTATCAGAATTATAAAATATTATTACAAATAATACAAAAATTAGTAACTTCCAGGAACATTAAATATTCTTAGAAATTTGTGCATTTTTATCATTCTAAAATATGACCACAAACTTGAAAATATATAGCTGCTATTGATCAAACTGCTTCACTAAAGTGATAATTATAAAATGTTTATTTTTAAATTCTCTAATTTTAAAATTATCATTTTATAATAAGAAAAAATGTACAATTTTCCCTTTAAAGATAAATTTAGAAGAATTGTAATATACATAATTATCAATCAATAACTGCGCAATGTTTAGGGCTTAAATTCAATATGTATTGGAAAAAGCACTAAAATTTATCTTGCAATCGCAACAGCCGATATAATTCTTAGTGAAAGATACCATCATTTTTATCAGACTTTTAAATTTATTTGAATGTTGGGGTTAAAAAATCTAAACATTTCATTCAGGACATTTTTCGTGCAAAGTTCTTATTTGGGGAATTGTGCGCCATTGGGGGAAAGGCTCCGAGGCCATCTGGCAACCCCGGCCCCGGGCGCCGCTCAATCTCCGGCGCGTCGGCGCGCCATTAATCACCGACCAGGCGCCCTCCGCCCTCCGCCCGCGGACGCCGATCGCGCTGTCATCTTTTCCGTGCGGCCCCTGCACCTGCACTGCCGCCAAAACATCCAATATCACCATCGTCTCCGCTAAAGGTCGACAAATAAAAAAGAAACCTGCTGGACAGCGCATGCGCGAGATGCACGTGTGATGAGGGAAGTCTCCGCCGTCAACTTGCGTCGCCTCAGCTGGGGGCCGCGGGACCCGAAAATCCAAAATCATGCGCTCGAACAAGCTACGTAACTTTTGTTTTGTACTGCGAACCTGAAACTCTCGGTGAGAATTGCCTTTTACAAGTGAATGTTTACTCAGATGGCAATTATCAGGACAGGGAAATCGATACCAACTACGTCTATCACTATCGTTCTATCTTCCTTCCACGAGCGAGAGGGAGAGTCAGCTTTCGAAGCCGCATGCAACACCGTGTGCAGAAAGCTACAGTCAGATGGTTTTACAAAGTGGTCGGGCAACGCCACAATTTTCCATTCGCCTCCGCCCATCATCCGCCTCTCAGTCACTGTCACTACGTCCACTCACATCTCCAAGCCTACCACCAATGCTTCCGGTATCTGCTCTACCTCCACAACAACCTGACGAATTAAGTTTAGGCCGCACCAACATCAACAGCCACCATAATCTTTCTTACTCCACATTAATTACTTACTCCTACGCAGGAAGTGATGAGGGAATAATTGAAGAGCCTTTCGTGGCCAGTTATCCACTTAATACTTTAAGTCTGTCATTACGAAGATTCTGTTCCTATGCTGGTTGTCATCACAGAGAACACTCCTGAAATAATTTATTTCCTCCTGTCCCGGTACCCCTTCTAGTCATCGCATGGTCACCCGCAAAAACCCCTTGACCATCTGCTGTTATCTTAAGCGATGCGCCATTTGCCGCTTTTTGCACCCTCACAGTTCGTCAGTTCTTCCTTAGGTCGCGTCAGATCCTCCACTTCACCGAATACCTCACACATCACCAAGACTAAGCCTCCACCCAATCCCCGTCCTCGCTTCGCCGCTGCTCCACTCACTGCCACCTACCCAAACACTGCATTCAACCACCAACCACCTATGCCCCTTATCCAATCCCACGACCTTCCAACCACATTAACTCAGTGTAGTGGAAGCATTGATTGTCATGGTACTCAAAGTGATATAAGCCTTGCGGCAACGCTTCTTTTACATATAGCCACCTAATACCGTAATGTAGTCATTACGAGTACTCTCAACCACACATCGCTTGTCTTTACAACGCCCTTTACAACGCCCCTTTACAACGCCTTTCTAATATGCTCGCTTCTGTCACCGTCTCTAGAATTCTACGGCTCCATTCACCACAGACACAAAACCACTCCCATTAAAAGATCTGCCCATATGTCAAGGCGCACTCCGCCTCAGCTGCCAGCTCTAAGCTACCAACGCTACCGCTCGTCGCTGCCGCCCCCATCGCCTCCGGCCCCGCCCGCACCGCTCCGACATCATTTCCGCTCCGGAGGTGGCGGCGGCGGCATCCGACTGATCCAGCCCCCACCACAGCCCTCTCCGCCATCGCTTCCCTCCCCACTGCTGCGCCCTTCGCCTCCATTCCCAGCCCGCGCCCCCGGCTCCGCTTCCCACTCCGCCTCTCGCCATTCCCCATCCCCTCCGCCCGTCACCGTCCTGCCCGCCTCCGCCCGTGCAGCAGCTTCTTCGCCCCGAGGAAGCGGGGTCTTTTGCGGAACGACGGGAGAATGAATGAGACCGCGGGTATTTGAGGCCCCGGCGAAAGCGAGGAGACGGCCCGAGGCAGGAAATACAGAACGTTTCCGGGGCGGAATCACGAAAATGGGATACTTGATACAGCTTCTTTCCTCGTACTTCATTACTGGTGGTTGGAAGCGGCGGGACGTCAGTGGGTGTCGGATTCGCTGCAAAATTTCAAACCAAGAGAGTAATTTTTTAGATGGCATTGTGCACACGAGCATACTGTGAAAGGCTACCTCAGAATTCGTTCAGAATTCCAATTCGAAGACAGAATAAAAAGATACCATTCTAAGAATTTACATCTGTTCGCGAAATTTGATCAGATGACTAGATGCGATCCTTTTTGTATTGGGTACATTTATTCACGCTACATAATGCAGCAACGTCTCTAGTGAATTCTCTAACTCTACTCGGCTAACAGAATTTTGATATTGTGTTTGTTATACGTTTCAATACTCTTATAATAAGTTTGAATAGATTCTCCACATTAAATCAATTTAGAGTGCGAAAGCTTTCAATTTATAGAGTTACTCAGAAAAGTGTCCCGAACATACTGTGTATGCTATATTTGTCGACAAAAACTGCAATTCTTGATAATTTTCCAAAACGAATGTGGAATTGATTCTACACCACTGTATTGTTCTGGAATTATTTTGTACGAAAAAAGGTTATGACACTTCGATCACTTAGCACTTCCCCCTCTACATTTCATATCAGAGCTTTAACCCTTGAGGTGAACGACATGCCGTTAGTGAACAGCACCTCCCGCTGAGAATTGTCCTTCCAGCTGACTTTGGGAGTTTCCCAGCAGTAAAGCACGTAAACTACAGAGCCATGTAACCGCAGAAGGTTTTTACTCCGGAGCTGTGGGTGCAGCTGCTTTCAAGAGGTTCTACTTCCTTCCGGTTTTTGCTTTCCTTCACAATTACAGCCCCGCGGACCGCAAAAGAAGATACGAACGCAGGCGAGTCCCTCCATCGAAGCTCAGAGCCGCGTTTACACTACGCACTTGCACAGTTAGCTCGTGTTACCCGAGTAGTTTAATCGTTCGCTTCAAATTAGACGTTGCTGATGCCAGTACTGGCAAGTGCCATAGGACAGCACTTTCTGGATACTTGATGTGCGTGTCTGTATCTAGAGCTGAGAACATAGAGGCTTGCGGTGGACTTCGGAAGAAACGAATGACGTAAGCACTGGATGTGCAGAAGAAAATTAATGAGAACACGCTCGCGCGACCTTTAGGAGAATTTTACCAGAATATCTTCTCTTGGCAAAATTTCAAATTTATGATAATTATTTTTCGTTCATGAAAATGAGATACTTGATACAGCTTCTTTCCTCCTACTTCATTACTGACGGTTAGGGGTCGAGGGAATGTGACTTAGCCTCAGATTATCAATAGTTTAAACCAAGAGAGTAGTTTTTAGATGGCATTGAGCACACGAGCATACTGTGAAAGGCTACATCAAAATTACAATTACAATCATTTTGATAACAGACTTCCTTGATTGGATATCTCGGGCGCAGTGCAAACCGTGGCTACACACAAAAACATTCAGGAGATATAGACAACGTGTTTGGATCTGTATTTTTAAAACAGCATTTGCTATTTTCTCCATCAACAAAATGAGGAAATAAGCGTGGAACACGTTTGAAACTAATGCTTGCTCCCTCCGCAGAGGGTTTGCTGCTCATTTTCCTCCGCTGGAGCCGGGTTCGATCCCAGTCCGATCCACGTGAAATTTGTGGGGAAGAAAACGCCCCTTTCCCCTACCTATCAATCCGTGTTCTCCATCTTCATCGTACCTGCTCGCAGCAGCGTTGAGTTTGTGGCTTCGCGCGTAGGGCCGTTGTGCCGGCTCCAGTCCAGAGGAGGCGGGGCGGGGCGGGGCGGGGCGGGGCACGGGAGGCCTCGGAGGAGAGCTTCTGTCGACGCTCCGCGCCGCGTCGCCTTGGGCCGCTACCCTCGCTCCGCGTCGCGCCCCACGTGAGTCGAAGGTCGACCCCGCGATGCAGCTACGCGCTTCTCGTCCTAGTGAACGGTAAATTCCCCGACGGCTCGGCGCGGCAGGTACGCGCCAAGGACTTTTTCCTTCCGAAGACAGTGAGCTGGCGATAGTCCTGATACGTAGGCGCCAAAAATTACATTCCAGTTTCCCTTTTATCTCAGCGTCAAGTATTACAACAATATCACTTTTTTGTTGAATAATGATTAGTTTCCCCCCAAAAGTAGACACAGAATTCACGGAGTATGATCCGCATGCAACTTGTTTTTCCATTACCTTCTTTTATGTATATTGAATGTTCAAGATAAATAAATGGATCGTATAATGTGTATTGGTTGTAATGGCAACATCGTCACAGAAGCGGAAATTTCCACCTTATACTCGTAATAAAAAGAGTGAAATAAATGACGACATCGGCATAGATAGAATATTGCTGGAGCAGAAGAAGAATGACTTTGTAATAAAATGGAAAAACTTTGTTGAGTATTACTGGCAAACATTTTATAACCAAAGATGAGAGAGAGCCCATAGAGTATGGAATAGAGTAAAATAATGTCTTTGTTGAATAGAACACTCACCTCAGATGAGATGTGCTACTGTCTGTGTAGTCGTGAATTCAATCTTTGTTTTTCGTCGAACGTTTTGTAATTTAGGAATTGAGTGTCATTTTAGTAATGGGCAAAGGCAAAGACAAGCCCTCCAAGAGTTCTCTCCAGCCAGTGGCCGCTTGGCTGAAGAGTCTGCCACCTGCTAAGATCAGCGCTGCGCCTCCGCGCGCGTCCTTGGCGCGCCTTCCCTTCGCCGGGCAGCGCCGCCCGCCGCCGCCCGCCGCCGCCCGCCGCCGCCCGCCGCCGCCCGCCGCCGCCCGCCGCCGCCCGCCGCCGCCCGCCGCCGCCCGCCGCCGCCCGCCGCCGCCCGCCGCCGCCCGCCGCCGCCCGCCGCCGCCCGCCGCCGCCCGCCGCCGCCCGCCGCCGCCCGCCGCCGCCCGCCGCCGCCCGCCGCCGCCCGCCGCCGCCCGCCGCCGCCCGCCGCCGCCCGCCAGGTCGCCACGCACTCTGCCGGGCGCCTGCCTCGAGCCACTGGGCATGCGTGGTTTCAAAGCGGATGCTGCGGTTTCTTCTTCTCGTCCATAAATTACACTTGTATTTCGATATGTAATTGATTTATTCACTCCAATTGATACAGTTCACAACCCTGCTAGGAGAAAGGATCCCTTTCCACGTAACCAAGCTAAGAGAATTCCTCAACAACTTCTTCACCTTTTGCTTCCAAGACCCTTCCGTCTCCCCATAACGTCTCAGTCCGAGAAGCGGTCGCAACACAGACCATCTTACAAAACACAGAATTAAATTTGAATTAGTTTTACAGAAATTCGAAATATTGAAAGTCATACACATTCTGTGAATTTTCTTTAGAACTATTATTAATAAAACATTCAATTTTTTTAAAACTAAAAGCATTTAATTGGCACCGAATTTAAAGTCAAACAATATTTAAAGAAAAATTAAAACATTTTCATGTGAAGTTTGCAACTTTGCACAGTTGTTGATTTTCGTTAATTATGTCTTCATTAATTAGGTTTAGAATTAGAAAGGTTCAATATCGTGCTGCTGCAAATGAAATGTGGCAGCACTGGTGAATAACCATGGTAAACTGGTGTTTACCGAGATGATTAAGGCAAGTGTTGTCGCAAGAAAGAGTGTATAGGCACTCATCAAAAGACAAGTTACAAAAACGGTTAGGAAAACTTCATCACAAATGAGCACATAAACATTGTGTAACTTTCAGTTACAGACTTTGATACAAGATGATTTAGCATTTTAAAACAGTAACTGTTAGTGTCTAGAACCACTTTTGCTTTCTTTCAAATTCAAGTTTCTGGTCTTAGGTAAATAACTTGGACCATTCACAATTTCCCAGTGTTCTTTTATGAACAAATAAAGAAACAATAAATGCAAAAAATGACGCAGATTCTTAATATGTATATAATCTACAAATATATGTGTATATGGCAAGCACTTAATGTATTTACCTTCTTCTGTCGATCTGTACGATGTGCTCAAGTCTAGATTTAGAGTGCTAGCTTCCCTGACTAGAAAAGTTAGGACTCCTTATTCCAAGTAAATACGTTCCCGTTTACCTTCATACAATAAGTAATTAATTGCAGTGCTTGGGAAGAAATGTCTAAGACTTTGTGTACAAGTAATATTACACTGCAATATTTCACACACTGGACCCCTCATCCTAGGTGGAGTCCTTTTTGTATATCTGAATCTTTGCTTTTGTTTTTTGTATTGCCTAAAAATATCGAGAATACTGCTTATTAAGCTTATTATACTGCTTATTATGTTGAATATGCTCATTTTATCGCTGCTCGTTACGAAAGGCGTGCTCCCAATGCCTGCGCATGCGTCCACTTCCATCGCAATCTCACCGCATTTAGTAGCAAAATTTAGAAATCTGTGAAGCACTGCACTGAAAAAACCGTCGGGCCCGCTGCTCGTGGCTGATGTGCTCCCTTTCCACTTCCGGTTAGGGCTAGAAAAACTATAGCTTTCAAAAATTGCGTGGGTGGTACCTGAAACTGTGACAGGGAAAGCAGACAGATGCAGCTGATGTCTTAGAAAAAAAGTGGGTATTTAGAAGAACCGGGGCATCGTTGCTACGGCAACAAGGTTCACGGCATGTGCATACGGCGCGCCCCACTTCGCGAGGGCAGAGAAATTCGGGGGCCGCGCGACGTGGCGGAGGGCCATCAGCCTGGGCGGCGCGACGGGGCGCGACAAGGCGGCATAAGGCGGCGCGAGTCTCTTTCTTCCGCGCCGACAGGCGCACGTGTCTTATACACACTTTTGCGCCTCAAAGGAATCTTCTGTCTCTTGTAATATTTGTAATTATTATTATTATTATTATTATTATTATTATTATTATTATTATTATTATTATTATTATTATTATTATTAATATTATTATTTTCGGCTTTTGAAATTTGTTATCAGACGAGAGGAAATTGTTAACTATAAGGGAACTGCTAAGGATAAAATAATTTTAACATTTTTCATGACTAGTATACATTTTTAAACTTTTGAAAAACTCACTGAAGTATGCTATTGTAGACAAAGGTCATTATATGCAGTCACTGTTTTGTGTTAATTCACAGGCTAAATCACTACTTTTTTTCTTTCTTTTTTTTTTAAGTAAATGTTCCTGAAAATTTCTGTATAACGGCACACAGCTCTATCGATCTAGTAGATGAATTCTCTCTTCTTATTTCTTCATTTCTTCTGAAATACAAGATCTATTTTTTAAGTAAGTATGTATGTGAGAATGCATATTGTCAAACATTGTGTGAAATACGTGTGAATAAGTATGTGAATGGGCAATGTCAGTACTTGAGGAGTGATTTAAGGCACGAAAATGGGCGGAACCACAGAACTGAAAGGAATCTTTGATGAATGGCGCAACGAAAGAAGAGCCACGAGACAGTCTTGCACTATCTGCATTTGATAAAGAATATCTGTGGGTAATGACAGAGGAAAGATTTATGAATGATGAATGAGCATATGGCGAGCGGGAGAATTAACTCAGAGGAAGCAGGGCCTCGCGCCTCCTCCTTGCCGGAACCTGAACCTCGGTGCCGCGAGGCGGAAGGCGAACCCGTTGGCGACCTTCCAGCTCGCCCTGGGCGAGGACGGTGAAGACGGGTGTGGACGGGAGGATTCGGGTGGGGAGGACGGGAGCAAAAGGGAGCTCCGGCGGCCGGTCTGGGCGGCGAAAGACGGACAGAACCGCCCCGGGGCATCGCGCCGCCACGCGTCACGCTGTTCCGGCGGCCGGCGGCCGGCGGCCGGGCGAGGGGCAGGCGCAGGCGCAGAGGCGGCCGTCACACGCTCTCGTCGCTCCGGTGATTTATGAGCCTTCGACGCGTCCGTCGCCGGGCGCTCTCTGGGAGTAGACGCACGCCTCCGCCTCGCCCCGCCCCGCCCCGCCCCGCCCCGCCCCGCCCCGCCCCGCCCCGCCCCGCCCCGCCCCGCCCCGCCCCGCCCCGCCCCACCCCGCGCCGCACACCTTCGCTCATTAGCATCGGCGCCTGTCTCTTGGCTTGGAACGTCCACCTGCACCTGCGCCTTTGCCCTTGCCGCTGCCCCCCTCTTGCACCTTCCTCTGGCATCCATCCTCTTTCTATCCGCCTCTTCCGCCATTGCTTTCTCACCCTCTACCTTACCCTCACTTTCCTCCACTCTAGTAGCATGTTTCACCACCTCCGTACCTTGCTTCTCAAATTTCTCATCCCCTCTACCCCTCATCTCTACGCCTTTGCCATACCCTTTCGGTAGAATGCTTTGGCTTTGCCACAACTTTTTGCAAAGGAAAGCGTTTGTTCCCCTTTTCTCCCGATTTGACATCCTTAACACGGTGCATCACATACGTATTTTACGGCTTTCACGCCCAAGGTTTGCAAATCTATTAGTTCTCAGGACAATGAATCAACAGCTACGGCAAGTTCTACGGCACTTTCATAGTTTCTCGCGTCATATGACATGTTTTATTTGAATCATAATTTATCACTTTCTCCAACAACGACCGGCGTCATCACATATTCACCATTAAATCGTCTCGTTCATTGGCTAATAAGACACCCAATGCAACTACGTAATGCGACAAATGGTGCGAAGAAAGAATGTTCGTCCGGACCATCACTCATTTCTCTACATAAATACGATGCTTCCACCCTCAGAACCAAACCCCACTCTCCCTAATGACATCCCTTTGACATTCATCGCATCTTTCGACAGCGACAGCTCTACCAGAGCAATAATGAGACATTCGTCCTCAACGAACAGGTCGTTAATACCCAATAACATGCGCCACTTTCCAAATTACGCAGTCAGCATAGTCTGGAATAATAGACTGAACGTTTGACGAGGTCAGCTCGATAATTCCCAGGAGCGCACCAAATCGCGTGATATTTATAGTTGTTCTTATTTTAGGTATAGTCTTAAACATTGCTGGTGCTTAAGACCAAGGCATAGATACTAAAAATGGATCGGAATGGATATAAAAACTCATTTACTGATATAAACGAAATCGACTATTGTTATCAAAGTTTAGGCCCATCATGCAGCTTTTCAGTAGAACTATTCTCACGGCAAATTCTTTTCTTACTTCTCAACTTTGTAAAATACAAAAGTATTGTATTTGAAATAAAAAGAACATCAATTGACCCATCTAATTTAATTGAAGTATCCTAACAATTGTTCGATTATTAAATAAAATATATTTATTTCATTCATCTTTTGGATCATGTTTCTTGATTAATCAGTACAGGAAGTATCAATAATTAAAAGAGGATAATGTCGAACTGTCGATTATCTTCTCGGTTGTTGGCATCATGCATGTTTTAGAAACAGCCTGGGAGAACACACGTAGGCCAGTTACTTACAGGTACGTCAATACAAGCCATTTTTAAGCAGATATTGAATTTTATTTTGTGGTATAAAAATATTTTATTTTTACGTGTTATATGATCATATAATAAACGTGGAAATGAATATTATTTAAATTAAAATTCTGATTTATGTAGAGACCGATTTTTATAAATATAATATTTTTTGTCCAAACTAGCACGTTACCGTAAGTACATCGATGAAAAATCATTTTCTTTATTTTTTAATGCTTTCCTGCTTTCGTGACGCCGCCAGCTAAACAGCGCACACCTCTCTACTCGCCGCCTTCGTAGATTGGCGTCGCGTCCGTCAGTGCTTAACAAACGGGCTCCGGACTTGCGACCCGCGAGTACCGCAGAGGGCCATGGGGCGACGCGCTTGCGGACGCAGACACCCGCCGCCGACGGGCACTTCGCGGCGGCGAAGGAGGCGACAAGAAAATCCATACTCCGCTAAATTTAATGTCGCTCCCCCAATTCGTCAGGAGAGTGGCGAGAATCCGCACAGCAGCAGCAGAAGAAGAAGAAGCAGATGAAGAAGACTGCGCGTTTGCGCCGGGAAGAAACGAACAAATGTTCCGCTGGCGGCTCGGGAGGCTTTTGTGCTTCTCCTCATTTCCTGACGCGCCCGCTCGCGCCGCGCGCGAGAACCTTTGAGGAGACAAAAGCGCGGGACGGGGAACGGGTAGGCGCCGCGAAAACATGGCCGCGCCAACAGCCCCGACGCGACGCCGCGAGAAGGCGAAAATGTTCACGCCCAGTTCACAGAAGAAGAAGAACGACGACGAGAAGTTTTTCTTAGGCTGAAGATTTGTTGGAGTCCTAAGGAACACGCACGGCAGAGGTGGAAACCACTGTTCTTGGGCTCAAACCCTGCACGAAGGGCCCTGAGCACAAACAAGCCTCGCCCACGATCCGGTTGCTTGTGTCGGTTGCAAAGTGACGCCGACGCAGAGTTCCCTGTTGGGCGATAAATGAAACATATCACCTACCACTTATTGAAAATCAGCGCGAGTAACGATCATCAAGTAAGGCTTGTGTGCGCATGCCTACCTTAAAGCGGCGGACAAAAAGGTAAGTCTGGCTTTAAGTGATTGTAATTTGCCGGTTTTAAACTGTTTAAATCCATTATGCAAACGATAAAGAACGGCTTAAATATTCTCCACGCAATGCAGGCTTGTTTGGCATCGCAGTTACCTCGCTATAGCTCCAGAAAAAGGAGAAAAAGTCAAATTCAAATTCAAAGTCTGCCGATGATTTCTAGCACATTCATCTTTGCGACTCGTACCTTGGTGAACGAATAAATGACGTAATATAGTATTCACAATGACAATGATAATGCAACGGAAGATGGTAGACGAGGCAGAAAAAACCCTAGAATTTCTTATATCTTGTGCCAAATGGACGAACCGATATTCAAAGCACAGTTCGCAGAGTGTGAAAGCTAGCGCCTGACCGCTGCATCTGACGCGCAACTCCAGACCAAGAATTTAAAAAACACCGACCGCAAGCATAAACAGCCGTACAACCCATGGCCAGCGACGTTATTGATGCCAGAAACGGTGCGGGTCCGCGACCCGCAACGAGGACGCGACCAGTGATGGCGCGTTTGCGGGCATGGACAGCGTCCATCGCAATAACTCCGGCCCGTTTGTCAAAGTAACGGCTTGGCCTCCACACATCGGCGCGGCCGAGCGCGGAGAGTTACACAGTCGCACCGGCCGCGAAGTTCGCCTCCGCAAACACCCACTCGGCCAATAACAACAACGTGGGGGTGTTGAGGGCGTGGCGACGGGTTCCCTGGTATTACTACGTCTCTCAGTGGCAAATGGATCGCTTTTAACGACTCGTCAGCTTATGGACTCCCACGCACAGTGACGTGAGCAACAAACAGCAGTGCTATATGAACAGCCATTAAAATAGCTACTTCTAAAGTACTATATAATTCTGTAAACTGTAACAAGACATTTTAATCCACGTACATATGACTAGAAATACTGAAGAAGGATTACGAGTAATAAACGATCTAATCGTTGGCAAATTAACTTAAGGTTTACTTCATTCCTGTAACATAATTTGCTCCCGAGAACAATGATAACAAGCATTCTCTCGATACATTTGATTAATCTTCTCTCTAAAATTTCATGATCTCACATACAATAGCGATACGACTGAATTAAGGCCATAATTTAACAAAAATCAATTATTTATTTTCATAAATACGTACTGGATGGCCCATGCTAGGCGGGAAAAACTTAGAAACATGTTGAGAATAGCAATGCGAACATTTTTTCATTTCGGTTTCGCAAACAATCGAGTATTTTACGACGTATATTTGCAATTTTTTTATAACAAAGTTCAGAAATATTTATGTTGATGTCATCTACGCAGTTTATCTGTATTTACTTCAAGCCGTCAAAACATCTTTGAAATTATTTCTACATTTTGGGTATTGAAAAGGTTTCGGATATTCCAGACATAACTACAACATTTTATAAGCAACTATCTCTACCCGGAAAGCGCGAGTGATGGATAAAGAAATATTCTCACAGTCACTTTATCAACTTATTGGCATTCTCTAACTTCTTCTAATAAAACACCACGATCCGGTGTTGTTCCATGACATCAACGGTCCACAAAGAAAATCTAACATAATTAAAACCGAATTAAATTTAAATGCATAAGTCATGGTATTCTACTAGGAAAGGAAAATTATTATTAGAGATATGAGAATAAATTAAAATGAACCTTGTGAATAATGAGAATCAATAAAGAATTAATTAATATTCCTGTTACCGAGTTTAGTGTACATTTTATTTCTGTATTCAGATATTTTAATGTGACGCATAAACGGCCTAACAATCAAAAGTTTCGTATCATAGCATTGATTTACGGGTATTTTAATTTGAAAAATAATTAGGTGAACTTAAAAACGAAAAACAAAATGCATTTTCAGTAAATCCCTTCACACTGTAGGATTGGTGAAAACGAAACACCAATAACTTAGCAAAAAAGAAACGCAAATAATATTAACAGTATGGATTAAATATCTAGTACGGAAAAACAGTAAAGCTCCTTGCTAAAATGAAAGCACAGTATTCCCATAAGCCACAGGGAAATTTGTTGATTTCTTTAGTTCACTGACCAGTCAAAACAACTTCCCTGCACATTTGCAATGGAAAATCTATGCTCCAATATGTTCAAAGTGTACTGCATCCGTGAAACTACACATCAATGCGAGAGCAGCAATTCATTTCTGTGCGTCTAGTATCACAATGCCACTGATTCTGAAAATGTACTTAAAATTACTGTCACGACCCGCGACCTTGCGAAGGCGCCTCATGACGCAGCAGCGTGACATTGAAAGTTGTTAAAGAATTTACAAGTGAAGACTGAGGAACAGTCGGTTAAAATGGTAATTAAGCATGTTACCAAGCAATAATTGCTTATATCTTGTTATAACACGATGATGTCGGTGTTTTTTTTTTTTTTTTTTTTTTTTTTTTTTTTTTTTTTTTTTTTTTTTTTGCCTTGTCCGAGACACCTGGAAATTCTAATGATTTGTCACTCTTTTACAAGTGACAAAAAATAAATGAAGAAAAATCATGGCGTTAGCCCAATCACACATGAAGGTTGACCCTAACATTCTAGGTAGTGGAAATATGTTTAAAGTGGCTCACGAAAACTCTATCAAAAGTCGTGGATTGTGAAATTCTAGCAGTTTCGTATTTTTCACATTTCGATGCACAAATGCGCAAGAACGCGCAGGAACGCGCACGAACACACACATGTTCGCGCGCAGTTGCGCACACATACCTGCGGATTCCTATGTGTATATTGACCAGAAAAAATAATCTATTTACGGCATAACAAAAAAACAGAAAGAGGTAACAGGCACGAAAAAACGACACTAAGCGATATTAACAATAAGTAATATGATCGAAGAAAATTACGTTTCATATCTCATAATACTCTACCCTGGATGAAAAATTAATCGACCGAAAGATGTATCTTGAAACATGATTAGGTAGCTTCCTACCCGCGCCCTAATTAATAACCGACCACCTTCTCGGTAAAAACTCGTTGCCGACGGGAGAACGTGCTCCAGCGAGGGAAATTACTTAAATTTTTGTCACTAATTTAGTTTTGTTTATTTTTCCATGAAATAAACCTCCCGAATAATTTCAATAACTGGGCGCCCACTCAATAACTTTTTTCTTATGTTGTAGGAAATTCTAGAATACCGGTTCTAGAGCCAATACTTCAGATTCCAAATATTTACACTTTACGCAAAGTTCCATTTTCAACTTTAGCTGTGGTTTCTATTCGTTGAAAGGATTAAAATTAAGACTTTTGAACAATACTTCCGCTTCTATGTATTTTTATATTTACAATACGCTTGTCGACCCAATCCTGGATAGCTTCTTTTATTTGTGACGTTATGTCATTCACACATGGGTGGCGTCATCAGAAGAACACGTCACATAATTAGCGTAGTCAAATTAGTCAAAAATGGCCCAACTGACTGAATATTCTAAGTACACAAAATCCTTAAAGTATTACTTGTGTGTTATTAGATATTAACGACGTCAAACAAAGACGCTTACGCCAGGAAAATTGTGTGTTTTTTCCTTATTAAATTGCCTCCCATGCTTGGTACACTAAGGAAATATATTAAGATTTTTCAGAAAATGTTACCGACAATATTGGTCAAATGCATTCTAAAACAATAAAGTTTGACTATTACCGATTTTTAGTGCGGCAAAAAGTGCACCGATGCATTCGTTTTGGAATAATATTGTATAAACTGTCGAGAAAGGGTTTCAATGCACTTCACGACATAGATTATGCACTGTTCAAAACATAATAATTGGTAGTTCGTTAAATGTGTATAAATTAATTCCATTTGTACAAATAAAACTATAACTCGCCATAAACGAAACCTAACCTTTCTTTTTCAAGGAATTAACAAAGTTCAAACGCCTCGCCGCACCGCCGCCGGCCGTAGCGTGAATCCCTTTATCTTCGAAGCAACCACTCGCCCTCGCCCTCGCCCTCGCCCTCGCCCCCGTGCCGAAGCAGAGAAGCGCGCGCCTGGCCCGCGACCACCGCCAGTGGGGCGCGGAGGCACGCTAGCGCAACGGGGCCGGGGCGCGCATCTGGCGGGCCGCGGGCCGAATACCGGTCAGGCAGCTCTGCGGAGCGCTGACCTTGCGGCCATCCACGCGCCGCCCTTTGCGCGTGCCTGCGCTCAGGAATCCTCGGCCCCGCGCCCCCCTCCCAACGCCGTCGGCGTTGAAGTTTGATTAGTAATTCCGGGCGCATAAACTTCTAAGGTCACTAGTCCCGTAAGTGTAAGTTTTTTATCGCGGGAGGTGGTGAACTTCCCCCGCTGGACGGTGATACGAGAATTGGATGCCGACCTACGTCGGTTTGCGGGAATTTCCCCCGATCAGGTTTCTCCACCAGCATGCCACCGCCCCAGCCATGACAAGCTCTAAGCTCCCGACTGCTCTTTCAACTTGTGTGGTAGTGTAATGCATGTAAGTGCAAGTGTGTGTAAGGGGTGACGATAGGACAAGGATGAGGAAGGAAAGATCGCTGGCGATCCGTCACCTGCCTCGTCTGTTTGTTGAGAGGAAACCGCTCCGGCATTCTCCGGTCTTCATTAGAGAAACCAAGGAAAACTACCGATCAGAGCAGTCGGCCTCAATAATTCTCCTCCAGACAGCGGCTGAATTCGACCTAGCTGACAACCTAGTGTCGAAAATCCTGACACCGTCGGGACTCAAACCTAGGACCTCCCGAACTTTATAGAGGTGTAGATGCAGATGGTTATAGAGGTGTTGCTTCTTGAACGTGGCATCGAAACTTGCGATGGTATCGACCCCACGACTCCACTATTCATCGTACATTAAATCTAACCGTCTCTCCAGCGAATATTTCTAACATTGTCAACCAATATTATACACGGTTTACATTCATTTATAACATTAACACATACTATTAATTACTTCAGTTATATGTACGCACATTCACAACGTTTGTGAGAATCTATTCCCGGTCCTGTTTTTGAGGAATTCATAAGAAAAAACCTTGAAGAGAATTAGAAGAGGAAAGCCATGCAAGTGCTCACGTTAATTACAACTCAGGTCATGACACAAACACACAACAAGAATTGGAATCCAAAGGATTAGCCGAAACGCACTGATTTGTGTGAAAGTACACTGTGTGAAAGAATACTGTGTTAACAATTTTCGCCCTTAAATACAGAGAATCAACATTTATTTTAATATCTAAACAGTATTTTGGATAAAATACATTAGACAGCCTTTGTTTGAAAGGTAGGGTCGTTTTCTGTTTTATCTGTCTTGACAAATATTAATTAAGTATACAGTGCTTAATAGGCATATGTATTTAATACCGAAGTGGTAGTACATAACTCACGAATAATAACAAATTTTTAAGGGAACTTTGTAATAAAGGGAGTTTTTATCCTCATTTCAGTGGTATCGTTTTTGACCCCACAGTACGCCTTATAAATTCACGACTTCGTTTAAGAGTACAGAAATAGAATTTGAGTATGTTCTGCAATAGTCTAGTTTTAATTACAATAAAAACAAAGGAATATTTCAGCCTATTCCATCATAACAATAGAAAACCATTTTCTCAGCAATCTTAAGTCTTAGATATTACTTCATTTCTTGCTACCAATTATCTGGGTTTTATTCCATCGACAATTCCATTCAGATCCTGAAAAGCCACAAAACTAACATTCGTAAACACACCAATATGCATGCTCTACTCGTACTATTCACGACAATTTATAAAATACTCATTCAATTCGCGATTCATCATTGCAAGATTTTTATTTATACTGTGTTAAGAGGTCTCAGTATGTACTCAAGGGAGTACGTATTATTACACCTACAAAATATTACGTCCTGGTAAGCTGAGCTTAAAAGAACCACAATAAATGATCTTCGGTTATTTGAATTAATCTATTAAAAGTACATTCAAAATAAGATTCCCTTTTATTGTTAATTCTAATGTATTTAGAGGAACAATTCATCTCTAATTACGAATTCCAATACAATTTAACGGTTTTTCACTTTCCTGAAAAATAGATATTCAGTTGTGTTATTCATAGTGACGTTAAACAATGTTGAAAATAAAAACACCGTTACTTTATGTGCACATTTAAAGTTACAATACAATATCAATGATAAATTATAATATATTCGTATAGTATCAATTTTTATTTTAAACATTTCTACATTATGATACTAACTTTTATGATGCACATCATCATAAAATTACGATACTAACAAGACCAAAATTACTTAACGGAACCTGTCTCATGAACGCATTTTCTTAAACAAGAAATCCCGTGATGAACTAGTTTGTGTGTAGTACAAACGAGAAAAAGCGAATGAAAACGATCACTGATGCATATACAATTCTGAACGCCAACGCTTCAAACTTAATTACCCTGATCTGTCAACTTTCTTCGTTCACCTGCCTTACACTGCAGTGGACTGGATGTAACCACTTCAAACGAGCCAACAAAACCGTAACAAGTATCTCGCCGAACAAGTTAATACTGAACCTGTTTAAGGTCTCGCAGGATAGGAATGAAATGTTTATTATTTTGGTTGTAGGCAATATTTGACAACATGAAATCATGACCTACTATCTTTCAGAAACCCGTTGTCCAAATTTGGGTGTCCCGCTGTAATATTCAGACACATCCAGTTACGTTCCACAACATCCTCACTTTGGCGATTCACATGAAGCTAGTAGAAAAACCTGTAACGTAACGGCGAAAGTATCAGTAATATATTTAACTCAGCCACAGACCCAAATGAAATTATTGGTGATTATATGTTTCTTGAGATTCTGTAGATGTGTAAGGAAATACTTTCCAAAAAGTAAGACCCATTAATTCATATCGATTAACTGCATTCACGCCTTTCAAACTGGTATATGAATATAATGATTTTTCAATCATGTGTAAATAAACAGAGCACATTTTCACGAATATCACCGTCTGCGTTAACGTACTATGTAGTGGGGAACGCAAACGAAGCATCAGAGCTACGAAATTATGCTTCACCTAGGTTCGAGTCACAATGGTTGCGGATTCGGCCAACTATGTTGCCTAGTCGCTGCGCGCCCTGCGTGGGCGAAAATTCGAGACGCCGACTGATCTGATAGGTCGTTTTCTTGGTTACGTATGAGGTGTTTCTAGCAGATGCTGGAGCAGTAGATGAAACAACGGGTTACTGATCGCGAAAGATTCTTATTTCCCCATTCTGTCCCCACTTCGAGTCTCACGATCAAGCAATTGGCAGATCTCCCATTCACATATAAGCCGTCCCCCAAGATTCAGAAAAATATCTGACAAGTGTCGGAGATCCAGACCGCAGAAGAGGTACGAGGTCCCCTTAAACACTATGTGTCTGGAGGTGGAATAACCGTAAAGATAAAAAATAAGTAGGGTGAAGTCATCAAATGTGCCCACTGCCTAAGCAGTGGCTACTTCAAGCACTAAGTTTCAAGAATAAGATTATTAGACTTCCCACGGACTTCAAACTTAACGAACGTGGAGACCTTTATACCTACAGTACTACTGGCCAGAGTAAAACGAAGAAAATGTGTCTTTTTTATCTTATGTTATATTTAAAGAGTAATCTGAAAACATCTTATGGCATTTCAGTAATGCAACCCGAAATGGCACTTTTGGGAACACAGTGTCTTAACCACGTTTAGGGTGTAGAATATCGATTAGTTATAACTGAGTTAAGTATATCTTACCATTACAATTGTTTTTGAAATGTTCAAGAGACCACAAGTGGATCAAAATAAGAATTTGGGAATAAATTAACATAAAAAGAACAAATTAAAAATGATCCATTTTTAGGCAAGAAATCTACTCACAAAAATGTATGATAATTACCCGCTGAGTGTCGCTTAACTTATGGTTCCTACCGGTGCATTTATCTTATGAACTTCATTTTGAGAGTCGTATTACTTTCAAACTCCATGGTTTCATAAATGCAAAAGGAGCTTACCAGCTACGGAACTGGCCTGCAGTTGAAAAAACTTGAGCGCACAGCTAATGTTGCAGTACCTGAAAGCAAAAAAAAATTATATTTAGAAACAAAAACCACAGAGAAAAAAATTACATTTAACACTACCGGAAGTACCCTCCGTTGCCGTGTATTTATTAATTAAAAACTTCCTGCCTCACCTGTCTCGTCCTGCCCCTCCCCAGCCTTCGCAATTTGTTACGATCATCGCTGCTATAGGCAGCAGTAAACAAATACATTGTTGCACACTCACGGCCAGCATTCCGTTCAATAATTATTTTTTTAATACCATAATTAGGATCGGAGTAATTAAGAGTGGACAATTAAACATTGCTATCAGAGGTAGGAAAAAGAGGTTAAATAGGTCTAAATCGCATCTAAATCGGTTCAGCTGTCCCAGAAATTACCTCCGAAAAGACAAAAATTGTGAAAACTATTGAATGCGTTTTTATATCATGAAAATAACAATATGAGAATAAAAAAGGAGTTATTTTGAAATCGCATACGGACTTCCAGTTTTATTTTTGGAGAAGAAGACGATAAAGAACATGTATTCGAGAAGGCAACTATCTTTTTTTCAGGGAATCAGGAAAATTTAAATCTTTTAAATGTTGACCATTAGAATCTTCGTAATCAAAATTTCATTTTTGATACATTGGTTTGTATGCTGGTTGAAGACTTTTGAATAATAACATAAACATGACTTTAATTTCCGTTTCCAAGAGTAATTATACTTTCGCGCCTTTAACAACACTTCACTCCGCATGGAGGTCCTTCCTGAATAAGTTTCGGAAGTGATCGTGCCATCAAGTGGTTTACTTGAATAAATTGCGAGAAATATCCAGAGAGACCATGCCAATAAACCAACAAAAAATAGCGGTCGCCGTCGACTTCATCACTAAACGTCTGGGGGAACAACATCTTTGTCGTCGGGAATTATCAATCGCAATCTCGTTACAGTCTGTAGGGGCATTTCAAACCTCACGTCGAAAACGGTGGATAAAGTGGGGCCAGCGGTTTGGGATGGGGCCCCTGGGCGTGGGAAGGTCGGTTTCGTCACGCACGAACCGCGACGAAACTGTTGTGGGAAAAACGAAAGGGAAAATGGAAATTCTTTGTTCCTGATTTTCGAGTACATAAGCTCGCAGGCGAAATCTTACCTCACAGTTTAAACAATGCTGTTTCTTCAACAGGGAGTTTCCCAGGCCTCGCCGTATGACGCCTCGTTTGGGAATATGTTAAATGTGTTATGGAGTTGAATAGTAGCAAGAATATCGCAAAATTAGTTTAGGATTCAGTATCACTATGTCAGAAGGTTTGTAGAAAATGACTTTCTACACAGAAAGCAAAACTCTTACTGGAGATAGGAATTCGTAGTTTGTTCACAAAACAATCTCAACAAAAGTCATGCAGTTTCCACAATTATTTGCAACAAGTATACAAAAAACATCGTATTCCACGCGAAATAGCAACTTTATATACGAAGCGGCTTAGTATAAACAACGATAAATTATAATGATGCTTCGCACGCAATAAAGGAAATTGAAGGATAATGGGAAAATAGATCCGAAGCTTGAAAAACGAAGAATCTTAAATATGTTTAAACGTACGTGACAAAGGGCGAAACAAGTAAGAACAGAAAAGGAAAAAGATAATGTGTTGTAACTACGCAATAGAGAGCATGATAAAGGATGATCATCTAAACAAAAATTAAATGAAGAGCAAAAATACGCTAGAATATGAACCTCCTCAATTAATATTAATTGCCTAGTAACAACTACGTATCCCAGTCGTCAGCCACCTTCGGGTAACAGTATCATTTCCCTCTAAGGAAACTACAATTTGACATTCTACAACAGTTTTGTAAATGTATTTAATAGTCCTAATCGGTTGTTATTTCCAAGTAATTCGCCCCCCACTCCCTGCGCGACATTACCGCTCATTAATCGCATCGCTCATGTTGCCTTGTTAGCGATCGACCACCTGAAGAGGGGATTAGCCTTAATCGGTCGGCGGGGCTCCCTGCAGAGCCAAAGGGACGTCCCGCTGGGTCACGTGATGTAGATCGGGCACCGGAGTGCGAAGGTGATTGCGCGTCATGCGAGCGGAACGGAATCTGTTGACAGAGCGGTCATGTGGCGCGAATTGGCGCAATGGCGAGCGGCGAGTGCAATTGCATTTCTAAACACAGAGAGGGCTGCGCCGGGGGACTCCAGCGCCGCTCCGCGCAGGAGCCCATCCATATCGACTCAAATGGCTGTTCCGGAAGAAAAACGCCACGAATAAAACAATCCACACGTCAGGAGGGGCTTTTAATTTCAAAAACTGGGCGGGCACCCAGTACCAATAAAAATAGCGCCATGTGCTTGCTCTCTGACGAGAAATACGTAATTTATGATTATATCATTTTCAAGCACAAAGACATTTAACGGTGTGTGGTTTCACAAGTTAAAAAGAATGGAAATGTTTGGTGGGTGACGTTTTTTCTCCGAAACAGCAAATGTAATGCCTCTCGAATATCCACAATAACCAAAATGATATAAATCTGCATTCTGCATATGCCGGAATAAATGCCACAAATATCGTTGTTAAAATAAGCTTGGCAAAAGCTTACTTAATCTGCCAAAGGCAAAAGAAACCATAGAACGGTTTCTCTGTGGGTGGGGTGGTAGGTGTCACAGATCGTCGCAACGCTGTACCTACGACGCCTGTCGATGATTATTCGTATCTATAAAAGTAATCAAGAGCAAGAGCAGGTCCAGAGCTTCCTATAAGCGAAAATGGCGATCCCCTGGAGGCGAAAACGCAAAACGTGGCGCAGTTCTGTGCCTCCTTAATTCCAAAATGTTTCATAATAAAAATATGACATCGCCTTCCACAATATACTATTTTTGTTGTGGTAACTAATGAAAGAAAAATCAGTTCAAGAGATACCTGAAGTCTAAGAATATGCAATAATTCTTAACTCATTAGGACAACAGAGAAATCGTCACTGAAGATCTCTACTATCATTTTCTCGCAGTAGCAAGAAGTCGTACGTAACCTTCTCCGCCAAAACTAGGGCTTGCGTTAATAGTACTGCAAAACCTGCAGGATAATATACCAACTCTTTAACTTCTTTGGAGATTCTTCTCGCCGTTGTTGTATTTGTGACAAGGGGGTGAGCGTAGGTTTTCAACAACTTCAATATTAAGAAAAGCACATTTGTTAACATTGCTATTCTACGTCTCTATCAGACGTCTTGAAGCATTAGAGGAGTAGTAAAGTAAATTAGTTAAAAAATTCACGTAACAGAAATGCCGTAAAGTTATATTTCAGTATAAGGAAATACGTAACAATGACGCGAAACAGGTGATTTACGCACGAGTCGATTTTGTCGTAGCAAGGACGACAAAGTGAGGAGTGCGGGAAGAACCTCGCGCCCGATTTGCGTATGCTATTTTTAACACTCCGTGAGCGAAACGCAATGAGTCAAGTAAATGAACATAAATTTAATATCAGATAACTAGAAATGTATTACTTGTTCAGAAGTATTAGACTGCAGTCAGTGTCCTAACAATATTGTTGCGACACTGACTGGAGTCTAATACTTTTGTACAAGTAATATATAAATAATAAACAAAGACGTCGTCAAGGCGAAAGTCAATTGAGAATCGTTCTAGATGATTAGCACACGCTTCGCGGTGTGTCTCACACTGTGAAAAATGAGCTATTTCGTGCACTGAAAAAAAGCTTGAAAAACCGGTTTACGCACTGCATATTAAAAACTATTTTGAGATCTATTCATTTAACTATCCTTGAGTAAAATTTAACTAAATATGAAAGTTAAAATAAATTTTATTTTGCACTATATTTTTACACTAATATTTCTATCCAAAACGTTCAAAAATGAGTATTAGGGGAAAGACGCAAACATAACATGTTACTTCGGGAGCAACATTACCTGAACAGATCCTGAGGACGGGACAACAGCTTCAGGGAGGGAGTAGGGACAAGATGAGGAAGCAAGAATCGCGCACGAAACTCAAAATCTTCCTGTTTGTTGAGAGTTGCATATAAAGTATAAACACGCATGTAAACTGGGTCATTAACACTGATTAATCTGACTTATTAAATCGTGAATCACAGCTCCCAAAACAATTTAAACTTGTGCATTTGTACTAAAACTTCTTTGTTCAACTTAAGCCCTTAAGCCGAACATTCTTTCCGAGGTGAAGTTTTTCTTCTTCAGACAGCAGTCAACATCGAAAATTCGCGGCGGTTGACATGTCACAACCGGAAGTCAATCGGGACTTCGAAAATGGTCACAATCGATCATCAAACGCACTGACTGATCCCAACTCATGATTATTACGAGTAATATTTGTGAACGTTTTGTCCACCAAGACGACATGACCGTGAGCTTTTCAACGTCACTTGCGCCTCCTCCCCCCCCCCATCCCTGAGCGTTGCGCATGCGCTCTGCGAGCGGCCCGCGGAATGCCCGGCGCGGAGCGTGCGAGGTATTGTCTGGCGGTCGCGTCGCCCCGGGCGTTCGGGGCGGGGGGCGGGCGACGGGCGCTTCCGGCGCGCAGCGGACCACGACCGCCCCGCACGCCGCTCGCCGCACGCGCCGTGCCCGACAACAGACGCAAAACGGCAGTTATTACGCGGCGGATGCCTACGGCCTGGAAGTAACAAAATACCCACGATTGATGCGTTCATCAAAATATGTCCAATAAACCTTGTAATATAATTTTCATCTCTGACACAATGTAGTGGAATGATGTGGAATTCTTTTCTCTTGACAGTACATCTTCGAATTTGTAACAATTGTAATGTCTTCACAGCATTTGTCGCTGCTTTACTACTGCACCCCAGTACTCTAAATTGGTGTTAGAAACTACAGAAGACTTAGACTACTGGTGTTAGAAGTCCACAATTAGTTCGGGAAATTGAATTCGTTTTAAAAACAAGTTGGACCGTTGTGTATGCTCTGCACTTTATAAAGCATTCTTTCCAAAAGAAAATAGCTTCACATTCAAAATAAATTCGGACTACCAGGCCGTGAACTACGTCAAACATAATTTAGGTTCGATACTGCACGCCAAAAAACATTTCAATTTTATTAACTCTTTTTTATTGGAACTCCAAGTGTATGATCCTCTGCAACAAACTTTGTCAAATCAGTTTAGCCAGACTTAGGAATTTTACACGTACGAGTAACGAAACTCTCTGTGTATTAAGAGACTTCCCTTTTTAATTTGACTAGAGAGCAGACGCAATCTATTAAGGGAACTGGAAACTGAATGCAGCCCTCAGGTGTTTTTGCAATTATTTCGTCATTAATATTATAACGCGAAAGGTATTTTCTTCTTGCCTTGTGGAATTAACCTCGCATTGGACTGACGTAAGAGAGCTTTATCATTGTAATGATTAAAGACGTAGTGCTTTGGTAGAGATTCATTCACATTTTGTTGAAACCAGCAGCCCAGTAAATTACAGATGAAGGTAAAAAATTAAGAATTATAAACAATTCAAAAACGTAAGGAAATCGTACTATATTGTGACAAATATCTTCGTCGACGCACACCATCATTAAATAAGCACGAGTAGTATAATTAAAGCGAAAGATCATTATTTTGTAATTAAAAGAGGTAATTTTGCACAGGGAACGTGTTTCCAGCAATTCGACATGGCGTTAAACGAAACCATAATTACAACATCAACTTCAATTTCGTAATCGCCGTATTAGCAACAAGACCTAACATTAGCATCACTTTCCACTAATTGCCAGTTACATCGTTAATAGGGCATAACGGATTCAGCAGTGCTCTCCAAATTGAAACACCACTAAATTACTCGTACATCGAATGTGATATTTAAATAAACCTTATTTAAAACCTATACGTTTCGACATAATTTCACTATTTATATGCTATTGCATGCGCAATTAAATATGCTGTTTGGTTGGGTTGCAGGCAAAATATTTACAAGTTTCCAAACCAACGAAAACATGATTTGTGAAGTTGCCTCACAGAAATTGAACGATTCAAAAGAATTGTGAATGTTATACAAATTTGAACATCGCCCCTCTTATTTCTAATTTTTAGGTGGACCATTTGTGTTGCCTCTGTAATCCTCTTACGCAATGACCGATTTGGCTGTCCAGTCCGGTATCGATCCCTGAGTGCTTTGAGAAGCGTGTGCATAACTGGCGTCGCCCGGCGCGGCGCGGCGCGGCGTGGCACGGCACGGGGCGGGGCGGGAATCCCGGCTTCCGGGCAGCGCGGCCGCGCGCAGAGCCTCAGCCGGCCTCTCGGCCTGTCCGACGGCTGCTTCGCGCCCGGCGACGCACGACAAGGGATGGCAGCTACATTTGCCCGTTTTCTATCCTGTTCAGCCATAAACAACAAATAAACTTTTATAACAAAAGATTGATATTTATTATTTGCCTCTTTTCTCTAACGAAGAACGGATCTCCGGGTTCTAAATAATAAATTGATCGTTCGCGAATCGGATTGTTAACCGTCTTTCATTTGAGAGGCCAGCCCTGCGGAAGTAGCTGTACTCACAGCGATCTTCTTCACTCACAAAAGTAAAATAAATTCCAAATGTTTGTCAATAATGCTCCCAAGTATTACGTTTCTCATGCATGCAACTGAAATACGAAAGCAGCCATGTTTGACGGCTAACTCTTCTATGATGACCCAACCGATTTTAATACATTTTTAGACAGATAAGGGTCCAAGCCATATCAACTTTATAGTCGGCTACCAAAGTACGGTGATAATGCGGTGCATACAACCCGCAATGCAACTCGTAAGGACGGAGCAGAGGGGAGCAGATTGGGAGGGATCGAGGCGAGGCACGGATGGGGCCACAACAATAATCACTAGATTAAGTAATTAATTATTCAAAATATTGCGGGGAATAGCATATTCACGCCGAAAATACACAAGTTGTAATAAAATTATAAATCCTGCTGCAATCAATAATCAAGACCGGTTGTGAATGGCTGGTTGAGCTACAACAGCACATACTCTCTCGAATTATTGGTAAAAGGTACGAAATATTGCAGGGAAAGCAACTTCTATGCCAATCACACTTCTCCGGAAACAGTCTTAAAGAAACGACGCCCGAGAACGTCGAAAAAATTCTTAGCTATGATTTTGGAAAATTCAACAGTAATGAAAAGGGCACTTCGGAATTGTCTTTTGTGTTCTAAACTTAGAAACATTTTGAAGAAAAACGAACTTGTTAGGAGAAGTATTCCAATCGGAGACCTACAGTTCTAAATATAAGTGCTGTATGAACAGAGTGGACAGATGGACTGCACTTTGAATGTCTTCTCAATTTTCTGTTGGTACGGACATCTCATAAAATTATCTGAAAAAATCATTAAAATACTCGTATTTGAAAACAAATGTACATGAAATGATTCTATCATTAAGAAATAGATTGCATGAAGAAAGACATCTCTAGCTTCAATATTCAAGGCCGTGTAGGAAGGTTGAAACTTTTCTAATTGCAATTTTCGCATTTCCAGAATTTTTTTTTAATGAAAATCGGATCTACGGCTTATTATGAAGTTGATGTTTCCAATTCGAGGGAAAAAGGACCAAAAAATATTTAGAGCCGATGTTGACAAAAAGTCTTATGTATGTTATTAAATAGTCACAATTTTATTCCAAATTTCCGAAAATTCTTATAGTAAAAAAAATACGCCCTTTTCAGAAGTGTGAAACCAAGATTGGAGCCATTAAAAAAAATCAAAAACGCCCCTGGGGAGGACGGGAAGCAAGGGGTGAGGGAGCGAAAGCATGATGAATTGAAGACCAAGCGCAGAATACATGAATCCGACAAAGGAATCCCCGAGTCCCATTCCGGTGAGGTGCCGAAGGTGCGTTGGCAGAGGCGCATTCTTTGGCCGTGACGCTCGCTACGGCTGCCTCCGACTCAGCGCGCCAGCTCTCAGATGAACGCTCTCGCTCTACTCTCCACAAGGCGGCTGGCCCATGCGACTGTGTCCCGGCAACCGCGCACATTGCCTAGATAGACATTTCTAAGCACTTCATGCCACATTCATTTTAACACAACTACTTCTAGCGCTCTTTCTGCACGAACTCCAGCGCACATGCACAATATGCCCTTTTGTAAGAGCAGGTCAAACTACTTGAGCAAAGACCCTCCTCCTCTCCCTATCAACTTCCGCCGGATTGAAACTTAGCTAGGGGAGGTTATCCAAAGTACAAAAGCCATGTATCCGCAAGCTTTTGCACCTCGAGAGCCCTAAGGCAGCTCGTGTAGACTGACGTCCGGTGTGTTTATGACGCGTCCGCCTGAGGGCAGCGTTGCGGCGTCGGCGGCGCGTAGTATACACGCCCGCGGAATTCGGGCCCGGATAATTGTTGGGTATGTATTGGGGGTTGCCTAAACGTTTCTTATGTTAGCTGCTTTTGCTGCCCCTTTCTATCGACTACTAATCTCTTCGGCTCCCTACACAAAATTCCAGCATCGCTTGAGCACTTGAACGTAATTATAGAAATTTTATAATTATAGACTCAATTATAAAATTAACAATAACTGAACATAATTATGTGACAAAACGATTAATGGGTTAACGATTAATGAGAAACGATTAATACGTTTTCGAATATTTTCGAAGGGTAAATGAAGATTGAATTATTAGGACATGATAAGGACGTAATTCTGCTAGTCCAAACATTGCAATTAAAATTTGTGTTAATTGTAAGTAATGTTCTTTAGTTTGTTTAATAATGAGATGTTTTTGTATAGAGCTTTGTATTACATTTTCTATGTTAGTGTACATTCGATATGAAGGAAAGCCAAGAGGTATTAGGTATTGTGACTCCGTACGACCAATGTCGGAAACTAAGAATTTATGGTAAAAAGTTGTTCAGGTTCTAACAGACACAGTTGTATGGATTTTACAACTTACGAAATAACATTCTAATAGAAAGCAATAAAAATGGAATGGAAAATGTACTAGAATAGGAGCTTGCAAATATAGACATTTTCCTTAATAATCCGTATGCTTTGGCACCTCGTGTGTCCTCACACTGCCGCCACTGTTTGTCATCCAGGCAGACCTGTTTCTGACAAAAGCAACGTCTCTTGAGCCCGTTCCGAAACCCCCTGTGCCCGAATGCATCGCTCCGCGTCTCGGGAGACGTCGCTCACGCGGCCAGCTGACGCGCGAAGCCCGTCAATATTAACCGCAGACGGCGAGCGCAGCGCGGAGGCTAGAAGGCGAGGGCGAGGGCGAGGAGGCCGCGAGTTCGAGTCCCGCCTTTTGAAAGGTTGTTTGCCCCTTGTCTCGCATTTATGTATTGTCAATAAACGTTCGGCGTTTTGCTGACACACATTAACAAACGGAACCAAAGAGAAATTTAAATTACTGTAATCGTGCTAAACTGATGTGAAATAAACCGATACCATCGTAAAATGATAAAACTGAGACGACTAAATGAAATACAGCTAAAGAAACTGAATTGAAATAAGACAAATTGAAATTAATTCATGTTAATGCAGCAATCAATAATGCAGGATTGGAATAAAATTCTATCAAATAAATCTAGTTGAAATGAGTAAAACTAACATGTATAACGAAATTAATTAAAATTTTTACTGAAAAAATTACAAAATAGTGAAAAATAACTCACAAAAGTACCAAAATAAGAGAAATTGTTTTTAATTTACATTACTGGCCACAATCGCACTGAATTGAAATTAAATTCAACTAAACACTAGCAACTCCAAGCAATATTATTAACTTTATTTTAATATTTGTATGTTTTATAACAATTTTAAGAACACCACTTTTACTCCAGTTATTGTTAGACACAGTTGTACAGATATTTCGAAATAACATTCTAATATAAAGCAATAAAAATGGAACGGTGAGTACTAGAATAGGAGCTTGCAAATGTAGACATTTTCCTCAATAATTCGCCTGATAAAATGCATTGAAAGACCCACACCCTTCTGGAACCATTCGGAGTAGATATTATAATATCGTATTCTGGAGACTATAGTGCCCGAAGACCGAAAGAACATCTGACAACAAGAGCTGCAAATACGTTTTTCGTAATTTTATTTTATTTTTTAATAAATAATTTTTAATGTGTCGAGAGTGAAAAACCAAACAACTATTTAAAGATTCTTTTTCTTTAGAATTTGCATAATAGAAATGTTCAACATGTGAAAATACTTTTAAAACAGTTTAAATCGTTTCTGACGCTAAATTTATCTAGTTAAAACTAGTTTAATGTGCAAGATAAACAGTAAGGTACGCAAATGAATAGTTAGTGTAGTGAGTAGTAAAACAATTATTTTAAAAAACTTATAAGAACATAATAACTGAAGTTTCACAGATACAAAAAAACTTACAAAATAGTTTCAAAGCAATTTGAACATGCTACATCACTTTAAAATACAATGGAGGTACGAGAGTGTCAAATATTAGAAACCAATTGACTCCTATCCTAATTGTCTACGAGTTACACAATTGTCCATTTTACAAAATCAGGAGCTTCAGTCACAATAACTTGAAGTTCACATATATTTCGATGTCAACCACCTTAATTTTCTTCGATTTTCATTGAAGTAAGTACAGATTTCAAAGAAAAAATCTATGAGCATTGCGATATTAAACTTGGTTCAGTGTTCCTCGAATCAAGCTGTTACTACTAAGTTTACTTTCACGGTGTTTACTTCCGTTCAAAGGACTTCCCATTTTATCTTCCAAGTTGTTCATATTGTTTTAGTGGTCGGCTTCCAACGTAATATGCCGCCTTAGAGCTCAAGAGAAGAATTTCAAACTTTTCTCTGTTACACTTGTTGTTTTCATAGCTTGTTATCGTGGGTGAATCCGAGTTCCAAATTTATGAGACACACTACTCACCTACTCCTACACCAACTTGCACCTCGATGGAAGTTACAAATACGTTCGGAGAGAGAAGTTTGGGAAAGCGTTCCTCCACAAGTTTAGTTTCAGGCTGCGTTCTTCAAACGAGAAATGCTATTTCCCATACAAGGCTGTATGGTTCAAAAGCTCTGCAATACGATCCCCATTCGAAAACACTTGACAGATAAAAAAGAAGGAACAAAAAATATACCGAAAGGTTACTTATATTTTTATAGTTGTAAAACGTATTTACAACGAGAGAATTCGTTTGCAGTGTCACAAAGTCTTGTCAACGGACTGTGAATGCTGATATAGACATTAAAGTGTTCATGCATAACTTATTACTAATATTCTTCAAATCCCCAAGAACACATAACATTACACTATCACGTGATACACGTAACAGAATAGCAGATAAAGAGAGAAAGTAACTCCTTTTTGTCGATATGATGATATATACCAAAGTCCTAAATTTAACAGATATGACCTTCACAGCGTTTCATGTACATTTACTTTTTAAATTCGGTCCTGTATGTTTCCAATTTCGACACATGTGAGTGTTTTTACAATCAACTTAATGCACATCAATTTAATTGATACACATTTCACTGCGACGTCTGTACGTGATCTGCCACAGAATATCTACATTCCATTAATAGAAATTGAAGCAATAACATTTTATCGTAACGTCTGCCCTGGATGGCACATTTTACTGTTGCTATTCAATTCACTTTTGAGTCCGATAAAAAGGGGTAAAAATAAAAAGGAAGCTACCAAATATTTTTCTTCCCGTTCTACTTGAGGAATCGGTTGCCGTAATCGAAAGGGTTGTACCAAATAATACGCAAATAACGTGCAGAGTAAGTTATCCATGCGGATAAGAGTGCTGGCAACACAATTATGTTGGTATCACGAGCACCAGGCAGTGACCCGCGATGGGTGATGGGTGGTGTGAAAGCAGTTGAAAGGGGGGCAAGGTGACAGCACGCATGCGACACTAGCGCCCCCTACGGCGGCGAAGCGGAGGGCGGTGGCAGCCCCTGACTCGGCTCAGGGCGCAGAGACTTTCCTGCTACGCTGTACAGCACACAAACAAATTAAGTAATTAAAAATTATTCTCAACTTATTTAAAAATAATCAATTTACGAAAATGATACATTATGAACATTACAAATGCTTTCATCGTGCAGAGTAAGTTGAAGAAATATGTGGGATGGGAAGGTAATCCATTCACGTCCATTCCTGTCCCGGATGTCACTAGCTCTAGTAACGACTGTTCGATTGCAATACCTTGTAATTTAATTCGCATCTAGTTCTTCATTAATTCAAGGGTAGTAGGGAAGTAAGAAGACCAGCCACAGTAAACCTGCCGCCCATCGTAAATGGTAATACCTGGATATTGGTAGAAGTATGATTCATCTTGTTATTGCTTCAAGCCCTTCATAAAAATGTAGAAGACATACCTAGTGTCAGATAGGCCACACATTGCTCACAAAACACATGTAGTGTCAGATAAGACACACATAGGTGCACCAACAGTTACAAGTGACACAAAGGCTGACAAGCAGACACTGAAGTGCTCACAATAAGGTTACAACAGTGATACTGAGATTTCTAAATAATAACCTCGCAACACTGTTCTTTTCGCAACATTCTATAAAGGCATATGTTCTCTATTTGTATTTTCCTTGAAAATGAACTCCTGATGAAAGGATTAAGAGGCGCGCGTTCTGTTAATAGTGTTTCGTAAATATGTTGGGGGAAAGCAGTAAGCTACAACTTGATACGAAATATATTTATATTGAATTTCTTAAGAATTTTCGAATCAAAATATATTTATCTTTTGTAATATGAATTTATTTTAACCTAGCTTTTCTGTAAGTTTTGCCCAATGACAAATGAAAAAATATTTTCTTTAAGTTACACTTTATGGTGAACTTACCTTATGTAATTCTACAGATGTCCATGGATCAATAATAAATGCATACAGTTACAAAACACGTAGTAGTAAATACATATCGTTAAATATTCAATAACTCTTTCGGCTTCGATTGTGTATCGCCTGTAACATCTGAATGTTGTACCGAAGTTCAAGGTTAATCCTGAAGGGTCAATCGTGAATTCTTGAAGGTTAAAAATTCTTCAATAGTGTTACTTTGAAGAATACCCAATGTTGCAGATTTGCAGCACGTAAAAACAGCCAGAAGCGAAATGACGCCTCTGAGAAAGTCTTGAAATTCATCGCTCTAAATGATGACCGCTTCTAGATGGCATTCGGTTCGTTTCTACTACGTGGCAAAATAGCAATCGATCTACCTCCAACCACACGGTAGTTTGTATTGCGAAAGAAAGGAGATTGGGGCGGAAGTGGTAAATGGCTGAGAACGTAGAAACACCTCAGAACTTCAGCAAATTCCAGCAGCAATGAACAGCACAACTGAGAACTGTTGCTGCATGAGAACTAAGCGCCATAGGAATTTTAATGGAGCGTGAGGTGCCTGGGCCCGCACCGTTACTCAGTTGTTTTGAGACGCAAGCCCTCTGCATACGAGAGAGGCGGTGCGGGGCCCTCCACGCAACAAGAATCAGTTAGCGACTGGGAATGGCAGAAACGCTGTTCTGTTCGTAATACTTTGGTTATGCTTAAAATGTCTTTTGTAATTTAGGAAATGGAAATGCGAAACAGATATTTTGCTCTTGAATACCATACTATTTCCCCGTTAACCTGTAACTAAAAAGATCTCTTAGGTGTCAAATCAAAATCTTACATACCTTCTTCCCTATTAGCGAAAACATTAATTAATTGTGTAATTAGTGATTTGTACATAATCTGTACAGAAACCATGTGCAATTATAACCCCGAATACCGTTTTTAAGAAATATCTCCTTTTTCAAATATTACGGATTCCTAATCGCTGGGAGTAAACAATCTCGAGCGATGTGACCATCTTCGCAAATAATGGAAAACAGCCTGCTGCTGCTACTACAGTCAATTTTGCTCACGCTTTGATAACGGTATTCTGTAGTTGCGCTAAGCGCACCGAGCGAAAATAGGTATTCAGTTCACAACAAAACGGTTAAAAAACGTAGAAAGACCGGCACCAGTACAATACACATTTTTCCCCTGAGAGGAGCAGCAAGATTATCGAGGAGCCCGTTACACACGAGACACGGTCCGGCGCGACAGTTCGAGCCCGGCGGCGCGCCGTGCAGTGGCCGAAGGCCAGCGGCGACGCGCGGAATGGAAACCATCCATCATTCTATGACATCAAACCGCAAGCACAGACACTTCGGAATTGTCCAACGGCAAGTACAGATAATTAGGACTTGCCGAACAGCAAGTACAAATAATTATGAATTGTCCAACGGCAATTACAGATGATTTGCGATAGTCCAACAGCAATTACAGATAATTGGTAATAACGAACTGCAAAAACTGGCGACTAGGGTTGGCTAATTTGATATAATACAAACCCAAGACTGCATGTTTCGATTTTATTGAAACGCAAAAGTGGTTTATTAGCCATTATCCTCACGACAGATTTATAGAAGATGTGTTCTTACGTATACGATTAACAGGGCCGTGAAAAGACACACAGTGAATAAAGTCTTCCTTGTACTGTGCATTGAGGAGCCGCTCACTGCGTAGAGGGGCCCGCCGACGCGCGCCGCAATCACATCCTCCAGCTGCTTCTGCACGCCCCTTCCAGCGCGCAGCCGTTTTGCTCACGTCGCCCGCCGCCCACGCCCCGCCCACGCCCGTCCGGCCCTCCGCGCTGCCCGGCTAATCTCTGTGACCCCGTTATCCAGGGCCTAGCCTCTCCAGCTCAACAGAACTAAACGGGCGAAAGAAGTAATTATCTAAATACCCCAAGCCCAAATACTAGTATCACTTGACCTGATTAAAGCTGATTGTTGACACTAGGATTTCCTGAACGAATACCACGAATAAAGATTTCAAGATTTAAAACCATCGAAACGTGGAAGAGGTTCTAGAAACGCAAGTTATATACTTGCAAATCTATGAAGAAAACACCCAAATTGGGCGATTCTTCAAATTAACATAATCTCGAATATAGTTGTTGAACTTGCCTGCAGTCACCTGCATGAACTACTATGTACAAAAAGCACCATTATTTTGAATGCTGAACTGGAAAAGAAAAAAACGTTTAACTGAAAGCGTGGTAAACATTTCAAAATGTACGGTTTTTTTAGGAGAAAACTTCGATCACTGAGTTACCGAACAAAATTACTTTAAATAATTCTCCATTGTTTCCATACATTTTTGGTACGTAGTTTCCTTTAATAATTCGAATTTTGCAACGCACATTACATACAATTTTCTCTTGGAGAATGCAAATACCACGACTGTGAGCTAAGCAATGGAGGTTCCTTTCTAAGAAAGCTGAAGCGGCTGGTTTGGTTGAAGATTTTCTCTGCACAACGGATGCAAGTGATTGTGCGAAAAGCTTCCCGAGATCCAAAGTTCACTAGATCAGTGATGGTGAATACATAGATGCTGCTGATGATGAAGCGAATGACGGAACAATGGTACAATGAGAGTAGGGGAAAAGTGGAAAACGCGCCAAAATATATATTGTCCACCACATATTCCACATGAAGGAACAAGGATCGAACCTCCGGTACCACTAATGCCGGACAGCGCTAATGGCCGGCCAATCAGTAGCACTGCGCGCGCCGATGTGGTGAGCAGCGCCGCCGCTGCGTCGGAGCGAGGGGCGCCCCGTCACACGCAGAGCCAGCGCGGGGCGGCGTTGCGCTCGCGTGGCCTGCATCCCAATACGCGCGGCCTCCGCGCCCCTACTACACCTTTTCACCGCTACCAACTCACTACAATCATTATTTATTAACGACATAGGGAGTAGAGTTCTAATGCAAAGGTTTCAGATGAGGCGACGGCAGAAACCAAGACCAGAATTTCAAAATGAGTATGCCGAATGAGTAATTTCGAACATCTTGCCAAGTTGGTTTTTATTCCAACGTAACAAGTATGTACTCTTGCGATCATTCACAATATGCAAGAGACGGGGACTATGTTGATTCATGTCGCATCAGTGTTTTAATTACTTCGCAGTACACGACACGTCCCGCAAAGGGCTTCTTCTTAATCAATAAAATGGTAAAAGAAGAAGTGTTTTGCTTGTATTGGTGCTGAAAAATATTTCTAGACCGCTCTTAGTAAAAGCGGCTCTTTAAGGGACACGCATAGCGTGCTCAAAGTCCAATGTTAAGCACTGGTGCTAAATGTGAGGCAATGCTCAAATGTTCAGATAAATCTGTGATCCTCCCCACCCACGCATACACAAAAAACACGTCAGATCGCATCAGCTACTATGTACCTAAATGCAACATACTGTTTTGCATGTTTGAATTATAATAAAATGAAAGCAGTAAGGCTGTCACAAAATAATGTACGGCACACGCGGTCGCAGTATTTCCTACTAGCAATACACAAGGCCACTTTTACCACTCGTATTATAAATAACTATTAATGGCGAAGCTTTAAGTTCTCATGATAATAATTCTCAACACATTCTTTTTATTTAAAAGAAAATGAAAAACACATTAGCGAAAAAGATACCATTTTCGCCTCCCGGGTTATATAAATCTTAAACGGTCGCCTTTCTCAAACGGTTAAGGGCAGGGCAGTTGATCATACCAGAAAAGTTTGTTATTGTTAATTTATCACATAGGTCTTTTAATTGACCGTCAATGTTTATTTATGTCCGACTAAAATATAAATACAAGTATTTTTACATAACACAACTCTGAAATTCGATAAAATTAAGCATGTACTGCAAACATGGAATACAGAAGTCCATTCTTTTTCATATCCGATGTATCAAATAAAATAAACACAAAGTTTACCATTGTAGATGTACCTTCATTCTGTGGTTGAGTATTGATCTAATGCGCTTGGTACACCTTTAGTGTACTCCAGTGTATCGAATTACAGCCTGCACCAAAACACTTGGTCACATGCTTGTATTATCTCAAAGCAATGCTACATAAAAAGAAAAATATACCAAGAAAACTGCGACTTAGTAGATAACGTCGATCACTTATTTTAGTTGTTGTATGTGAAATTTAAACTATGTGAAATACGTATTGAAGTTCAATAAAAATATGTACATAACGTATTTAAGCAATTTAACAACACAAATAATTCATGATGTATTTTTATCAAATGCAAAAATAAAATAATACTTGTATCGTTATATTTCTCACAAACAGTTTCTAGCAGTAGCGAAATGCACAAATTAAACAAATAAGCAACAATTAGCCTGGTTTTTGGAGCCAACACCTGCACGCGTCTTTCTATATAAAATTTAAAAAAAAAACATATGACGAGGAAATAATGGCTAAGATGGAAAGGACTCGTTACTCATGACAAACAGCCACGAAGTCTGTAAGAAGGAGACTCAACTCCAGTGGTGGAGGGAGGTACGAAAAACGTCGGCAGCTAATGGAACACACTTCGCTTCAGCGATATCACGCGGTAAGTGAAGGAACTTATCTCTGCTTTTTTCGGCCAATGCCATTTTCCACCGCAAAGTACACGTACCTGACCAACGCTATCTACATTTTATTGTAAGTACGTAGATGGCACATGAACGTGATGGCCATTGGCCGAAATTGCCTTAAAAGGTTCTCCCACCGCGTGTTGTCGCTGAAGCTGTGTCTGATAAGCCGCCGACACTGAGTCTCCTTACAGACTTCATGAATAAAACTTAAAAAAAAATAAAACACGCGCGCTTGAGGATCAACACCGCCTTTCTGAAGGTTCTCTACACACACAACGCGTCAGGCCTTTCACATGGAATGGTGGCATATACTCTTCCTCAAGAGTGTGCAAGGATGATTCCAACTGGTGTGACTTACGATAACTGACTCCCGCATCAAATGACAATTTTATTCTCGTTCGAAGTGAAAGGGCCTTTCACAAGAAACGTTTTGCTTTCTAGTTCGTTATTGTAAAGAGAAATATTCGGTCACGATTAAGGAATATCGCTGTTATGTATTAAAAAACTTAGATTATTTCCAATGACAACGTACCTCTTCCACAAAATATGTACACAGGATTATCTATAGTATTAAGAAAGGAGAATAACTGTCGCAAAAACTGAGACTAAGCCGATAATTCTTTAAGCTACATAATGTTACTAATTTTCCACAGGACTGATTCTTCGAAACCGTATCTAAGTTACATAACATCAGAAGTTGATATGTAGAGAGTAGAGTTTTTCATAAATATCTGAATATTTTTACTACCATTATACCAACAAAACACATTTTTTTCTTTCCACTGTTTCCTAAAAGCGTACAAAACTTCAATTTCTGACATTCACAAAAATTAGGAAGGGCCTTGTAAGCAATTAGAATTGAAAAGCGACTTCGCGAAATGCAGCGTTCTCTTTGCTTCGAAGCCCCGCGACAAAGAAGAGGGGTAAGTGCTTTGCCAAAGGCCTCTCCTACCTGCACTTGCCCATCAGCTCGCGTCATGCATAATTGAGAAGGAGCCAGCAATGCGTGCTGAGGGTGACAAACAGAAGTATTAGACACCTGAGGAGACTATAGAGAGAGAAGCATGAATGACAGATCTTACCCAGAATTCGCAGAAAAAAGACGTTAACGGCTGTGTTATTTAAATAAGTATCATCATTTCAACCATACGGATCAAAATATTCATCAGTCTAATTGTAGGGGACTACTAAGTTTTATAAAACAATGCAATTGTAAAATATTGATCACGGAACTGCCATTAATAACAAATAAAAAAAGCTATCAGAATATAAGAACTTTTTTTAGTAATAAACAACAGTTTTCTTCAAATATTACACATTCATATTTATTATCATTTATACATCATACGTTGACGTGACGTATTGGCTACTATCTTGTAACCATCTTCAGACATCTGGTTTAAAGAAAAAAATATTCACATTTTTCAAAACTGGATTATACTGCACTCATAATATAACTCCAGCCACCTTTTGGCGACCACTAACTTGATGGAAATTTTAAGAACAAACCTCTAACAAAAGTTAAACATTTAAAATTATGCAAACGAAGTTCTAAACAGAGACAGAAAATGTTGATTAACAACGTGCATCGGAACAATGAATTAATAAAAATACGCACAAATGATCACGCTAAACTGTACGCTTAGATTTAGATTCTTAAACGCGTTAGGAATTAATTAAAATTTTCAATGCAACAATAATGTGTTTTAAGATAGAATATTTTCTTCAACGTCATGAATACAAAGTATCATTATCTTTATAACCACTCCTAAATTATCAAGAATTGTAAAAGTAATAAGTAACAGAAATTTGATAAATAATTCCATAATGTTGTATTTTGACATGCTGGAAGAATTGATACTCAGCGATACAAGATTATTCATTCAAGATTACCAAAGGAAGAACAAACACGATAACAACTTAACCACTCATTGCGTCGGGGCGGAAGGGGGAGGGTTCACCTTGTACCACTTTCCTCTCTTCGGTTACGTTTCCACGCGAGTGATCTTGTAGTTGCTTCGTCCGCATTCCTCAGAATTAACCACTGTTTAAAACATTCAAGGACGCACTGTGCACATACCGCTTCGAAAATAAACAATCTATAAAAACATCAATAAATATTTCGAATATTTATCAATCAAAAAAATTTCAATCAAAAAAATTTCAATCAATATTTTGAATATTCAATTTTTGATCTGAGAAATGAAAACCTCAAAATGATCTATTATGCATTACAATTGTCGAGATTCATATTCATTAAAAATAAGAAATTGACCATTCTTTATCCACTATAAACGTAAGAATTTTTATCTTCAAAATCTAAACAGAATTCTAAGGGCGTATTACAAAAACTTTAAAAATTTTTTCGCAGATCATCCATATAAATTGTAAGTCAGTGGGAAGGAATAGACAAAAATAGAGAACTTTACATGTGTCAGGCATTTCTGACCTTAGTCGGGAAATACTGCAGTACCGTTCTGTGCTCCTTCTCGTGGTCACGTTCTTATAAAACGTACTTGCATCTTTTATTCGCAGCATCTTAAAGAAACAATTCACAATAGTTCTCCTTTTCTTTTCGGAATGACATTGCATGTTTTGAAAAGGGGGCCACGAAAAAGAATAGAGAATCAAGTACCTTGAGTTAGAGAATTTTGCAGATTCAGCGAGGTACGTAAGAAGACTTCCTCAGGCAGCAAAACACGCAACGGTCTTTAAGTTTACCAAATTACCGCGTGACCACGACCCAATAGTGCTTACGCAATCTGTGTAGCATTCTTTATCGTTCTATTTAACAAAAGCATATGTTCAGAACTCCCGAAAGTAAGGGAAACATCTGGAAAAACTACCTAATTGCACTACTAAAACTACAGATGAAAATAGTATATCATATAAATATACAAGGTTCAAATGAACACAAAAGGTATTTGATAGTAAATTTATCTTCATGAAAATATAAGAGTGAATGACTGCGTCGGTCATGTCAGAAGGAATCATTGTTCGCATTGCACACCATAAAACTGTATTAATGACGCCTTAGTTTTTGTTTTTAATATAATTTAACAATGATTTGCTATATCAACAAATTTTCAATATTGTAAAAAAAAGGTTAAAGGTTGCTGGTACAAATTTTCTCTTCTAAAAGATGCCCACCTCGCCACACGAGAACAGAAAGGTCGTACGATTAGGCGAGGGTTATATACTAAATTAATTTATATCTTCTTCTTGTCATGTTCGTTAGCACTATTATTTTTCTGTTCACATGGTCTTTTTCATCAGATAGAAATGTTTCATGCCAACATCCAGTAACGAACACCCTGCTGCAGGTTCCAACAATGTCAACGCTTTAGGAAATTGAGCACGCATGGAGGCCAGGGTTCCCTTTCAAGGCACGTCGTGCTGATTAGCTTGAGGCAGGCTACGGTGGCCACAGGCGTGCCACTGCAATCAGCACGCAACGTGGACATCACTTTTGTAAGGGCTTTATTTCTAATGTGTTCTTTAAGGGTTTACATTTCTAATGAAGCTGTACACTGACACAGCGTGGAGAACGGCCGCTAACGGAGCAGACGGCTGAGGTAGAAGCGTTGAAGCTTTTCTTAAGCCTCAGCCCCACGACAGGCATAGATAGTTTAGACATTTTAAAGAATTAATAGGCATTAGCAAAACACCTTCTATCACATTGTAGTTCAGAGCTGTTCGAGATTCTTTTTTATTATGAATTCAGTCTCTCACCCTTTAACAAAATCTGCAATGGATGGGCTATTTAACAGATTGGCGATGTCATGAATGACGATAGAGAAACAGTGTATTGAGATGCAGAGAAATTAGGAGAACCAGGAGAAAGTCAGCTGCACTTTGTCCGCCACAAATTCGACATGGAATGACAGTGATAGTCCGCTACACCAAACTTTTGTTTCGGAAACCAGCGGGGCTGGCTATACTTCAGACGTGACAACACGAGTGGTACAAACTGCGCCGTGTTCTCCTCGCCCCGTGCTGAGCGGAATCGAGGGCAACGCGGGCGGCGACTCATTTAATTTCCAGCGGGGGCGCCGCGGGGCGAGGCGGAGCGCGGCGAGGCGCCATTCGAGCAAGATCCCGGCCGGAATCGGAAATGCCAATGCTCCCGCCCCAGCCCCCGCCTCCGCCGCACCGCATTGCGAGGGGAAGCGGGCCCCGCGCACATAGCATAGCGGACGACGCGTCGTTTGGACGAGCACAGGAGAAGTGACAATCTCACAAAATTTTATTAATTTTGCGATACTGTTTTGCCCGAAACGGAGCGGTTTCTTTGGCGCCCCATCACAAACTCTGCTTACTAGCAATTTTGCGGACTATCATTATGAACGTTTTACCACTGAAAATTCTATTTTATAAACAATTCTTCACTTAACCAAAATATGAGGATTTTTGTGGTATCCCTTTTTTTTCCCTTAGCGATATTTCTGCAGACCTTCCCGGTGTTTTTTCTTTTCTCAGATCATGTTAATCCGATGATTTGAGTTTTTAATTTTAATAATAATAATAATAATAATAATAATAATAATATTATTATTATTATTACCATACATGTCATGGTCAGAAATATTTTTTTAACAATTACGTACGGCCCTTTTCGCAACTGCGAGCTACCGTTGCAACTCCACAGTAACTTAGCAGAATTCATAGTTGTAAATGATCTTCGTTCAAAGAAATGACTGCTCCAGCCGGGATTCGAATCCGCATGCCCCGATAGAGCAACTGAGCATACACCAGGAGAAGCGGGTTCCATTCCCAGTTGGGGCAACCAGTTCTCTGAACAGTCAAATATCCTTCATTATTATGAATATGTATTAAATCGAATTTTCTTAGTCGGAGCAATGCTATAAGGTTCACTTGTATTCCTTGCCTCTCCCTCGTCACCACGAATAAGCAAAAATTCTCTTGCGAACGCCTTTTTCTCAGAAGACGAAACTCCATCTAGGCACGAGTTGCAAGGAGATAATTTCCGTGTGTTTTCGAACCCAAGAGCAGAATAGAGCAAGATGATAACCGATATCATTTTTTAATTAAAAAAAGAACGTGATACGGACAGAAACTCGAAAACTCTGCGACTGAATTTCCGGTTGACCGCGAGACGAGCGTGCACGCGCTACCTGCTGCCGCCAGCCACGCCACGCGCCCCGAGAGGGGTACGAGCCCGGGAGACGAGCGCGGGCCAAGGTCCGCAGGCCGAAGCGCCCACGCGACAATTTATTTACGTAACTTGAGTCCCCATAGTCGCAATGGCCGTGTACTAAATTACTGAATGCAATGACGCACTCTTTCCCAACAACAAATAATGACAAAATCTCTATTTTCAAACCATTTTTCTAGTGATTTTTGGTTTCCAGGGTTATTTCAAGTGTCCCTTTTCAGTTTTCAAGGTTCCCAGATTTTCTGCCATGAGGCCACATTGATTGTGCTTCTCCCCCAAACTTCACCTTCAGTTTTCACTGTTCTTTGACGAAAAATAAATGAAATAACCCAAATTAAATCGAATCAATTCGAGCGCAGCGCCACTGGTACTTTTAATGAGAGCCACGGGCGCTGAAGCGTCGCATAATTTGCCTCATCAAACAAGCGAAACAAAACGACGAAGGAAACTCTTCGTACGTCTTTGCGCTCTACTAAGCCGAATTTTTATCTTCAATTAATAAATTGTGTGCAATTAACCGACCAACTCTTAATATGTTTCCTACATTTTGCCTGTCGCTTCTTCAGCTAATAACAACATTTTTCGAAACAAGATGCTCAGAAAAAGTCATGGTTCTCCGTTTGACAATCGATTTGCATTTAAAACATATTTTAAAATTTTATTTCCTTTTATATGCACATATCAAGTTATTGAACTGAACAGTAACTCGGTAGGTAGTGTTTATTTTCTTACACACAATACTTTTCAAATTCATTCCATAGTTCGACATAATAACCGAGGCTCGGATTCTCATGACACATTTGTACGCATTTTGTATCCTTTGCGTTCTTGTTGTTTTTTTGGTTTGTGAATGCTTTATGAATTTACAATAACGATTACACTTCCTTTTAAAATAAAGAATTTTTATTAAACATAATTTTATATAAAATTTATTGTAAAATTCATAAAATAAATAAGAATATTCATATACATTTTTGAGTATTTTTTTAAATAGGTCATTTTCCCCTTATTTATAAGTCGTTTTATAGGTCATTTTCAAAGAATTTATAGGTCATCAGAATCCGACCCCTGGTAATAGTTTTATTAGGTGCAAAATATTACTTTTTGTTTGACTTGTGCGCGATCCCCATTTCGGTTGCTTAGTGGCAACGAGAGGCGTCCGTTTTTCCCTCTGGGGCCCCACCAGGAAGTCCAAAGGCCTAACACAGTTTAAAACGTTTTATTGTCGAGGTAGCCCACGCACCCATCTCGGTATCCCTTAACCAGTGGGAATATTAAACAAATACGAGTACTCACACAAACATCAACGCGCTGAGTGGAATTCGAATCCGCAACCCTTGGAACCTACGCAGGCAGGGCGGTCCTGCCTTCTCGAGCCCGACTTTCCAGACCGGTCTGAGTTTCACAGAATGTAAATAAAAAAGAGCAAATAAAGGTAAATCTCGCTGCTGCAGGAAAGGGCGCCAACGGGCAGGAGCGCTTAAGGCGAGCGGGCGACGGACGTATGGTGGCAGCTGCCGCGCTGAATTGCAAAAATGGATAAACCGTCATGTTTCATTCACGCGGCTACAGAGGGGACCACTGCCTCCCTTTCCCCCTCAAGAGCGCAAGTGGAGCGCCGCGCCGCGCCGCGCCGCGCCGCGCCGCGCCGCGCAACGCCGCGCCGATGCGAATTGCACCTCCGACATTAAATAAACTCCCTCACACAAAAGTAATTGAAATTGCATATCAGAATTGACTATTCTGACGAAAGTTGGAATTATTACCCTTGGCAAACGGCATTTTCAACTTCGCAAAATCCAACCTAAAAAATATGTATATCTTTGTTTACAGTGTAGCATCAATTACAAGCTGCAAAGGTGAAGAAAAATGTAAACATGAGTTACAAATACGGAAGTTCAAGGAATGGATATAGCTCTTAAGCTTCAATTTAGAGGAATGTTTTAGGCAACTCTTTTGATACGATGAGATTCTTCTCCACTCACTCCCAACCCGTGCTGTTCACGCAAGTCCAAATCATTAACACTATACCAATAATACATCGCATTTGCCCGGGCAATCCAGATAATACATTCCGTATGCAACGACGAAGGCAGCAGCAATTTGAACGTGGAATGCAAAAATTTATATTTCAAAAGCAATAAAACGTTCTTTTGTAAAGCCACACATGCCATCCTGGTAACGCGACTCAATTCAGAAGCGAATTGAAACCAGATTGTGTCAATGCAAAAACAATGGTCCCCTGTCATTTAATCGAACATTCATGGCCCATTTTCGATTGCGAATCGTATGTCCGAATTCACACAGCCTAGTTTTATCGCTCTGAATAACAGTTACGTTGAGTGCATAATGGTTCATTAGGTACTCGATAGTCGGTTCAGTAAACAAATTTGCTAGGTTCGTGGCAATTCGCACCCCCGTTACCATGGGGCGCGTTTCGCACGGCTATTTTGCGTTTCCGGGCGTGCAAATGGCAAGAGCACGCAGATAGGACGCAAGGGAATGCGTACTATCAGCAACAAATTTTTGGGTTTCGCGAAGGTGGCTAAAGTAGTGTGAAACAATATTGAGCGAGAGATGTTTACCGAGAGTCATTTCTCGCGTTTCGCTGTGATTCTTCACTAACTCCTTGAATAGTTTTAAATACGTAGAAGTGAGAATAAGTAGTGACAGTGAATCATCATATATTATATTTTTATCGGACCGATTTTCTCATTTTTCCAAATTAAGGGCTAATAGAAAGAGACAGAAAGCAACAACAAAAGAGAAGGGAAAGAGAGAATTTCAGAGTTGGGTATCCGAAGGACATTTCAATTTTCTTTCAGGATTGTTATCTTCATTGGCTTTGGTATAAAAAAATCTAAGAATTTTCATCAAACATTTCCTTCTCTATTTCTTTACAATATCACTTATATGATGTGTCTAGCATTTCATCAACATGTCTTTATAGAACTTAATTCATATCTACTCTTTGAAATAGTGCCAAGCGAAATGGTATCAATGGGCTACTTCCTAAGGCTTTTAAACACGAAGTATAATTTATTTTCGCCTCCGCCCTCATCGCCTTGCAGGGCCACACATGTTCCAAATTAACACGAGTAGTCAATTTAAGCCGACGGAAATCCTCATATGCGCGAATTTTATTCCGCGGAGCTGTCACGCCGAGCCGGCGTGGCGCAGCGCGCTCTTCCTGAACCGGCATAAACAATGAAGCCCTGACAAGCGAATCGCGCCTCGGCGAAATGAAGTCTGCAGCGCAGCGCTGAGCGGCGGTGCGCAGACACCTTTCGGCCTCCAATCACGCACGCTGCGCGGCCGTCCGGCCATTCATACGCAGGAGGGCCGGGCGGTCGAGCGCGGAATAAGCAATGAGCCACAAGGGCTGGCCCCAGCGCTGGCGGCCAGCCGAGCGTCGCGCGCCACGCCACTGCGGGCCACCCGTGGATTTGGAATGCACAGCAACAAGAACGACGAATCGATGATTAAATAGTATCCAACCTGAAAAATCGATACTTTCCAAATTGATGGGTGTCGATACTCATTTTCAAATAGTAAAAGTTTGTTTTTACCTGGTGCTCACTCACTTCTAAAGACCTTTTCTTTTCTAGATTAACTCAAATAATTGTTTAATACAATAAATAATAAAATATTGTAATAAATTAACAACAGTTTATTTTCAATTAAAAATTAACGCTTATCCCATACAGAGTCAATGATGGCCGCAGATAATTGTTGCTAAACATGAACTTGTGGAAGTAAAGTCAAACTCTTTAACATAAATCGATGTTTCATTTATTGGTTCTTCATTCACCTTGTTTGAATTGTGTTCCCGAACCAGGGTACGAAAATAACGTTTGCTCGACGAACGAAATGAAAACGCGTACGCTCCTTAAAAATGAGTCTCTCAAAAGCACAAAAAAAGTAATATTTACTTTATTGTATTTACTTTAAATTTAATATTTTGAATTCGCGTTGGGTTGATAATGAATTCCTAATGCAAATAAAAATAAATGAGTTCATATGTTTTAGCATTTTAAACGTTACTTTCTGATTGACAAGTTTTGAAACTTTTCATCTCATCTTTTTCCTCGTACTTTTTTAATTAGACAGAATGTTTATTTGACATTAGAGAATAAAGTTTGCAGCACTTATGAAATGGACTTTGTTTCAAATGAAGTATGCATAAACAAATAAGCTTAATGTTCACAATCCTATCGACGAATTGTGAACTGAAATTTTAGCGAGCTCTCATTATATCCAGAATACGCTGATTAAACACAAACCTAATTATAAATATATCAAGTACGTCGTTGTGGGGGTTTCATAATTTCAAATAAATGTAAACTAATCCTTACTCTTTGATTACTTTTACATTAAAGTTACGGCCCAAAGGTTCGAAATCAGTAGTAATAAAGGGAAAATTTTATAAGCAAATGCTTCAATAGTGATCGATTACAAAAACCTGCAAACCATCCCACAATATCCAATCAATTATTGTATTATTTTCAAAGGTGAGTATAAAAATTACTTCTCCGTTGAAACTTCATTAATAACAGTTAAGCGTCGAAATTGCCCATGCCAATATAATGCCCGCACAAACGTATCAATTAACATAAAACGATTCACACTAATACAGTGATTGAAATACGAAATGAGAATTTATTGGAGAGATACAAAGTTTGAAAGGGTAATAATCAATTTCCTTTCATCTTTCAAAAATAAATCTGAAAACAAAACACTGAAATAGAACAGCATTACGCAAGTACGACTTCGACGAAAACGAAAAACTTCCAAACCGGTTAGATGTAACAAACGTACTACTGAGAATATCTTAAAAACAAAATTATCAGTAGACGTTACACAGATTATCAACTAAGTTTCGTTTCGAATATTTCATTGCGTAATATTTTCACAAAAATAAAATTTATTTAATAGTCTCACAATACTATCACATTGTTTAAATATGTTTTTAAAATACCCATCGCATATTCACATAATCGTTTCTCTCTACTTAAGTGGCAGAAAAACTTACTGTTTGTCGATTTCAAAGGCAATACACTTTCTATCAAAGGAAAAAGTCAGCTAACCAAGTTATATTCAGGGAAATTACGCTCGATGCAATTGCCAGGAGCTTGAACAGCCAAGTATATAAGTGTATGTTTGTGATTGAGGATGAATGAGAGTGATAATGAATGAGAGCGAGTACGAGTGACAGAGTCAGCGAGGGTCAATGAGAGCCAGTGAGAGTGAATGAGAGTGAGCGAGGGTAAATGAGAGCGAATGAGGGCGAATGAGAGTGAGGATGAACGAGAGAGAATAAGTGTAAATGAGTTTAAGAAGGTGGAGTGAGTAAGTTGGTGTGTTTTTTCGATGTTTTAGCATTTACAATCCCACATGCAACTCATGGAACTGAGTCGTAAAAAAAAACAAGGGTTGAGAAGGCGTAAAATAATCCTGGGTGTGTTGGCCGCTGTGCATCATCCACAACCATCCGTCAAGCAAAAAACAACCAGTGAATTATCCGGTACAAAGAACTGGAGAATTATCCGGTACAAAGAACTTGCCGCTCCGGCCGGCGGAAAGGCCGCGCTCGGCCGCGCGTGTGCGTTGCACCCCTGTGCGCTAATTCCAGGCGCCGCGTGACGGGCGGGCGGGCGGGCGGGCGGGCGGGCGCGATGGATGTCGCACGGGGGCGGCAGCGGAGCGGGCGCGGAATGAAAACAAATGGGGCCGCCCGACGCCGCTCGTCCCCGCACTCGCGCCCGCGCCCGCTGCAACAGCGGCCGCGCCCACCCGCGCGCGCATCCATCAGCCGCGGGCGCAATCCAGCCGCCCCGCCCCCGCCCCCGCCGCCCCGCAACCGTCCACGAGCCGCTCCCCTGCCGCCGCCTCACCCCGTCCCCGCTTCCACCGCCGATCGGGCTCCCATCGCGTCGCCGCGCAATCCGCTTACGCGCGCGCTCTTACCTTCGCGACCGTCGCGACCTCTGCAGCCAGCGCGAGGCTCCATTGGCGGCGCCGCCCACGGCCCTCAACAGCTCCCCGCTCATTCGCTTTGCCTTTGCCGCTCCCAACTCCCTCGGCTGAAAGAGGCTTTTACTCGGGACGGCCGATGCACACAGCTTTGTGGTGCGCGGAGCGAGACCTCCATGTGCGTAAGTGCTATTAGACACCAAAGTGAAAAAGAAAGCAGGAACAATTTGTATTTACCATAGAGTAGACTTTTCTCTACGTGTGGTTCAAACATCGTCAATTTATTTTAATTTATTTTTATGCTGTGGTGTAAGAAGTTTTGCGCGTAGCAGAAACTTTTCCGCCCGATATGACTGCAAGTTAAATCCTCACATTGACGGCTACGTGTTCGAAAAGTACTTACATAAACATGCTTCATATTTATTGAATGAGTCAATGAAACTCTCAAATAACATGTCCATTACACAATAATGTTCAGATGTATCTGGTGTCAAGCATTTATTTTGCAGGTGCAAGAACTACATTTTTTAAATGTTCATCACATTTTCCGGACGTCCTGGACGTGGTCGCTGCTCGCTTTGAGCTGACGGGTGGTTGCAAGGTCCTTTTCGTTCCCGGTCGAAGCGGACTCGCAAAAGGCAGCCTGAGCGCCGCCCGTCGCAGACCGGGCGTTCGAGCGCGCGCCCCCGCGTGCGTCCTCCGGGAGCCGCCCCCGCCGCCGCCGCCGCAGCCACCACGGCCGCTTCCCCTCGCACCACCCCAGACCGCAGGCGGTAAATCGGGCGGCCGCGCAGCCGACGGGGGCGGCGGCGGTGGGCGTGACGGAGGGCGCTACCTCCGCAGCAGTTCATTTCGCAACGACCACCGCGCCCTATGCTCCTACCCCTCCCCGCCCTCGCTAGATACTCTCAGCCCACAGCTGCAAACTTCCCGTCCTGCCTCGCCACTCCGCCTCCGCTATCCGCTCCCCGCCACGCGCCTTCTCGCGGTCTCTCTTCGCTTAGCTCTGCGCTTCTCCTCTCCTCTCCTCTCAACAATCTCCCCACCCCGCCCCGCCCCTGTTTCGCCTCCGAGTGGGGCTTGTTACCGCCCAGCGCCGCCCTCTTCCCGTAGCCCAGAATGAACGTTCGCGCAGCCAACGATTTTTTTTCGGGAAACCCAGGCCGGGGCAAGTAATTGGAGTGCGGCAAACATTTCTATACCGATATGAGAATTCTGACAAAGAGAAATTGTAAGTCGGAACTCAATTCGTTCACGCCGAGAGCAGGTCGTTTGATATTTACAGCCTCTAGACACTCTTTTTCACGGCGCGTATTGTCAATGACACTTTGGGACTAGAAAATGCTTTAAATATTAACGGCTTTCTTCAGGAGAAATATTATTCTGACAGAAATTAACTGCCAGTACGCTGTACATTGACGAGACTGTGCGAAAATGTATTTCAGGGAGAATCAAACCATTTATTCCTGGAACAGAATAACTTCTAAAAATGAAAAGTTCAATCGTCTGTATTTAAGATATTAAAACCCAAGCTGTTCATCTTTCTAAATAAGAAAAACAATTAACTGCAACCCGCGTACCTCGTGTAAACTTCTTTCTTTAATCTACAGTAGATACCGATTCTAGAAATTTCGGAATAAAGTCTCCATAACAGTTACTGCTACCACTACGTAGAAGCGTTGATGTTTTATAAAATAAAATACTTTTTTTTATTTATTCTACGGAATGTCACTTTTGAAACTTTATACACATAAAGCTTATAAGCAAATATTTGTGCCGGGTGGAGTGTGTTTAAATTTTGCAGAATCTATTTGCAAAAGGGACTGCCATACAAGCGATGAAGGAACACAATGTCTGACACGATCTCCTTTGTTTCACATTATTTGGTTTAAACATCCCAAGTTTCTCACAGGACGCGACGCACGTTGGGGGACTTCAAGTCAGCTTGTTGAATTCCTTAGCATTCTTACTTTATAACCAAGTTACATTAATATTTTTCGCATAATATCCTTTCAAATATTCACGCCAGAAAGAATAACGTATCTAAACTATAATCAGGAGGTCCATTCACTAAAAATCTTCAGTATTTAAACGGCACTAGAAGAATGAGATAATGAGATTTTAATTTTAATAATTACCACAAAAATAAAATGATATCTAATTTTCTAAAGCAAAGTACATCCGAATAATTGCATCATAACTTATATGAAGTTTTATATCACAGAATTCGGTGGTGTGTTTCCTTTGAGAACGCATGAGAGCGCAAATATCGGCTACGAAACGTTTTAGAAAAAATACTGATTGCGGAAATCCACCCCAATAACAGAAACGGCGTTGGGAGGATGTAATTCTGAAAATCCAAATTGGGCACACTTTTTCAATAGCTTGATTCGAACACATTATTAACGCATCATGATGAGCTAATTAAGAAAAGTTCGCTTCAGTATGACGCGGTTGTAGCAGCCCAATGTTTTATTCACCTTCGAAAAAACAGGTTTGCAGCCCAAACTAGTGCCAAGGTTTCCGCAAGGCAAATGAAAGATAACGCTAAAGAGCTGGGCAAACGTGTGCGCATGCATTAGTGAGCGAAATGAGTCACGAAACTTCGCGTGGGCTTGAGTCGCCCATCCACAAGCGTTCTGGCCATGGGCAGTGAAGAAAGCAGTACAAGAAAATGAAATCATTTGAAAACGAAGAGTTATCGGAAACTAAAGCTACACCCTTTATTAGTTTCTTCGGAGGTAGAAAACCTTCATTTTTTAGAGTAATGATAGGAACGCGACAGATCTATGTAAAAAATTATTAGTTAATAGAAACAACTTTTATATTACTTAAATGAATAACTTGAAAGATAAATTACAAAGAAATACAAACATTTAATAATTTACAATGTGAGATTGTACGCGAAGTAGTTCATATAAATTTAATACGTATTACACTCGTTTGTTGTCGTTTAGTGTTTTATATAGTGTTTCCCTTTCTAATTTCTGTACCCCTTTCACGTGGATTAATTCAAAATCTACTCGCAAACCAATTGAGTAGCTGAATTGTATTGAGGTTGCAGACAAGAATCCTGGCACTGACGTTTTCCAGTTTATTCATTTCATTAAATTCCTTCCAAAAAGACCCCCCGCGTAGTGAAGTTTCCACTATATTCGAATCATAACTGTGTTTATCAAACATGTATTAACCAAAATATTCGAGAAAGGAACTTCTGTTTCTATTCACATCCTCCATTTATCAGAGTTCTCATGTATTCCTCCGCCTCTCATCATAACACAGTCCAATGATCAATACTGTGTATCATATCATTACTCAATTACAATTCTTGATAAATGTTGGAAAGGTTCCAGAATCGGGATATATTTATTTTACGTAATTTATTCAAAGCTCTTCCAAGAACAATATTGATCAATAGAACTCATCATTATGCTAAAAATTACGTACTACAATCTACGTACTATTCCATTATCACATTTTAGTAAAAAATCAGAAAACGTTTTGCATCAATAAAGAGAAAACCACACTGTGGAGTTGTTAATGAATTCTATTTATTTTGATTTCGGTCTATAAATTACAAACAGAAAATAGTTTTCATTGAATATATTTCACAGCTGCCCACAAAAAGAAAGTAAGTGAACGCGTGGACTCAACGCGTTGAAACAAATCCAATCCTTTCAAAATAAAAGAATACGATAGTAGATAAGAGAAAAGATAGTAGATAGTTACATAATTTATGCATGTCAGAATTTGTCATTCTGAATTTATTTCTTTTTGGTTATTCGAAAAAAAGCGTGATTGACAGAAAACAACCAATAATTAAATTAATTTCACTATTATGCATCAACAAGCTAAATGTTGCCAAAACATGAATTAAGTATCCGAAAAATGAAGCGACTCCGAAACCATACATTTCTAAAAACAAAATGATGCATCTACTTGCATTATCCTACTGCACTTTTCCAAGCTAACTTGACGGAAGTTTAGAGAGGTTGAATCTATGTTGTGGCACAATCCAATTTATTGGACCATCCAAAATATCCCTGTAAATGGAATTAGAAAGGAAATAAAAACTTATCGAATACTTCAAAATAACAAAGCACAAAAGATTTCAAGATATCGAAATGTTTAATAAAGTGAGGGGAATATGAAAAAAATGTGCATATCAAGTAATTCAGTTTACCTGGTGTATACTCAAACTCAATCCATCAAATTCCTCAATATCTCATTATTTTTAACATATTCGCATGGACACGACTTGCAGCAAATCGGACGTCGAAATGTTCGATCAATCGAACTTGTTTGTAGTGCGAGGCTTCCGTGGGCGAAAAGCATGCCTCCTCACCTGAGGCAGCAAAAGGGACGAAATTGGCCTCTCCTGTCAGCCAACACTCGAGTAGTAGTTAAAGTTGCAATATTTGCCAACAGTTATATAAGAGATCAGCAGATGTCGGAGATTTTGACATCATCTTCAGGTGTGAGTCATGGGAGCAAAAATTCAAACGAGGGTGAAGGCAATACTTTTCAACCCCATTTGTTTCAAATGCCAACAATGTGTCACCAGAAGATCAACCGTGGGCGACCCGCTGAAGTGGCGAGACCGTGCACATTCCACATCCGGGTGCCAGGGATGAAATCCTCGCCAATTCAAGTGGAATTTGTGGTGGACAGATGGGGTTCTCAAAGTGCTCCCGTTTCCCCTCATTAAACCTTTCTCCGCCACCACTCATTCTATTCGTATCATTATCACCCAGCTCTCAAACCTCTGGTATTGCCGAAAAAGCTAAGGTCTGAGGATCCATAACAAGAATAACATGCACCCGACCTTTCAGAAAAGAGATGCTGATGTTGGAGTCTCTGAGAGAGCGGACTGGCGGCTGAAGCGCTGTCAAAGAGGGCGCGGGTGTGCCTGGGCGAGGGACAAAGGCGGCTCTCGCGCGGTCGCCGCTGTGAAACAGACCGCACGCGCCCTGCGGCGAGGCGGCGCCAGGCACTGCCTCCAACGGCAACGATGGGTTTCGTAATGGTGGTGTAGATGATGAGCTTGTGATGAAAGCGATGGTGATTGTGGTGACGACGACGGTGAAAAAGGCGGTAACCGTTGGGGCGACGATGATATTAGAGGTACAGGCAACTTAGATCACACGAATACATAGAAAAGATGCAGAAGGTAAGTAATTTTTGGTGCAGTGGTACAAGTTATCAGAAATGATGGTGGTGGCGGAAGTGATGCTAGGGGTGATAATAAATGACCATTGTTAATGGAATAAGGAAGCGATAAAGATGAACGCGATAGTAAGAAGGCATGGAGAATTAAATTATAGTCGACTGGTGATAAACAAAAGGAAAAAAATATATGGGAGAAAATTGGTAATAGCTAATAATTTAAGTTGAGCGTTAGAGGGGACATGTGGGTGATAAATTCACTGAAGAAAACTCGAATATGGTACTGTTTGATGAATCACATAAGTAATGGAATGTAATCACACAAACCACATTGAATGCAGGCGTCGGAAATGATGAAGAGGGTGAATGCAGGTTCAGTTTTCGAAAGGCAACAGATCTGTACAGCCGATACTACTAACTAGAAATTGATATCATTCTTTGCACGCAGTATAAAAGTTTTCAAAACATTTATAATTACCTATTAACCATTAATGTGAAACGCTTGTTCTGTTCAGAAATTGCGTCCTCCCGAACATTTGGACCTACAGCAGGCATTACGCTCAGTCTGGATCGGAGAGGCAAATACTGTCCAACTGTTCGCGTGACAAATATAGTCGCACCTAATCATCACTAAATCTTCACCTATCACGAGCGATCAGGGTTGGTCCTTTGGAAATTCACCAGCAACAGATTCATTTGCTCCGGTGAGGTCTCAAAGGTGAGGAGGCGCTGCATGTTTACCCGTACGACGAACGTTGCCAGCACACTTGGGTCGAATCCGATGGTGAACAGGCATTTCGTTTGGCGGAAACGAGATAAACACACTTCAAAAAGATATATGAATTTCTGATATTGTACATAATGATACGTAAAAGAAAACACTTTTTTTAATTTAATTTTTCTGTAATTATTGTAAGTTTAATTTATGGTGTATAGTGTTCAGTGAGTTTGGAAGAAATTATGCTCGTTTTTACCTGTCCAACAAATGTCAAATGTTCTATTCTGTGTTATTTCCTCCAGCAGCAGTTCTATTCTCCACTTTCCTAAATACAAGTATAAAAGCAAGCAATAAGTGATTGAAATAAACATTTAAAGCAGGCGAAAAAAGTCTCAGCATTTCACTTTCAGTATCTCGTTCTACTCCGAAGACCTCATCCTACTAATGTGTGTGTGTGTGTGTGTGTGTGTGTGTGTGTGTGTGTGTGTGTGTGTGTGTGGTTTGAGTAAACAGTTTCTACGGGTGTGAATATCTAAGAGGAGAGAAAGGAGTGACTTATTTCGCGCGTGTGACGTAAGAGACGAGGCGCAGGTTGTTCGTGAGCTGAAGAGCCGCGTGCAGGTCGTGACGCTGCCGAACCCAAGAGCAGAGATCTCCCAGGCGAAGACGGCAGCAGAGGTGGCTGTGGAAGAGTCAGAGAGGAGATCAGGTCGAAAGGAAAAAGATCGCGAGGATAAGATCAAATTGACGAGGCGGGGAAAGAGGAAAATAGAAGGCGAAGAAGAAGAAAAGAAGACGTCGGGAGAGGAGGCGTAGGACGAGAAAGTAGCGGTGGAAGAGGAAAATGAGGACACGGAGGTGAAGGAAGAAGAAAAAAGGTAGGCAAAGAAAGAAGTGGGGAAGGAATAGGAGGCAAAGGCGAAATAAAAGGAAGCGAATGAGAAGGACGAGGATAAGCAATGAGGCAGTGGCAGTGGCAGAGGCAGTGGCAGAGGCAGTGGCAGAGGTAGTGGCAGAGGTAGTGGCAGAGGTAGTATGGCGCCAGCGGTGGGAGAAGCAGAGGCGAAAGCAGTCGTCGGCACTCAACGGCACAGGAAGGGTGGGGGCGGAGGCGGCGGAGGCGGCGGAGGCGGCGGAGGCGGCGGAGGCGGCGGTGGCGTCCAACGCTGACTCAGGCGGTCGGCGCGCTCAGGTTGGTGAACGCGCGGCATTTGGGCTCCGCTTGGCGCGACGCGGCGCGGCGCGGCGGCGAACGCGAGGAGATCCACGCGCGCGCCTGCACGCCCAAGGTCAGCGCGAGGCGACGGCCCGGGCTTCCAGCAGCATTGAGAAAATAGTCAACGCTTCGTTAATGAAGCACAAATTAGAACGCCATACAGCGACATGGCTGCACGAAACTTGGAAGGGTCTCTTCTCAAACTGTAGTACGAAAACATTTTAAGAGCATTTATTGATAATTTTTGTGACGTTTAGGCTATAAAAATCCGCTACCTAACTACGACTATATAAAAATATTTATTCTGTCTCAAAATTGTACATGATAAATATTTTTTTTTATTTTTAATTCAGCGCAGAATACCCGAAAAAGAACATGCGATAAAATTACTACTGGCAGAAAAATAGTTTCCTTTTGTACACCACTCTTATTGCGACGGGTCTATACTGTTGAAGCACAATGTGTAATATTTAATATAATACCACGTGCAACACTTTACTTTCCTATAAAAAGATCTACGGTCAGCAGGAAAACGTTTCTCTGAGGTATCGCACAGGCAATTAAGCATTACCGAATCAGAAAAGCTTATTTTCATTCTTATTACAAACTTTACACTTCGAAACACACAAGAGAAATTTCACTCCATCCTCTTCACTTTCCATGCCCGGTCCCTGGCTCATCTTTATCCCCTTCTGCTTGCTTCGCTAAATCGATTTGCGTCCACGGTTACTAAAATATGGAAATTTGAAGCTATTCCGGAAACTGCGGCTGCATGGAGTTGGGAAATGAAAATTGAATCGATTTCGGTTAAGCATAAAAGAATTTTCCAGCCCATTTTACGGGATTAGAACGGCCATGATACATAGCCAAAATGGTTTCCAGTAATTGCTTCTCCTCCTCGTCCTTTTCTTTCGAATTGAAATCTCTCGTATTTCACCCTTCTCCAATTAATAACCCCGTCGTTTCGATTGGCCCCTTCCGCAATGTGGGAACAGATCCTACGTAGGGGTAGATAACGAATTTCTCACTTTTGCCTTCGTTATTTATACGATCGAAGAGAGAGAGAGAGAGAGAGAGAGAGAGAGCACGCAAGAGAGAAAACGAGAGAGAGAGAACGAGAGAGGGCACGCGAGAGAGAACGAGAGAGAGCACGCGAGAGAGAGAAAACGAGAGAGAGCACGCGAGAGAGAGAGAGAGAGAACGAGAGAGAGAAAACGAGAGAGAGAACGAGAGAGAGAGAGAAAACAAGAGAGAGAACGAGAGAGAGAGAGAGAGTTAAGTTTTCTGAACTGAGCACAATTAAAATTTTAGATGATGAAATATTTTCGTCTAAAATTTTACGACTTCACGTGGTGTGCGTTTCTCTCAACCGGGTATTAAAGAGAAATATAATGGATTTTGAACAGTTAAAACTGAAGTACACATTGGCAATGCATAAAATGTCGTATATTATACAAGTGAATTGTTTAGAAATATAATAGTTCATTACATCCTATTTACTGTACCTTTTATAAAAAATATATATATATTTGTAATTTTGTTAAGTTATATGCTTATAAATTATAATTTGTAAGCATACAACGTCATAAAAAATAATGTCAGTTTAAAGACACGTACAAATTTAACATTAATGTACAGTAGTTTTTCTTTTGTTTTTGTTGCAACCACCGTTTTAAATTACTTCTATTCATATAACGACAAAGTGGAACTCTTTAATTCCTTTTTTGGTTCGGTATTTGCAGCAAAAAATGACGTATCTGCCTTAAACGGGTCGGGAGAAAGAATGATTACTAGACCACGTGATCTTCGAAAAAGAATAGCGAGAATTCTAAATAATAAATCAGTGGACCCGGACGGCATTTGGGGAGACTTATTAAAAGCAGGAGGTGAAGCCATGATTCCTTACCTCTTAGAACTTTTTTATAATACATTAAATAATTGAAGTATTCCTCAGGATTGGAAAGAAGCATTTATAGTTCCCATTTATAAGGGTGGGCCTTGATCAGAAGTTAAAAATTATCGGCCTGTTAGCTTAACATGAGTTGCCTGTACGCAGATAGAGCGCCTAATCGCTGAACACATTAGAAACGAGTGGAGTAGACAAAAATAGCTCTTTATGAGGCAGCATGTGTTCAGAAAGGGTTACTCATGCTGAAGTCAAAAAATACCTTTTTACAAGACATCGTGGATGCACTAGCTGCGGATGATAGAATCGATGCGGCGGTAATGGACTGTACGAAGGCTTTTGGGTTGGGAAACAAGCCTGTCGGAAAGATTTAAGTGTAACGTCTGGGGTTCCGCAGGGGAGTGTACTTGGACCTTTACTATATTTGGTGTATGTAAATGTCATAGCAGAGGAAATAAGCTCAAAAATTAAACTTTTTGCGGACAACTGCCTTATTAACAAAGATCAAAAACGCATTGGACGAGGATGAATTACAGCGTGACTTGAGATGCTCGGAAGAAGCTGGAGATGCTTGGACGGAAATCAATAGCATTAAAGTAAATACAAAAAAATGCAAAATAGTGTTACGCGTGGTAGAAATAAAGGGACAGCTAAGTACAAAGTAAGTCATATTTGCTTGGTGACAAGATCATTCCACAGGTAACTAGTTGTAAATATCTGGGGGTGATAATCAATGAACAGCTTGGAGGGGGTCAACTTTACTGTTGGCATGGCATGGAAATTTTTACACTTTGTAACGCGAGTGTTAAAGAAGGGAAGTAGTAAATCACGGGAACTAGCAAATACAATCATTGTGCGTCCGGTATTAGAGTACGGAGCAGCGTGTTGGGATCCGTATAGAAAGTGCCAAATAAACTCCATCGAAAGAGTTCAGAAAGAAGCAGTAAAATTAAATAAAGGGGACATTTTTTTAGGAAATATTTCAAACAAAGTATCGACATGGGAATCTTTGGCGGGCCGTAGGGAAACAGAAAGGTTGTGTATATTTTACAAAGCATTGAGAAAAATCCGACGTGGAAGGAAATTCCGGAAAGAATGCATGAACCCGTTTACTTAGCACATCACGACCATATTAGGAAAATACGTCCACGGAAACAAAGAACTTACATTAACTGATTTAACATAATTAAAATTTGTATTTTCAACCTCTCAACACTTTTTTTTTCTAAGAGAATTACACACATTATATACAAGCCGGTGACGTTTTGGTATGGACAGAGAAAGTACATTTTAGCCCGTAGATGTCAAACGCTTGATAAAGTTTACGTTGATAAAGTATTCGCATCAGTCCGAGAGTCCGAAAGTCATCGTTCACTCATTCTTCATGCCGCCGCGCCCGCCCCATCCTGTGCGAGAGCTCATCAGGCAAATGTCGCTCCGCCTAATCGCGGCGGAGTCGCGCCCGCGCGAGCTGCACTTGCTACAGCGATCCATCTTCGTTCCGCCCGCGCCGCCGCCTGAGAGCGCTGCCTCGCGCCGTGGCCCTGTCAGCGCCCCCTGGCCCACGCCTTCTTGCCACGGCCCCGTGAACTCGCGCGTGCGATCGTTAGCCGAGGAGGTGGCGCTGAGAATGGAACTGCCTGCACGGGCGGTCTGTTTTAGTTCGTGTCGCTTACCCACGAACTGACACAGGGGATGATAATGGGCTTCGGAAGAGCCAAGAACTTCGCGATGATAACGATAATGTGGCGACTGGAGTACCTGCAAAAGCAGTGAAAATGCTGCTTCTATCGAAGTGAACAGTACTGAATTTCAATAGGGAATAAGTTGAATTTTAAGATTCATTAGAGGCTGTGCATGCCCTTCGGACCCCTCATTGGTCGAGGAGAAGACTCTGGAACGGAACTGCCTGCGAAGGCAGTCTATCAACAGGAGTAATAAGAATCACTAATACTGGAAATGACGCCGACGATTACATTGCTCGTGGAACTAACAAGGTTCTTGCGTCAATGGTAATAACTACGGAGATGATTCTTAAGCCCTAAACATTCTAAAAAAATGCACTTTAATGTGCAATTAAAATTAACAATATTTCATTACCTGCATAAACCTTCCTTGATAAAATTCAGAAGAAACGTGTTTGGAGTGAAAAGTTATATTTTTGTGCAAACATAATATAAAATACCTTTGCGGGAGAAATAATTAATGTAAATATTCACCTTAGTGAAGTACACTGTATACCTTTGTTGCATTTCCTGATTTAAAAACATATGAAAACAAGATATTTCCTACATATTTCCTTCATTTTTCCTAAATGTTTCCTACAAATTGATTGTATGAAAATGTGAAACCTTTTCTAGAAAAAAAACTCTACTTTAACGAAATATATAAAAAATGTTCCTATAATTACACAAATATGCACTAACATATGAATGTACATTGCATCCAGTTCCAACCATATGCCAAGACATTTCATTTAGCTATGCCCTGAAGCTACGGACAAAAATATGCAAATTCGCTACCTAGTGATAACTAACGTCTGTAATAATGTGGTAATGAAATTGAGTGAAATTGCAGTAGAGATCGAAAAGCTGATTTATTGAAGGTGGATACGACTGAGTTTAAATCACTGAGAAGCGATCGAACGCTTCATAATCGAGTTGAGGAGCATTCAGCGAATATGAAACTGCTCGTGAAAGATACAATATTCTTACGGTCGGCAGCGTTAGCGACCTAACGAGCTATTGCGTTTAACAAATTTAAAAACGCCATCGAAGATGTGTAGGACTACATTTCAACCGATTTCAATATTTGGTATTATTAGATGCGACAGGAGCCCTGGCTCCGAGAGGATAAGAGGATAAGTTAATAGTGGAGACAGTTTCGTCGGTTGTGGTTGAGGTAGTGAGGGAGTAAAAAGCCGAGGTTATTGTACAGAGTGTACTTGTAGTGGTAGCGATGGTGAAAATGCTAAAAGAGGAAGCTGTGAATGATGAGCAGGTAGAACCCCGCATTTGGCTCACGCTATTGGTCGGCAGATTGCGGTTGGGGAGACGAACCAAGACGTGATGCATGGCTATGTGTTAATCCTGCTAATATCGCCAGCAGCAGGAACAATTACTCGTTAAACATGATTACGTAGTCTCAAAGGTGTTTAAGCTGAAGAGGATGTTCATGGGCAGTGAAACGTTTTTACGTGCATGGATACTGATGTAATAGATGATAGTGTTTAAGTTAGATACGAAAGTGATCCAACCTTATTTTTAAAAACTTTAGCACTTTTATTGAATTTAGTATTGATGACGTAATGGAGAATTATCTCTAGGGAATGCTTAATGATATTCAAATTTTGCACACTTATGTAACGTACGAAACAACATAAAGAAGATCGTGAATATCTGATCAAATTTAGAACACACTAGCTCTTGATATACATAACACGAAATTAACTGACACTACTGACGAAACTCCATGACACTACACTACAGTACTAAAATTCAAAAACGCACAAAAGATTTTGTTTTCTGATGATTCTTATCTCTTACATTTTGTTTCTTAATACCTGTAAAAGCTTTTTAGAGTATTCTAATATTTGTTTTATTATTTTTTATTATTGATTTAAGCATAAAATATAAACCACCACTAATTCTTGTAACAACGACACGCGTTTAGCGCCGTCTCTGGCGCGTCGAATGCAAAGCGCGCGCCGCGAGAGTGAGGGCGGAGGTGCACTCGCCCTCCCCATCCCCCGGCCCGTGGCGCGACGCCTTTCAACAGCACACCTGGGATTCTTCTGCGTTAACATAGAATGGCCGATCGTTCTTCTTGTTCATTTCGATCGATCCAACCACGAGACACGTAATATGGTTGGGGTTGCACCCTGATCTCCAGCAAGAAATTCCTCATGTAATTTCCTCACCGAATTTACAATGTAATAAAATAATACATGCTTGTCATTAAAACGAAATAGTATTGAATAAAAACAAAATATTGATTATTTGTAACAAAATTATTAGTGTCATCCTTGCAAAAGAATTCAAGCTTACTTCACAATTACACATTTTAATGTGATACTACTTTCTGTTGCAATAAGTTTATGTATTGTGACTTCAATATTAATAAAACCAAAAATACATGACCACCTTAATTAGTTAATTTATTTATTTATTAACTAATTTATTTTTCTTTGTTTCTTTCGAAGACCACTGCAACAATTTCTTCCAACAATTCTTTGGCGATGGCTGGTGCACTGGAATTCTAGGGTTGTTTCACACTGACAAAGATTGCTAATGCTTTGTTATGCCGAGTCGCGTTATTTTACAGGACCTTACGAGTAGTAGGTGATGTTGATTGACACTTGTCTAAATATTCTGTTTTCACACACAGGTGCTACTATTTGAATACAAAGAGATCTGAACAAGTACGGAAGAGTGGCAACGCTTTGTTACTCCGAGTCACACTATTTCACAGGACCTCGCAACCAGTAGGGCGTATTGATCGACATCTGTCTCAATACTCTGTTACTATAACAAGTGCTATTTGAATAGGAACGGACCTGAACAAGTGTCGATCGAATCAGCTCTAGAACACACTTCCTACTAACACTCACACACACTCAGCTTCTGATGGCTTCTATGTTACATTCAAGAATATACTGAATATTTTGCAGTTCCAGAATGTCTTGTTTTGTATTGCAAAAAATAAGCAGAACAACCACCTCTCAAAATGCAGTACAACAACAGAAGTGAAAGGGCATCACGTTCCATACAGAACACTCCCCAGTATTTTATTTTATTCTCTTCAGTATACAAGACAACTGTATGTCTCTACAGTTACGCCAAATTCCTGGTAACTCATTCTCGTAAAGTAAGCGAATGTCATTAAAGTCTTAGTGGCAAAGACAGAAAGATATGACACAAGACATAACAAGCAGTGGGGGAAGGCGGGCGCGAGCGAACTCCGCCTCTCAACGCAGCTACATCATTTGGAAGCACCCTACACAAAGACTTGAAGGAATTTTATCAATTCAATTAAACGTACTCTGCTCTTTAACAGTTGTGAATACATTAGCATAATCCGAATACATGTATATACTTTTTTATTTGGCTTATAACACGTCAACAATGAAGCATAACAAACAAGTTATAAAATATGCATTTCAAAATATTTTCAATGCTTTCTACACTCGAACGCTATAGTAAACTAAACTGGATGGCAACTCGCGTTGTGGCCCCGCCGATTGAAAGAGTTTTCCAAGTTCCTTTCATCACTTCTCAACGTTCGAAACGACGTGAACGCTTCCAAAGACGATTTTCGTCAATGTCGTCAATTTTCGTTCTGTTAACACGCTGAGTGCAAATTCTAGAAGCAAAAATCCACAGCAGATAGTCTGAATATCACTTTCGTAAATGTAGCGGGAATACATCCTTTCACACTTCGATCAGCATATTACGAGTTAATTTCAAAACAAAAAAAAGTAGCTAATAATTTGCTCCTATTGGAAATTTCATTATATTCTGTAATAGACCTAATTCAGCAGAGTAACTTTGTAAGAAGTATATGAACGAGACAGCTTTAAAATCCTAAGAATTTAGAATATATCGGTTTCATGGGATCGCGAATAGTGAAGTGTATCTATTAATTTTCAATCTGATTATATAATAAATTATCGAGCAGACCGCATTAATGAAATAAGGTGATGCAATTTGTATATTAAATATAGGGACTGCCTGATTGTGCGTAAGTCAACATTATTTCTCGTTATACGATACTTTTCCCCTCATAACAAAATATTCATAGCGGGAGTAGTAACTAAGTGACAGGATAAGGATGTGATCCTGGATTTGCTCTTTTGAACATGAAATATATCAATGCCCTTAATATAGAAAGCTCTAAATATCACGCACGACCTCATTGTATGTTCGTTTGCATATATGCAGATTCAGCGCGGCGTTCGTTAAACGTCTATGCCGGCCACAAACGTCAAATCTTGTATATGCACCATATTTACATCCCGTTAGGGTGGCTAGAGTTTTGTTTTGCAAATGCACGTTGCACCAACGTACAGTTACAGTGTGAGGTGTGCTGCAGTATGCTCGCGTTACGAACTCCACTCCGGGCAGTGGGCATCTTTCACCCAAAAGTGTCACGTACTCGAGGAAAAATTAATTATACTTTCTTCGTAATGAACATTACCCTCAAACAACAATTACAGAAAAATTTCTCGGGGCATTGAACAAACGTGACAGGGCAGACTACTCTCGGCGACCAAACACGCAAAATTGACGGTCTTAGTGCGCAAGATGCGCCTATCATACTGTGTTTTAAAGTGAACGGCATTTTCGTAACCGCACTTTAATCTTACTAACATTTTTATTGAAAAAAATAGGGAGCGTTCCTCTTTGGCCTAAAATAAAGCAACTGGGACTACAATTAAGAACACATTTTTTGTCCTTTTCCCACCGTGTGCGGCCATGACATAAATGCTAATCGACACGCACTGAATACCTCGCCGCCGCTAAATCCAGCAACAAAGCGGAGAAAAGAGTCGGCGCCGCTCTTGGAATTCACCGCTCCAGGGGCATGTGGCGTTCGCAAAGAGAGCACTCGACGATTAGGATTTTTGCTCCTAGAAAAACGGTGAGTGAAGAAATGTAAGTTTCGTCGAGATTTTTAACGTTATAAAAACAATCTCCATGGACTGTTCGTGACTTTCTTACCGCTTTCAAGAACCTCTTTAAATTTCCAGAACGTTTTTATTTACACTTTATATTCTAGTTAGTATATTTGCATTTCATTGTAATATCTTCAATTGTAATATCTTGTGTAAAAAACGTTAATCCATACCCAAATTCAATTTAAAACAACTCATTTCAAAGTGAGAACATATAGAGAATACAAGAACTTGTATAGCAGAGAATACAGGTACTTTTATATAGACTTGCGTACGTAATATATATAACACCATCTCCTTTTAGGTTTTTTTAGCTGAATACTGCATTATTCCCCCCTTCAACAGGATGTATCCCGCACTGCGCACTAGTCACTAACAGACCTGAGGACTCTTTGGATGAGTGGTCAGGAAACGAGAGGGCTCCGCTGAAACAACACAGGGAAGTCAAAGGACACATATCCAGAACACGAGTGTGGTAAGCAGGCGTCAGATGCATCGAGTAGTAGAACTTGTTAGTGTAATCTGTTTCGCGAGGTGCAGAGGAAGCGATCATTTCCAACTCTCCATCAACGAATAGGTGAGTTGCTGGGTGCTTTTGAGGGTGTTTGCGTCACCTGGCGCCCTGCGATCGGCTTCTCATGGGTGGTGCGCAATCGCGACGCAGAGCGGGAACTCTCACCCCAATCGAACGCGTGGCTGCAGCCCGCTCAACGACGGAAGGGAATCTTCAAGATCCTGCGTAGCTGCTACCGATCAGTAGGAAGAAGGCACAGTTGTCTATATTTTTCGCCTATGCACAAGGAAACAGTTCTTTCACCACTCGGTTCCGCTACATCCTCTACGAATTACATCCACGCCGGCTTACTATTTAGGATTTATAATTTTTGTGACTCGTCGCTAACGAGTTGTTGAAAACTAAGAACAGAAGCACTATACACTAATTTCCTTGGCCATTAAGAAATGATTAATGGGGTTAAGGTACTACCATGGAAAATGTAATGGCTTGCCTTTGCCGTCCACAATCACAGGGTGAAAATACATTCACGAAATTTGAACCCCCAGTACAGCCTATGCGTCTGAGCGTCTCTATTCCGCTTTTAGTACTTCGCTTACCCAACCACGATGCCCGTAGTGCCTCATGGGTCTTGCAGCTTGACGGGGGCAACTCGGGTGTCCCATGCATGTGACAACTGCTGACTGCATCGCACACATCGCTCACGATGAGAGTGGGGTAGAACGGTGAAGGGCGGTTCGCTTGCGTATCGAGGTTTGTTGGTTTAAGGTCTGCTCTGGCATTTGTCACAAAAACGACCAATCAGCGCATCCATCCTTTAGACAAATTCGGGTGGTCGGATATCCTCTCCGGTCTCCCCACTGCCCCCACTGCCCCCACCGCCCCCACACTAACGACATGACAACTTCCAAGAAACTCCGGTGAACGTTGCCTGTCCTCCGCAAAGCCGGATCGAGTTCCTAAGCCGCGCTTAAAAGTGGCGAGGAAACCACCAAAGGAGCTCGACGCTCCTTGGTCGGCTCCGAACGAGAGCTGCGACGCGCGGCTGCCGGCCGTCGCCGGGGAGCGATATTTGCGTCGGCGCTTCGCCTGCTTATTTGCGCGCTCCGCCCGCGCGACCTTCCCTGCTTGTTGGGCGACGCCGCACGGCCGCACGCCCGCGACCTAGCGCACACCGTCGCTCCGTCGCCCAGCACACAGCGCCACGGGGCGCCTACCCGTGCGCGAACTGCATAACCAAATTGAATGGTTTAAATACGCACGTGGCTGGTCATCAGGCCTGACACTTAAAACATACCATTTAATGGACTTGAACGAGTTTTCTTGGAAAATCGGAAGTGATGGAAACGAGTCAACAGTACCTGCCCATTTTCATACATGGCATAAGTAATCACATTCCATTACATGTGCACATACATAAATAGTATTTGTAAAGATTTATGTGCATTACGCACGTGAGAATGATGACATTTTGTTTCGATGAAAGACGTACAAGTTTTTATATATCTATAAGTCGATCGTTTCCACTGGTATTCACATAATCAAATGCTTAATCGAGATAATGAAGACATTATACTGAAAATATTATTTTATAGTAAGTAGTAAAATACTAAAGGATGATTTCCTTTGGTATGTGTCATTGAATGAAAACGAAATTATAATTAAGCATGTACACATAAATATGACAATAAGTAAATTCTCACTTTCTAACATTACTACTTCAGAATAATGAACAACATAGTTGGAGCGTGGAATTCATTAACCCACGATGGAGACGCACACGTGTTCGATGATAGGCGCCGTAAAGCGATAGTGAGCGGCTTATATCCATAAGGTGCACTAACGACGACCACCGCGCGCAGAACACACTCGTCATCGCATCCGGATGTAATCCTACTCGTTTCCCTATGAGCACCGAGATAATCGCTGCCCCCGCGCGATGACGAGCGTGCGTTCAATCGCCCACACGCGACCCATCGCTCGGCGCCGCGTAATCCCTCAATGACAAGCGATCGCGCGATTTGTCACGACGAGCGGCCGCCCCGCAGCCTAGCGGCTCCAACAGGACACTCAGCATCCGCGGCGCGTGTAATCGATTATGACCCATCACCGTCCAAACTGCCGACGCGCCGCGCCGCTGCCCGTCACCCACTCATTACCCATCCCTCCCTCCGCTTCCTCCGTTACCCTCTGCCCGTCCCCACTAGCTCCCCTTGTCCCTGCCCCTGGTCTGTCACCTAGTCAGTCCCTGTTCAACCCTCTCCTGGTCCCGACTACGTCGCGCGCCAGGCCGTCATCGCCCCTGCCCCTTGCCCGCCGGTGCACGCGTCCTACGTGGGGGCGCAGGGCGGGAGAGCGACGGCGGGAGTCGAGCCCCGCGCCCGCCGCGGCGAAGCGTGACGTCAGCGCGCGACGGGATTGGGATCAATAGCCGCGGGTCGCGGTCGCCGCCACCGCCGCCGCCGCCGCCGCCGACATCGCCGCGCCACGCCGCGAGCACGCGCCCGGCGCCGACCCCGCGCACGCCGACCCGAAGGCCTCCCCGCGCCGGGGACGGACGCCGCGCACGCGAACACGCAGCGCCAGGAGGTGGGCGCTTGAGCGCGATGCTAGCGCACGCCTCAGCAAGGTCTCCCATTTTTCTCAACGTCTATGTTGACTTACATCAAGTTATCAGTAGCGTTTGAGTATTTCTTCCGATGACATGCTTTTAACGAGTTTGAAAATTGAAACAATTCATGACTGCTTTCCCTGTTACACAAGATGCGTTTTCGGTCGACTGGTTCGACACAGCGAATGCTAGGCAGGACTGTTGACAACACAGATATATTCAGTGTATGTTTATGAGCAACGATATTGCTCGAAACTGTAATTATGAAACTTGCACTTTCAAAACTACGCCAGCACCAAGTGGTCAAGATCGGAATAAAATGAATATGGAAGATGAAATAGGAAAACTCGGCGAGGAAACGGATGGAACAATAAAATTAATATCTAAGGCGTATACCACGTAATGTGGGGAAACACTATGAAATCTGCCGAACCCCGTTTAGACGTCAGAAAGTCCACACAAACAAAATGATTTATCTCCCCCTACATTGAAAAAACAAAAGGCAAATAGATTCTTGCAGCACCAAGGGTCGAGCTGCTCACTCAGCAACATCTATGAACACTGAACGCCTAATAACCATTTCCAACGTAATGATAATAGTATATGTCTGATAAAAAGCAATGCAATGAAAAAACACAGAAAACTTTTTCAGACAAAAATACTAAATCTCAATTTAATTCCGCAACCTCTTTATCTTTCTCTCTCAATCAGTTTTGTTTTAAAAGCTGCGCCTTTTTCACAACTAGATCTCTTAGTCATCTTTTGCTCATTATCTCTCTCTCCTCCATTGAGTGTTTGCCTTTTGTCTCGTAACATAGCAGTTTGTCACTGCCTTTTATCCCTTCGGCTAGGGTCTGGACACCGTTAATAACCAGTTATCAGATGGTCACCCATCCAAAAAATCCGTGGTGTCTCGAGTTGTTCAACTTTCGGGACTTCGCAGACTATAGTTAGGCAATTCAGGTATCGACGCCGGTATTTAGCATGGTAATAATTTGATTCGATTGCCACCTCCTGCTTCCTACTTCACGTAGTCCTCCTGAACTTTGATTTGTCTTTTCAAGGAAATGTATGAAGTGTTTTAGTCCTGAGCATCGGAAGCATGCATCTCTTTAATCAACTCAAAAAATGCAGATAGAGAATGTAAAGCGACTTCACTGAAACCATACGAATTGAAATTGTTTAAATATGGACATTTTATTTTCATGCAAATATTTATCAAATAAACACCTGCATTTCTTTGCCAATAAAATTCGAGAAATTATTGGTAGTTAGTCATCTTAAATTAAAAACTAAGTTTTTGTAATGATATTACGAAATTTTCTTCTTTAATTTAATTTTAAGCATAACAGATATCATACGTAAGGTCTGCCTCTGAAACCAGTAGAGCATTAACATTTATTAAATGTTACTATTAAACTTGCTGCGTCTACAAATACATTACTGATAACTGCGGATCTTACTCAATGGAATACTGTTCTTTTCAACGCTGCAACTCTAACAGAACTAGATAAAAATCAACTCTAACAGAACGAGATAAAAAGCGTGTCCGTCTCCCAGGTGGAATAAGTCATCTCCATCAGAAAATCCCATTTTCTACGTCGTAACCTATAACTTTTTTATCTCCTCTCGCGTCTTTCATTAAAATAAAAATTTCGCAGGCGTCACCGCCATCCGCCGCCGCACTCCTGGTGGAGATAAAGAGGATGAGGGCTCGAATAACCTATTGGAAAAGCTCTTTCTCACTGGATTACGGCGGGTCATCTCTTCCGCTGCAGCGCGCCTCCAACTAATATCGCGGTACATGAGTATGCAGGGCGCTTGCAACCCGATGCCGGGGGGCGGCCGTTCGCTGGCACTCGGGGCTGGCGGCCCCTCGCGTCGCGTCGCCTCAGGCGAAGGGAGGCCGACGAACAGGAGCGATCGCCAGGCTGCCCGGGGCCAAGGGGCCCGATGGCGTTCCCTGCCCTGGGATTCATTCTGGATTCCCCCACGCACCGTACACCGAGGAGGGACGAGCCCCAGCGTCTACATCTCCGCCACCCACCTGAAAAGCTCTGAGCTGGCCGAGCGGCCCATTAAGATTAATAGAATCGTTTGAAGCATTACGTTGCGGCATAACAAGAAGCCATCTAGATGACACTGAAGGAAGTTAAAAATCACCCCTGGGGTCTCAAAGCATCCTGGTACACAGAAAGCAGTTCAATTTTACAACGGGAATGGGGTGTATTTTCTGACAAACAACTTCAGCAGTGGAGTCCAAACTTTCGCACATCTAGTGTGTCTTATAGCAATCAGTGTTGTCTTTGAAAATAGAAAGAGGGGTAGAGTGTAATGTCACAGAGGGTTCATGTAATGTGCCCCTCAAAATTAACTCCTGACTATTTACCAGGACTCAGCTCAAAGAGCTTCTAATCTGACAGAGTTATCAGAGACTAATACTATTTACAAGCATAAATACATACACACATACATACATACGTCGCGATTTTCGGGTACAAAATTGCATACATCACCTAGCCACAAGCTTTGGGATAACACTAATAGAGCTTAATCCGACGTGCGAAGTTTCAGCTCCAAATATCCTTAAACGCGGTCTTTAAGACCCCAAATCTGAGATTGTATTGTTAAGGTGAGTCCAATCCTTTCTTTTCCTATTCTATTTACTATAGGGAGCAAAAGAAAAAAATGTACACCAATCCGATTAATCACATCCATTTTAAAGGTGATGTACACTTTTGAAAAATGAATTATATGAATAATGAAAAAAATGCTCTCAGAGACATATCTATAATCAGTGAAATGTAATACAAATAAATTCAGTTAATTAAAAACGTAATAAGTGTATCGAGATACGATTCCACAATTATAATTCCTTGAAACACGGAGGAGAAAACGTAACTTCGCATGCCTATTTTTTCAACATTCTTAAGTTTCTGGACAGGATGCTTGAAAGAAGTGCATACTGAAGTAGGAAAAATAAGTGTGTCGATTTACCAAAAACTACTGGATTATCGGTCTCGCAGTCGGTGGTCGGTTGGAATTATAGGAACCAAAATCAAAGATTTTTTTAAAAAACGAAAACGTTCGGTGCTTACCAATTAAGCTGAATTACTCAGGACGAAGTTTCATGCAAAATACTGCAGTACCTGTAAAAATAAAAAAATAATGTTATAAAACGTTAAACGTACACAAGAACAGAGCTGAGAAAAATCCACAATAAATTTTCTACTGTAATTCAGAGGCAACAATGTGTAAAAAGTGGAAATACAGGCTTGCAGGAAACCACGCATTTGTTACTTTAAACTGCTCCAAAATTTAGTAGCAACGAAAAAAATTCTTGCTCCCCGATTTATCATCGGAAATCCTCGGAACCCTTCCTCCTACCCCGTACCTACTAAATTTAGATTTAACCCAGGCCTCCTAGCCTTAATTGTTCACGCCGTACAAAAACGAAGATGCATCTGCAAACTCTTTGTCAACATTACCAGAGTAGCAGAACATATTAGGCAGATAATGTAAGTAAAAAAATCCCCCACAATGCTTAATTAAGAATTAAAATAAGCCTAATATATTCTGATAGACGTCATTTTCATGGGTTTTATTTGCTGTTTGTTCACCATACATTCACGCTACAATACCATGTGCGTACTATTGACATATCAACGTTATCCATTACATACAAAGGGTGATCAAAAAGTTCCAGAGAGGTTAATTTGTTCCGCGAATTGCAATCGATCCTAATTTCATCAGTCCGTGGTGCGATGTTATAGTTACGTTTACAAAGGCCATGACAAACGTGCACATTAAAACAGAAAAGGGGTATCTTATTCCCGATGAGGTCTCGACTTTGTCTAAGTAACAGGTATACGATTTCATGTGTAAATTCATGTTAAAAAAAAAAGTAGAATGCACAGAAATAGCAGCATTTCAAAATAACTTAATGTTCCTAAAACTGGAAAGTACGTGCTGTTGTAGTGTTCACTTGTTTTCTGCACATTCGTCGTGTATGGGCTTTCGCGAACCTTTCACCGCGCATGCGAAGAAAGAACAAAGAGGCGACGTGTATCGTCTAGAGTAGAAAAACAAACGACCATAAATCCCTCAAGCGAGCATCAGAATGTTTGTTACTCTTTCTTTACTCAGGATACACGCTGTAATCACATCCGTCTGTATAGTCATGAAATTCGGAGCTCACTGCGAGGACGGAGACAAGCCAGAATAATGGAGAGCAACCCACGCAAAGAAAAGAAAAACCCGAAGACCGAAGGACAATCGATGCGATCAAAATTAGCAATCCCGAATTATGGAAATCATTTAAAAACATTAAGTGGTGGAAATTCCCGAAGATGTGAATTAAATATTACAATTCACAAATGAAAATACGTATGTAAGTAATTACATTATGGCTCCATTCTTTCATAGGTTTTTATTGAAAAATAGTTTTCTAATTTTTAGCACATTCATTCAATAAAGTATGTCAACGTGATATACAAAATGTTACTGACCCATGGAAGAAAGTCAACTGCAGTTATGGTGTCATTTCCTGACGATAATTTTGTTGCATATAATGCGATGCATTGTGAGGAGTACCTACGTAATCGAAATTATGTCGAGAATAGTTTTGCCAAAACAAAATAAACGAGTAAATGAAAAATTATCCTAAAAATGAGATACGGATGTAAGAAAACATGCCAGAAAAGAAAAAAAATGGTTCGAGGAAGATGTAAGTATGGAATAGGTTGGAAGGAAAAATAAATCACGACGAACACGAATACAAAGCAGATGAAAGAAGGGCGAAAAATAGGCAGGAGTCAAAAACGCCAAAGAAGTAGAAGAGAGATGCAAAACCAACAAAATGGGGCTAATCTGAAAAACGGAATGAAAGGACCAAGAGGAGAAAAAAGACAAGAGGAAGAAGAGATGATTGAGCAAAAGAGGAGGAGAGAAGAGGGAGGAATGACACGTGCGGAGAAGAAGGGGAAAGGAGAGGAAGAAGGATGCATCTCCACTCTCGCAGGTAACGAGGCTCGCGTGGGCGCCCGCCTCTGTGTCTGTGTGTGAGTCTGGCCCCGCCCCCGCCCGCGCCACGCGCTGATCTCGGCTGAAGGCAGCTCTGCGCGCCTGCGCTCGAAGCAGCCGCGCACGCGACGCCGCGCAGAGCAGCGCAGCGCAGCGCGGCGCGGCAGACGGACAAGCGGAACAATGAGAATCCGCGCCTCTGCCTCCGGTAAAAATAAACGCGCCACTCGCGTGACGTAAGCGCGGGCCTTCCGTGCGGCGCGGCGCCGCCCGGAGCACTCCACTCGCCACAGCCGTTTGCCTAAATCACGAGCATTAGCGCGGGAACGAATGCGCCCGCCAAATTCGCGATTACTCTACTCGGACTTTCTTCCGTCCGCTTTCGCACAGCAGAATTTATGCAGGAGGACACAAGTACCATAGAAAAACATTTTTCATTTTATAATAAATAAATTGTATTTGCATTATATGAATGTATGAATAAATTTAAAAAAAAAGAAAAGATTAGGATGCATTATACCTGCCAGAATAGTATGACTCACCTATATTATGTTTGTTACTGCGTTGAGTTTAATAAGTAAACACCATTCACCAATCACCATCAATACTTTTGATAGAAATACAAAATATATCTTATTGCGAACTGAAATACAACCGTTTTGCAAGTTACTTAAATTTTAAAATAAGCCAATAATTAGAAAAATGTCTTGAAGCAATATATTTTTACTAAATGTATTACCGTTATACACAACGTATTACGAAATTACAATTTTTGCCTTCTCTCTTTCCAGCGAGGTAATAGTGTAGAACAGACGAAACAGGCCAAAGGGTATTTCTACTGTGGTACTGATTGATATCAATATATCATCCTAATATCAATTTAAAATACAGCTCACATAATATGCGATCTTATGTAGTATTATTTGATAATCACGCTTTCCTTGGTGTATTTATCTCATTTAAAGACAAAAACTATTTTTGGACATTTCATTTCGTGTCATTGAATACGAAAGATAGATAAAAGAATTTGTTTTTACAGCATGTCTGGAAACGTGTACAAAAAACAGTCTTTCCAATTAATACATTGACCAAGCAAATAATCGTAGTCTATTTAACTAATATTTTTATGTAACTGGATATAAAAATTTACAGTACGCTTTCCATGTCTAGAAAATTGTAACAGACCTTCACATTCGAGAATCTACAAGCACATTTACCACAAGTAAAATTAACGGCTACTTGCTGCGTATTGAAAAAAAACTATCAATAAAACTAGAGAAGAAAATAACAACGAAAAATAAAAATAATACTTCAGTGACTAAGGCGAAAAAAAGAGACGTGGGCAATACATTCTGTGCCTTCAATACTAAAGAGAGAGGGTAGCACATCCACAGATAGCGCTAAGAGAGGGAAAGAAAAAAGGAAATTCATTTGTATGTATTTGTTTTATAACAGATAAGGATCTGAATGGGTTTAACCATGGAATCAGATAATAAACGACAAAAACTTCATTTGTGTAAAACCCTATCTCGAAAATAACGCAGACAAAATGTCGCTGGGTCGTCAATTATAAATCGTGTTTCCATGAAGCAGGTTTTTCCTCGGTAACGACACAAATTACAGCATTTCTAATTTTAAATTTCAGTTCCCTGGAAAGTAATCATCTTCCCGATATACTAAAAATGTTGCTCAAAATTTTCAATTAATATCAAATCGTTAGAACTTTCATCTCACGTAAGGTATTCGAAATTGGATTGCGATATTCCTAGCTACAGGGCAACAGTTACAGAAAGTTTTTAAGAATCCATTAACGTTCAGAGCAAATGAAATGAAATTTAATTTTCAAGAAACACGCCATCAGCTCCGAATCAATCTCAAAAGTGTTTGAATCACTGGAAAGAAACTAGTTTTATGAAGATGTGAGTTATCGTTTTCAATAACCTTGCTATTAATTTATATTCATCCGTTAAATTAACTTTTTAAATCCCAGAATCCCAGAAAAGTCGACTTCAATATCTCAATAATAACTAAGGTAGATTATTAATATAATTTAAAATGGAGTAATCATCAATAGCTTTACGGATCAGGCAACAAGTTTCTCCCGGAGAAATCTCACTCTCTTTGTTCGCCGCTGATTGATTCTGTTACGCTCGTTTCGTATACTGTGCTGTGCGACTGGGTAGGCCTGTCTCCACAACGCAAAATAGACAGTAACTAGGCGTTACTTCGAGCAGGAAACACCTGAACTAATTTGCGAAGAGGTTTATTTTGGACATGAGATCCTTTTGCAGGTCGAAAATGTGCGACACAGGATGTGCTGCTTTACTTCCCTCCCGTAAAAAGGCGAGTGAGCTAAGCATTTTCTACTCTCAAAAATCTTTCGACTTCGATCGGCTTTGATCCCGGGAACGTCAAAACGGTGACGGAGATACTAATAGTACCAATAAGTGAACCTACCGAAGATGTTAAATGTAAAAAATATTGTATACTCCATTTTACAGTATGAAGTACGATCTTGACTTATGCCTACTTAAGACTTTAACTTCTGACTTGTGTACACACTGACGGAAAACAATAAATTGTTTTATCTTTTTCCTGCCATGAACATTAAAGTTGTACCGTTTTTAACACGTTAATTATGGAATTTAACACTTCTCACTCATTTAAAAAGTATTAATGAGTGTTATTGATGAACGAATTAATAACTAGTTTTACTTTTTATTGGATAAAAAGTATTTAAAAATATTACTACCGTTGTGTGTAGAGCCCCACTTCGATTGTTGTCTTTTTTTCGAACGTAAAAGTGAATGTTGAAATGACCCTGTTCGTTTGTAGGTACTAAATCTTACTCATTCCTAAATGTCGCGTACAGTTGTACTGTTTGTTGAGGTACGAAATAAAGTATCGTTATAAATAGGAGAACATAATGTTATCATTTTTCTCCACGTTATCCTTCTCGTTATTACTTCCACGTGTGTTAGCGAATGCGTTCGCAAGGTTGAGAAAGGGCCAGATGTCAATTCCATGGAATTACAGTAGTTGTTAATTTTAGATTAATACTGACTGGGATATCAATAAGATTTAATTTAGAAAAATTGTGGCGAATTATCATATTTATTTTCAAATAAGAAGTTTTCTCGCTTGCATTATGACCATCTTCAAAACAAACATTTAAAGGCTAGGAGTAAGGTCTGCTTGTAAGAACTTCTTGAACCTTGTCCCGTATAGAATTATTAATCTGCTGGTTTTGTGGCGACATGTTTGATTAAAACATATTTTGACTTCGATAATAGGAAACGTCTTGATGTTTGACAGTGACATCACATCAAATACCCTAACAATCAACAAGAGATATAATGATATGTCAAAGATCTCGTACATCACGAATGAAGGAATGAAAAATGTATGAGTCAGGGTACGTCCGCATAACACTCCTACCCTCAAAAAAGGAGATGTCAAAGCAAACAGTCATCGTCGACAGTCAGGAAAAGGCGCAGGAAGAGGAAAAGCAGCAGGACGGAAAGGAGGTGGAGACACAGGAGAGCGATGTCCATTGTAACCTCAAGATCGTTGCGCCATCACTCCGGAGCGTCCGTCAAAAAAGGTAGCGCCCGCGTCGCGTCTCCGGCCTCGCACACGCGCGCTCTCAGCGGAGCAGCTCGAGAAAGCGCGAGCCCACGAGCCCACCGGCCCGGCCCGGCCTCTCGCGTGAGGAGGTCGCGGGGCTGCGAAAGAGGGAAAGGGGCGGGGCGCCCCCACAAGGAAAGCGCACAGCGCCGTCACGGGCCGCTCCACAACACAAGCGCATCCCCGCGTCCGCCCGCCGCGCCGGGCGAGTTTCGGCAAGATGCTTTTTTCGCCCGCCCGGAAATTCCGGGGCCGCTTCCGCCCTGATGAATAATTCAGCTAGCCAGCCCCCACCCCGCCCTCCAGTCACTTGCAGACGCAACGCCGCGCCGCGCCGCGCCGCGCTGCCGCGGGCAGGAAGGAAACAAATTAATTCCCTGCCCGCGACTTTTTCCTCTCTCCGCCAAATTACTAATGTAAATCAAGCGTGAGGGAGGGAGGCACGGGATGGACTGCGCGCCGGCGCCTGTGGTCGTCAGATAACGCTGCGCGGCGCGTGGCGAAAGGAGAGGCTGGATAAAAGCAATGGAGAGGCGTTAATGAAACGGGGCGGGGAAGGGGCGGAGCGGGGCGCTACTGTTGAAGGAAGCAGCAGCCGCCGCCGCCGTCAAATCAGGAGCTCGCGCAGGCTGGTGAGGCTCTGGCGTGGCAGACGGCCTTCATGGTCAGGCATTTGAAGTAAAATCTTCAGGCTTACTTCTTTATCACTGTCTTTGAAATCACTGCCAGCCCACTTAAGTCATCATCGTAGTTACCGTCCATTTTATTGTCTATGTAGTGAAAACAATATGTATGTAAATAATATATGAAATAATGTATGAAAATAATAACACTTTCATATGCACAAATGCACAGACCGACACCTGGTTCATGAAATGCAAAAATCAGCAGCTCGCCAACTTAGTAGTCTTCAAATTAAAGAAAATTGCAAAAATACTGAATTATGTTTTATTATCTGCATTTTAATTTGACCTATATTGTTGGCAGTGAGAAATTAACTAATGAAGAGATCTATTGGCACATTCTCTTGGTTCCTATCCAAAAATAACATCCACAAATATCAAAAAATATTCCATCCCGATTATGCAAAAATAACATCCAAAAATATTCAATCGCTATGCAAGATTAAAACTCAGCCATAAAGTTGTCCAGTTTCAAATGTCCAGATACACACTAAGTTTATTTTTTGTCTAAAATGTACTACAATTTACAAACTTATAATAAGTGAATGTCTGTGAAGTCAGAATGAAATAAGCTATGTTTTTTGACAAAGAAATGTTAAAAATCATATCGCATTGGAGAAATGGGTAGAATAATTAAGAGGGAATTCACGGATAAGATTGAAATATTCTACAATAATACAAAGGAATGAAGAAAGGCGCGAAGATAAAGCACAGGTGTTATTTCACCCCTTTTTTTCACTTGAAATGTGAGCCTGCAGTCAAAGCAGGTAAGAATCCAGAATTATTTAGAAACAAATTTCCCTAAAGAACAAAACGTTGACACCGTTTACTGCCCCCGGGGAGAAGATTAGATCTACAGTTAATTAAGAAAATACACCACTCCTTGATAGTGTACCCATAAACAGTTAGGCCTTATCGCTTCTCGCCCACTCCGTTCGGGGCGGGAGGGGGGGTAGGAAATCACTGGCGCACGCACGAGGGCTGACTGGGTCCATGTCATGGCGGTCGACTTGAGTGAGCCGCGGAAAATTGCTGTTTTGATCTTGCCGCGGTACAGTCCTCGCGAGCCGGAGAGGAAATCTAAAGAGGGCAATGTGCAGTTATGCCGACATGGAACGGGTAGTCCTGCTTCCCTCGCTAGAACATAGTGAGCCAGAGGGTTGAGCAGTCCACTCCCCCCCCCCCCACATACACACACAACGCGTACGCGTACGCACACGCACGCACACATGCACGAACACGCGCGCGTACACTCTTCAGTGTTGTCTGGACCACTGTGCGTCGGCGAACGGCAGTAAACAGGCGGCCGTACGAGGCGGAGTCCGCGGGCGGAAGGTCGAAGATAAGCGTGGTCGGGGAGGGGAGCCTCTCTCCCACTCTTTAAACGGCGAACCTACGTGTTTATTTATCCTCGCGGTTTAGCGTAACGCAGAGGCAGAATGGAATATCGCTCCGGCGCAGCTTTGCTTTTATAACCGCCCGCGAAGCACCGCGGGGAGGTCCTGAAATATGCTCAGAGGTGGAATGCATTGGGCGCTAGGCGTGGGACGGGGTCTCGAGATACTACCCAACCTAATTATAAGGCCAGTAATTCATTTTTAGCCCGTTGCGGTCTTTGTGTTTTTTCGTTGCGTTATTAGATTAAAACACTGACTGACTGAAACATGTCAAAAGAGATTTTTCAGTTTGTACTTTTTGTATCCACCAGTTTACATAAGCAGTTATATTTCGAACATTTTGGAAGTTTTAATTTTTCTATACTACCCCCTCCCCCCGTACAATATTATTGAAGGTCGAGATTTTTTCTTCAAATAAAAAGTCTTGTACACTTTTATAAAACAATAATTTTCGCGTAATTTAGAATGAAATCTGGCAATATAAAAATGTGGCAAATTTTAAAAAAAATCAAGATTTTCTATAAAAGGCTCCACTTTTTTCTTGATACTTTCTGTACGAATGAAGATAAATACACTGAATAACATTACATAAAATGCTATTTGGATGTAAACTTTTAATTCTTTTTAAATTTACAATTGTTTTAAAAATATCCATCATGTCGCATTTACCTTTACAGGGACCAACGCTACTGGTCGTATAAAATTAAACTTTTACATGAACGCGTAGGTCTCTGAGAAGATTCATCGGAGTCGGCAGGAGATAGGGGATCACGTGAGATAGAATGGCTAATCTCGGATAGACTTGCGGATATTAAAAGGTAAGATATCCTAGCAGCAACGGCCGAAAAACATTGGGGCACATTGGGCAACATAGTGGCACAAACTCACACGAGCCCGGTATGGGGTTGCAAAAGTTACGTCCACGCACTTAGAAGGGACGCAAGAGGGAGATACAATTGGTTCAGGGTCGGGGGATGGAAATAATTTATTGCAATTGGGAGTGAAAGTGCAACAAATGATTTCTTATGAAATTTCTAGAAAGCTCAAAAAGTTTTCTGTGAAAATAAGCTCAAAACTGCTCATTTTCAGAAACACAAACGCAGAAAACAAGAATTTTCCCAAACTCGCGGTATTTTTTTAAAATGGAAATGTGCATATAGAACCAAATTTTATTCTTTTATGATATTGCAAATTATACTTCATTTCAATTTTACAAATAGGGGAAGAAAGACTGATAAAATATGCATATTTTAATGTGTGGCGTGGAGTGAGGGCATTCTGAGTTCCTTCCGTATTGTCTCTAACCCTAATCCTTCCATAATCTATTTTCTGACAGGCAAGGTGAGTACAATATCTGTGTAGTTGAGGAACTGGCCCCCAACACTCAGAACAATGGTACAAGCGCCGAGTTGGCCATGATTATCACAGACATATACGTAAAAATGTAGGGTGTTCATAGACTTACGCGAAATTCGGGGAACACGATCGTGCTGATTACTAAGAATGATCTCCAAAGAGCGGTAGGAACAGCGAGAACTCCTGGTAAGTCTCTTAGGCGCCCTCAAGGGCACGTAGTTCCCCCAGCTTTGAACAATTCGACCACCGCTCCAAAACAAGTCGTTAGCGGTCTCATCTCCCAGCTAGATTTGAATGAAATTGCATTTAAATAGCTTATTTTGAAAAGGTCACCTCTGTAATCTTTGCAAATATTCAAAATCATAATTCTTGATTCAAAATATGTTTTTGACACACCGCATCAGCTATTCCTTTATATAAACTAAACAGGTGCGGCTAATTCGAATAGGCTACTTCTCCGGAAATGAAGGATTTCTCAACAATGAGCACGCAACGAACACCTGATAAAGGTGTGGCCGTCTTAAAGGAACCGATTCAATTGCAACGACGGCAGCAACGGAACCAAACTGTCCGTCCCGAACCGGAAAGACAGCAACGCCAATTCACCGACGCGGCTGTGGACCTCTGAATGCGCTCGGCGTCACCTACTTCTCGCCGCTGCAGGCGCTGCAATCGTCGCCGTCGTTACCCCTTTTATGAGTCATGTTTTCCACATGCTCGCTTTTTAAGTTTTGTGATTTTTTTTACTGATGCGCGTTGCACCACAGTACATTTAATATCCACATCTTCAATTTTATAACGCTGTTCTTTATTGCTCATTCGTGTGTTACTCAAAACACAACGTAACACCCTCCTCGCTCTCTCTCTTTATCTCTCTCTCCCTCCCTCTCCCTCACCCCCTCCCACGCAACACTCCCCCCCCCCCCACACACACGCAGACTACAATTTTGTATAACATTTTTTGAGAATTACATTTTACAAATAAATTATTATTATTTACATCATCATTATTATTATTCCCTATCTACTTTTCTACAAGTCTTTTCTAACTTCATTTTTATACTTTCGATTCCGCCTGCTTCTTTCGCAGTTTATCCCAATTTTCATCGCTGCTTTGTCAAGTCTGCTAAGTGTTTTTTCTCAAACACCTATTTTCTTCAGCACTTATTCTTTTTCAGCCAATCAGTCATTTCCGTATTTTATTCGTGTTCTTTACTTCTCTCCCATTTCAGCAGCAGGCTCACCTTTCCTGCACCCTTCCCAATCGCAATGTTTTTCCGCCGTCCTGTCGGTTTCGCCAGCGCCGTGCCTCCTCCAGGGCGCGCATCGCCCTCCCGCTGACCGCGAAGCCCTCCGCCACACGCCGCCTCCGCGCCGCAGGCCGTTATTGCACCTCATAACTTGCGAGCGCCGCCACCGCCGTTTTTCAGCGCCCTGGACTGCGCCATTGGCCTCTCCGACGCCGGCGCGCCGCGGCGCCGTCCGGTGCCTGCGCCCGGACGCCGGAGGCTTCAGGGGCCGGGTGCTCTAAGCGCGCAAGGGGGAGCAAAGAAAACGAACCAACTACGATTAGAGGCGCACTGCCTGCGCCTTCAGTCTCAGCAGTTTTGTTATGCCTTGACTTTACGCACTATCAACCATGTGTCATTCGACGTTAGGATCTCAAATGAGTTATAGCGCGCTTGTGGCTTTCGTTACGCGCTACAATGAAACATAGGTCGTCAAGCGTGAAAAGACGTTTTCACGTATTCATATGAGTTGTGTGCTTGTAAAATTCACTTTCCTTTTCATGTTCCTTTAACATGGTTCTTAGTGAATGCGAGTTTGTTTACGTTATGTTTACGTTACGTTTACGTTATTATATTATTGTTTACGTTATAAATATATATTTTAAGACAATAAATAAATATTAAATATATATTCAGTGTAATTAAAAGATTCTTTATAAGAAAACTTCAAGTCAGCAGGACACTATCCATAGCCCTCCCCCGACAAAAATCCTGGACGCGTCTCTGGGTGCAGGTGCGGCCCTGCGCTTTCAAGCGAAGCGCAAGGCCGCAACCTCCTCGTCTGCTCTAACGTCAGTCGTGTGGCCCGTCGTGCAAAGACGTTACAAATTTGCAAATTCACACTCTGACGCTTGCTGCCACACGGCCGCACCGTCAGGGAGCGCAAGGGGCGAGGGGGATCCCCCTTCCCAGCGAGGACGTCGAATCTGCCGCCCAGGGCGGCCACAAATTGCAGTTCCCCGGGCAACAGACACGAGCGCTGCCGTCGTCCCAACGTTATTCATCAATGGATATGATGGAGGAATTGGATTTAATTGGATATTGGAATTACATGAGGAATTACATACACTTTCAATTAGCTATTATTTTGTAATTAATGTACATCATATTATATATGAATATATGAATATGATGAACATTCCATCATTATCTCGCTCTCCTTTAGTTTTTCTTTTGCTATTACGCACTTTTCTCTCAACCATACAGTACGTAAGCTCCAAATCAATAGATACACACAGACACATTTCTGAGCATGGCCCCTTTTAATTGGTGCTCGACGTCCCGGTGCATCCACGTTCCGGTGGCCACGTTGGCTTCTCTATTGGTGCAGTACAATAGCGTTGGCGAGGCGCCTCCGGCAGACGCTGGACAGCAGGTCAGCGCCCGCCGGCCAGCGCTGCTCTCGATCGGCGCGCGCTCAATCAACAGGCGAACGCTTTCACATTGCTCCTCGCCCGCAGCCAGTCACTCGTCCGACGGCCAGCGGCCAATGAAGCGCCGTTCAAGTTGACACGAAACGCCAACGGCGTGTGCAACAAGCCCACAGAAAAAAAAAAAACTCTGTCCATTTTAGTTGCAGTCGCACAGAAATGTCATGAGAAATTTATTTGACACATGAATACACTCGTAGCTTCTATTAGTGTGCCAGCACAAGTGACTATATTCCATTGTTGATTCGTTTATTCACTAGTCCTGCCCAGATGCAGATGCCGGAAGTGGGTTCACGCCAAAAAAATCCAAATTGAATCAACATTTTATTGTGATCTCAAAAATACTCTTCCATTGAGAATTTGTGTTTTCTTATTACAAAAGGTACATATTGTACACACCAAATATTTATTTTTGACGCCTTCGAGGTGGAGGGGAAGGATAGGAACGGCTGGAGGAGGTCAAGGGCACAGGAGCGTGGGCCTCAGGAAGAGATTAAATGAGGTACGGAGGGGTTGAACGCGGTCATACGTGACTGTGGCCTCGGATGGGGTAAGATGTGGTATGTGGGATTTCGCGTGTGGACGGAGATAGGTAGACAGAAAGGGGATGAGGTGTGGTGGGTGCACTGGTGTGTGGATCGGTGGTTCGGGGATGGGGCGGGGCGTAGGCGTGGGCGTGGGCGTGGGCGTGGGCGGCCAGTGCGAGCTGGTGGGCAAGGGCGATGCGAGCGCGATAGCCCCGCCTCAGCCGCCGCCGTAGGAAGGCCAGAATTTCCTCGTGAGGAAACGTATGCAAATGCACTGAATAAACACGGAACGCCTCTGCGTGCTCTCCGGCGCCAAAGAACAGCAGCAGCGTCCTACAGCAACGAATGACGCTGCTCTGCGCGAGATTCTACATTGTCGTAGCCCGATTTGAGGATACAGCCCCACGCCCACGCCCTCACACGTCCCTTTGAACACAAGGCGAACCAGAGGCGGACGTATTCCATGTGAAGAAGCATATTCAGAATCGCTTCTCACGAGAAAGTATGCAAGTACAAATCCAAAGTACTTTTGATGTATTGGGTAAACATTAGTTTTTAGTAATTGAAATTCTCAATTAGTAAAAATAAATTTCATTTTAAATTATTAAAAAGTATTAGTCAATAACTTACTCGAACCTTACTTTCCAAATCTAATGAACTGGCAGAATAAAAAGGAACTTTCTGAAAGCGGTATCTTCCTCTGCAGTACCGGGGTTCTATCTCGGACAGTGACAATTTAAAATATCTTTTTGAACCGTCGACATGGCCAGATGTCATTATATCTATCAGGTGTACGTAGATCCTAACACGGTTTCATTAAAGTTACTATAAAATATGAAGAAAAAAATATCATGAATTCTCAGAAATTATTCCGTGCATTCGTGCATATATTACATTTCCAGCATTATTAATCTGCAATGTTTTTCATGTGTTTTTAACGTGGCCTTTTTTAACAACAAGATTACATGTTTTTGCATAGAGTAGAATAATATCAGACACAGAATGAAATAATAAATTGAATGAGAAAATGTAAACAAAGGAAAAATGCATGCAACGCGAGTACACATTGCATAAATGAATACAAAAAGGAAATGCGTGCGTAATTGCGAGAAGTTCCCGAGTAAATAGGTCAAGCCAGCGTGAACTCGTTGGAAGAAAACAACACTCGAAAAGAAACAACTTGCGGAAAATCTCTAACTGAGAGAGCTGTTACGTCCAATGTGCTTCGTTCCGTTGCAACCGCCCTCTAGAGAATCACGTGGCACAATTTTTTAATTCGTCAAAATTGTAACAGATCTAATCCCGCTCCCGGAGCGCCAGATCGCTGATGTCGGAGCAGACGGTTCGCTTCGCTCTCGACGAACGCGCTCTCACATTTTACGTCAATTACTTTCGGCCCGTAATCAACTTGCGGCCGTAATCCACCTTCCGCAGATGGAAAAGAGAGAAAGAGAGGGGGAGGGGAGGGCTGAGAGCGGGAGCGGCGCTAGCCCCGGTGGCGGGTGGGGCGAGGAGGCGCGTCGGGAGAGGAGTGTGGGGAGAGAGGCGATGAGAGTATTGAAGCAGGAAGTGGAAGACTGGGGGGGGGGACGCTCTGCGATACGTGGAGAGAGATGGGGGAAAGTGGGAAGAGTGGGAGAACGTTATGAGAGTTAGGAGCAAGGGAAGAGCGAGGGTGAGGAAGAAGTCGCATAATGGAGAGGTGGAAAAGGGTGTGACGAAAAGGGGAGAAAGTGGATGAAGGATTAGAAAAAGAGGAAGTGTGAAATTACGTGACTAAGGGGTTGGAAGGGGCAATAGTAGGGATGTGGGAGTAAGAGGGTGAACTGGTGTGAAGGGAAGTGAATGCTGGTAGGGAAGTGGGGAGGGTGAAGGAGATGTTTGCTGTGAAACATGGTGACGAAAAATGGGAGGCAAAGGAAAAAAGCGAATAACTTGTTCACATGCGAAAATGTGGTTTGCGAGGAATTAATATGAAATAGAGAACGTTCACATTGGGTGAGGGGAAGCAGATTGGGGCAGGAGAACGCGAGGGAAAGTCGTAAAGAGGTATCTCGGTTTTGTCACAAAGGAAGTCGGGGAAGTACAAGAGACTCAGAATGGGGACAAGTGTAACGTTGTAGATTCTAGAGGGAACAACCAAAGTGGCTGGCACCGTACTCTGCGACATCTCGGCATGAGGCGCCTTGAAATCAGACATGAAATTTGAGGGGAACTCGGCAGCATAGACGCGGAAGGGGAGAAGCGTTAGAGATGTTCGCGTGAAGTGGGGCCGCGGCAAGGGAAGTGGTGAAGCCAACGGAGGAGGGAGATAGGCAGCAAAGAGAGAAGGGGCGTTGGAGAAAAGGGTGACTTCTGAGAGCTGCTGGAAATAATGAGTAGGTAGTTACAAAGAGGGATGAAGGGGTGAAGGCACGAATCCACTCGCGCCGGCGAAGCAGTCAGCTGCCGGGCCGACGCTGCCGGGCAAGGCGACAGAGATAGCACACGGAGGATAACACAATTCCCACAGACTTCCCGCTACTCACAGATGAAGATTCAAAAGAAATTAAAAGAAGACAAATTATGAGCCTGAGAAATTGCATTCAGGGAAACTCATACAATAATAAATTATATAACAACAAATAAAACATGATGCCTCTGAATGATGTCAGAAGGAAACTTGAAAATTCATAAACAAAAATTAATATTGCAAGGTTGTTAAATCGCGATTAATTTTAGACGACAATAAAACAAAGCAACACAGAAGGCAAGAATGGAGCAGCGCCTAGAGTAAGAGTTCGCAATGGGGTCGGAATCGACCGCACGAGGAGTGATGACATTTTAAATGGAGTGTGTGAAAATTAAGTGGAGACTGGGGTATTAGTAGCCAAAAATGAACCGACACTGATTACTGTAACCAAGATGAAATCCCAATTGATTACGAAAAGTAATAATACAGTTGATATTTAATTGTTTACCGACATAAAACTGTAAAACTTCTATTAATAAATTAAAAATTCGCTATTCCTTCGAATTCATCATTTAGCGTTAAGATGTTCAAAAACTCAAGAAATTAAAACTGTCTTCACAACGTTTGTCTGTCGCACAATAAAATATGACACGCAATACACCCTGCAGAAACATTATGGTCAATTCTGAAAACAAAAACAGGTCAACCCAGTGTATAATTTGTAACCATTGCACAACGAAGATTATTCAAACTCAGAAGCGGAAGAGTCGCCGCTTATTCGAGATATTTACAAAATATTGGTACGCGAAATAATCTTTTAGTCATTAATATACAGTTATTTGTGTAATGATTATGTAAGCAGTATACTAGGAACAAAACTGTAGGGAGGTTCAATGAAGCAAATAATAGTTCTTTTAAAAGGGGTCATCAAAGAAACAAAATTTGGGAATATCTGACGAAAGCGTATCGTTCCAGAAAGGAGTAAATGGTAATTCAAAATAGGGTGGTAATGCAGGATGTCCATGAAATACCAAATAAGATAATTCCTGCAAAACTATCGACGTCGTGGTCTGTGGACCCATAACCAAGAGGTCGGCCGTTTGATTTAGAAACTGCAACAGCAATAACAACAAGTCACTAACAAATTCCGTGTCTTCAGTTGGGTATCCACTTCTTGTCATTTACCATCATGTTAATTCTAACTTGTTACAATACTTTTTTTTTCACAATTGACTTCGAGACTAATTATGTCAGTAATTGATGCGCCTTCAATCAATACTTTCTCACTCGCAAGATGTTGAATTTAGCATTTTAAATGTTGAGCACTAATGAGTGTTTTCCAGCAGTGGATTGTTCGTTGGGGAGTCGCCAGTTTATACTTTGGCCAAGATCGTGGAGTTTCTTTAGCAAAACTCTTTTCCAATTATGATTAGCGTCATTCTAGATATAGGTAAAATGAAAGGTCAAAGGAAAAAAAGGACTTTTTCGAATCAATAATATTGCGCTCAATTTTACGGACCATTACGTGAAATGGGTAGAATATTATACGGGGGAAATGCGAAGCACATCGGGAGGAAGTTTACGTCCAGGTGCTGCCGAGTCGCAGTCGAACAGAAAAGAGGGCCGATGCGATCGCAATATAACAGCCAAGAACAGAAAATGCACATTAAAACAACAAAACACACAAAAAAACAACATTAAAACAGTAAAATGAAGTTCAAAGGTCCATCAGTATCCCACTTTCTGGTCAACGAAAACTCCGTTGATAAGTTAACAAGTGTGGACACAATGTTATATTGCGTAACTTGCAAATTATAGCATTAGAAGGCCTTAACAATGAACACGTACTAATTTACTCTGTAGGCGTTAAATATTAAGCAGTGGATATCGAGATTAAAAATTATAAAACGATTTCACAGGGAATGAACATTCACGTCCCGAATTGCTAATCGTCGCTCCGTGGAGCTGAAGGGAACAGGGGCGCGCGATAGCCAGCACCGCAGCGGAGTGGGCGGGGGGTGGCAATGAAGCGCGAGCATCGGGTCAGCCGTCCGGGCGGGGCGGGGTGGGGCGGGATTGTGGGAGAGAGGGCTGGCGTACGGGCGGGGTGGGGACGGACGGGGCGAAAGGTCAGCGCGGCGCCGTCTGTCAAGGATCAAAGCAGGCGCTGGTCGGGGGGAGGGTGAACGGGAAGAGACCCGAAACTCATAGGAGAGGATAAGACGGCGCAACGCCGAAACAACGCAAGGCGAGGGGAAAGAAATAACATTTATTTTTCTTATGGCTTGGCCTGGCAAACGCGTATCCACCGATCTGCGGGAGCCTGCGGGAGTCTGCTTCTTGCTACTTATGAGGATGGGCCATGACGGGAAGGGAGGAGAGAATTGTATAGGGAACAAAAATATATTGTATAGGAAAAACGTTATCGAACTGCCGGTCTCTAGAATTCTCAACAGTGTCATTGTCTGATGTAACTGGTTGGTTACGTATCAAGTGCGCGAATGAATACTTAAACGCAAGTTCTCCCAGTTCATGCTGACTTGATTGTAGATTCTCATATAATCCGCGAACACATCCACAAAAGAAAAACATTGATCTTTCCAAAGTCAGGTCAAGATTCACAGAGAAAAGTGTATCTATAACTTCCAACAACGTTAGCAACGGAATCAACGTGTTTGAATGAAAAATGTCAAGTATTAGAATGAAATGTTTCCAATTAACTGAATTGAGTGTATGCAGTTATGTAATCAACATCAATCAATCAATACTTTATTGTAGACAATTATTTCCTTTCTCACATAATCCACTATGCTACATCAAACTAAACACCCTTTTGGGCCCAATACTCCGTTTCTTAGTAACTGTCAATTTGCAGGAATCCGTAGGAGATGAATAAGTATTTTTCACAGCGCACGGAAGAGTGCACTGAAGAGTAACTGGATCCGCAAGAGGAAGAAGCATTAGTAGCGCTACAGGGAGGAATCATGTGCACGTGACTCCACAGTCGCAGAGGCGCCCCGCACGACACGCACGTGGAGTGATTGCCGCTCACAGGTGTGGAAGTGGAACGGAAGTGGCAGGCGGCGCGCGCGGCTGCTCAGCGAGTGACGCAAGGGAGAGCCTGGGGGTCCGCGCTCGCTGACGGAGGAAAGCGCCGCGCAAGGTGAACCGGCGCGACGGGCTGTCAGGGACAAACATCACGCGAAGGGGGGGGGGCATGTGAGGAGCATAACGTGAAACAGAGCGCCCGTTCGTGGTGGCGGGCAAAGGCGATGCTGAATCAAGATTCAACGTTGGCACAATGAACGGAAGGAAGGACGAAGAGAAAAGCTTGGAAGGATGGCGGAAATCGACGACGCAGAATGAGATGAACCGACAGGAGATTGTCCAGAGGGAGGGATGAAAAGTCGAAAGTGTGGGAGCCAGGATGTTAAGAAGTGAAGAGGATTTTCAGGGAAGCGGGGCAGGGGCCGGCAAAGGGCGCGAGAGCAATGGCTGCGGCGGCGGAAGCAGAGGCAGACGCAGTCGCAGCAGCAAGCGCCGGGGGCGTGCAGCAGCGGGGGCGGCGCGATCACAAGTGAGAGTTAATCAGGCGCACGCTCTGCACACGAGACGCTGACTGCCAGTTGGGCATTAACTGCAGCGGGGTGGAGCAGAGCTGGATGGGGCGCCTCGGGACATGGCAGCGGCGAGCAGCGCAGTGGAAGGCAGCTCTAGGAGGGGCGAGCCAAAGCGAGACGGGGCAGGCGTAGGGGATCGGGTTGGATGGGAAACGTAAGGAGGGAAAGGCGGATGGGGGCGAGGCGGGTCAGCGAGGAGGAAGGCACGGCTGGTTGGGCGGAGGAGGATCGGTGAGGGAAGGAGAGGGCAGGGAGCGGAGTGGGTCGGGGCACGGCTGGCGAGAGCGGCGGGCGGCGCCGATAATCCGAAATCGATGCGGCGCCGCGAGGCCCTTCGCTCTGCCCGCCCCTGCCCCGCCTCCGCCGCCGCCCGTGCGCGGCGCTCGCGGAGGTCGAAGGTGAGGTGGGGAGCGACCGCGCGGAGCCAACGGCCATCGCCGCCAGAGGCCACAGGGAATAGATGAGGCAAACTACAAGTGGAAACGACGATGCAACAGCACTAGCATCGAGGTAAATAGAAATGCAAAAGCAAAACACTTGCGCGAAGAAGAGAAGGGTACAATTTTGATGACAGTGTCACGTGCAAGTGAAGAATACACAACAAATTAGAGAAGTTAAACTGCAAAATAAACTTGAGGTCATTAAATACACATGGATGGAAACTCAGGCAAACATAAAATTAGAGAACGAAAAAAACTAAGAGGAACAATAATGCAAAGTCCTTTTACAGGTAAGTATAAAGCATTGCGTGCATGAAGACAAGAGGTAACAAAGCAATTGTGGGACGTTAATTCCAGAACACGAATATATTCGGCCAATGGCACTACGGTAACTTCAAGATAGCGAACGTGGAAAACTTTGGATCCAAGTGTAAGGGATTTTTCATTTTAATTAATAACTAATAAATAATGTGTAACTCATAACTAATTTAAATACTCATTAGTTAACATTTTCCCCAGAATTTGTTAATAATTGAATCCAAAAATTAATATGGATAATATTAATAAAAATTGTAAATGATTTTCGACTGCTTAAAGAATTGACTACCCCTTCCGGGAATCGAATGCAGATCTCCTGGGATATGCCCAGTACTCTAAGCACTTGAACAACCAAGCAAGTCAACGCTTTGAACAGCTTTTACGGGTTAAGAAACCCTGTGACATCCATGCTTTCACTCCCTGGTCACACTCATTAGTATAAGAATTGAAAAGAAGTGTTTCTTGTCCCACAATTCCCAACGACAGTTCTCACAACATAGCTACTTAGCAGAAATAATTGTTATAAATGATGTTTGTTCAAAGAAATTACTGCCCTAATCGGGATTAGATTCTCGGCTGGAGCAGTCAATTCAAGGAAATGTGACATTTGCAAGGGCTACTAAACGAAAAATTATTCACCTAATTTCAAAGCTCAAATCATAAAATTTTATTTTTGTACTCAAAATTCTATCCCATTAACAAATGATACATTCCTGTTTCCCTTATTCCTCATTTTTATATTTTTAGTGAGAAAAATGTATAGTTCTATTGAAAAAATAAACAGTTAATATATTTCTCGACAACTAAAAATATTTCGGACAATACCTCTTCTTCATTTTACGTGCCCCATGATTCCGCATTGTTCAGTGCAACTGTAGTGTGTTATCGTTAACCGTTGAGATGTTTTGAGGGTGACCCACAGTTCGTGTGTGTGTGTGTGTGTGTGTGAGAGAGAGAAAAGAGAGAGAGCGTGAGTGCAAGAGTATATATATGTGTGGGTGGGCGAGTGTAAATATACATACGAACATATCGATACATCAGTTAACTGAGAATCCAAAAAATAAAGAATTACGCAGAATATAAAAAAACATCGGGAGGTGAAGGAGAAAAAGCCAAGAGGGTCGATGAAAGGGAAGAAAAAGAAGATGGAAAAGGAAGCAGTCTCTCCGCTGTGCGCGCGGGCGGGCGGTCACGGCGCGGCGCGGCGGAGATAAGCCGCAGGCACCTCTGCGCTCCTCGGCGCATTTCCTCTCGGCACGCGAAGCCTCCGTAGCCCTCCTCGCGGCCCGCGCCGCGCCGCGCCGCGCCGCGCCGCGCCCCTCCGGGCGCGACCTGGCCGGAGGGCGGGAGGCTCAAGCAAAAATGGCACTTATATTCCACCAACGCATCGAAGGCGGTTGATCTTGCCGCGAAATAATCGAACGTCCCAACCCTGACAGTTTTATTACACATATCTGAATGGGGAATAAAATAGTCAAAATAATCATTTCCGTCCGTGTTTAATTGGATCAACTTGCACCGGGAAAAATCCACAGAATTGATTTGAGAATACCGACTATGATACGTAACTCTTTCCCCAGTCTCTCTCGAATCTAGCAAAATGAGAGCTCTAAAAGCCGCGCTTGGGTTGCGATGATGCCCACCCTCTGAGGAAGTAGCTCGTGGCTGGAGGAGCGCCCTGCCGAGTTCCTAGACTGAAACACAAAGAGAACACGGGGGTCCTACTGGAAGGGACCTTTTGGCGCTTATTCCTATCAGTCGGAGATGCCGCACGCCGTGAATTGATATGAAAATATGACCGAGTTTAACATCAATTTCTAGGGCCTCAACGCGCCTGGTACATATGCGATGTATAAACGAGCCGCAAATAGGCAATTTAGTATTTGTATGAGCGTTTTTTTTATGAGCGTGCGACACAAAGTGAAAAAGAAAAGTTAAATGAACCCAACCTATTAAGTTTTAAAATCCATAACGTCGTCAGAGACGAAAGACCTTAGCCTCTGAATTAGGAACCAACGTAACCTCTAGATTAAGACCTCATTAAGCAATGGTAGTACTGAAAAGGAATATTGAACAACGTAAACAACGCTTATAGGCGTTGCAGGCAACTGCCTGTAGGCTTGTTTTCACCTGAAGGCGAAAATTGCCTTGTCTGAAGTACTATCCAATCAATTGACTATTGAAATAATAAAATTAATATTTCACAATTAAACGTTTATAATTGTATTGAAATTCGATTGCAGATAAATTACTGCATTTCCACGCGCTGTAAAAAATAAAAAAAAAAAAACGTTTAACTCACTTCAAACTTGCACTATCATCCGTTGAGGGCACGTCATTCGCTTTGAATCTTTACACAATATTTCTAAATTCTTAAATGTACTTGTAAATAAAATAGTGTTCTGATCTTGAATTGTTTTAATTGAGAACTTCTTGGTTAAAAGCAGGAAACGTTTTCGGCTTTCAATAGATCGAAAACAATGTATATCAACACACCGAGATACTGGAAGAAAAGTACCGGAAAAAATGATTTATTATTGTCTCTTTGGTCACGTGTTGCTAGAAAAAAATGTTTGTGTTTCAGCATCGATCGTTGTTCGTATCATGTAGTACCGAGTGGTATCATACTATCGTATTTTGGTGTAGTACGGTATTGTATCAAATATAGTATCCCAACGTACAAGGTTGCTTCTATCGTATCAATTATCGTACATCTCTCCTCGTGCTTTGGGCGGCGTCGAGCGCTGTGTTTGAGCCGGGAAGGCTTGATTGCAGTCACGAACCGAAGCTCGCGTTTTCTCTCCTCTTCAACTTCGCGCGGATTGCTACTGCCTTGCTGTCTGGCGTCATCCCCTCCATTGATGGAGCAGCGTCCAAGAGGCTAACACACTTGCTCGTTCGCCGCTGGTGTGTGGAAATTCGGATTCTTGCATTTCCCCTGAAGATCACATAGGACGTCCGATTATCGAATTAGTTACGAATTATCGTAACCAATCGCTTCATAATTTTACTGCGTTATCTTCAAAACAACTAGTGAACATTTTTTTTACGGAATCCTACAGAAGGAAGAGAAACAATTTTGATTTGAGACTAGAGAAAGAGAAAAAATAATTATTTTCGAGCATTTGTACTCTTTATTACAGAGAAGGCATTGGGAAGTAGGGCGATGATGCGGCGCGATTTCGCTCTTGAGCAAGTACAAGACAGACCTGAAGGGACGCCGGAACAACTAATTCATTTATGTTTCCATATGAAAATATCGGAGATCGGGAGTTAGATTTTCGAAGTAGACACAGAACTATGGTCAACCAAGAATCTATGAATATGACGCGACATTCATTACAGAAGTCTCGTGACAAATCAGATGTGCTGGACGTAATCCAGTAATAACCTCCATTACCATAATTTTGTTTTCACAGGTTATGGGGTCTCGTGTTTGTTATATATTTAACCTAGTTTTCTGAATTAAAAATTGTAATATTTATTTATATTCTACTAATGTAGCCAGTATGCGAGAAATATTTGTATTATGTCGGAGAGAAGTATGCTACGTTTACTATACAGAGGTAAAACAAGTGCCTGACTAAGTAGTTTAGGGTTCATGGCATTATCTAAATCAGTTTTCCATTTTTCCTGTTTTGTCTGCCTTAAACCTAGCAATACATTATATGCAATGTCAGGCAGCATTTTAAAAGGATGTCACTCCACTCGAATTACTACTTATACTGCCTCATAAAACATGCATCTTGCATCATTAAGGCAATCATTTATTCCTTCTGCCTGGATACATTCTCGTGTTGAATACCCTTTTTACTCAATTCGTGATGTTCCTGTATAGTTTCTGCGCTTCGATGTCCGAAACTCCCATTTTTTTCATATTATGGCCACACTATTTTCTCTGTCGATTGACAAGAAAGTGGACGGACAATCCTTATCGGGTTAGTTGAAACATAGCTCTGATCTCATAAATGATGACGTGATCTCATAGAACCGACGTACCTCAGTCTAAAGACGTATCCGCAAGAAGAAAAAGTGAACGAGCAGTAAGAACTACATTACACACTGCATTACGTGGAAAAATAGGCAAAACGGTAAGTCATGCCTCTTTGCGAACTTACACTTCAATGACAATTGTTCAAACATTAAGTTTCAGGAGCACAAGGGTGTAACATTCGGAGCACGCCAATTAGTATCTTTGGAGTGGTCACTGGCTAGACGCTTCTGGTAAGTCATCTCGGTTTACCCACCGTCATGTTGGTCATTCATTGATTCCTCAACCCGGTGCGCCGGACTTTCCTACATGGTCTGTTGCAGACTTACATCTCCTGAATTAATAAGAGTTTCCTCGGAGAAAGTCTGAGTTCGGGGAAATCGTGAAACACAAATGTAACGTGTAGCACACGAACCTTGAAACCTTGAATTCTAAACCTGAGCTCTCTGCCACACACTTCACTTGTGGAATATCAAAAAAAAAAAAAGGGTGGCAAAGAGAGAGTCCAGGAAGATTTATAGTACTGGTTCGTGGTGATGTATTAATGCCAGTTTCTACGAATAATTTGAGAGCTTAAATATGTAATGAACAAATAAAGCTTATTATAAGATTAAATGAAAATGTTATGCGTATAGCAAGCAGACTTCATGAAGAAAGAAGAGAAAAGTCTTATAAGACAAAAGTATAAAAAGAGGAATGCGAAAGTAAGAAAAGAAAAGAGAATTAAATTCAAATATTGATGTGACATTATAAAAATCGGACATAATACATCAACATTCAGAACGAGTGATTCTCCAATCAGGGAACGAGATATTAACTACGCCTCCACCGCTCAGGCGAAGTAATTGAGACTAACGCGAACTCGATTCGTCCCTGACAGCATCCGAAGACAATGTAAGCAGTTTAGAGCCCTGAAATATGGCCGCCTTTATTAGTATCAATTCGCTTGCATTTGAGCAAGAGCGCACGTGCTGGGTGACTTTAATGGAAAAGCATCTGGCCTGCGCCAGATGGAATGGCTGGATGGCCTGGCCATCCAGAACTCCAAACTCGGAATGACTTTTACCTCCCAAGAGACGAAGCGATCCCACGTATTCAGCAAATGGGTTTCCTGTTCATTAGACGCAAAAACAAAGTAACATATCACAAAATCGTAATTTTAATTAAGTGAAGAAATATATTTTGAAATTATTACTAGCAATAATTTCATTTCAAAGGAACTCACTAGCCATCCAGTATAAACGAGATTAGAGAAAAGCAGTTTTCCTTTGGCAGCAAAATAAACGGCTCCTCTCAAATTAATAATTCTGAAAAATTACAGTTTTGGGAATATGCAATCTGAATGACCAAGTTCTAACATTTTCACTACTTTTTTATTTTTTATGGTTTTTAATTCCAAATCTATTTTGGTGAATCCTCACAAAACGTCAGACTGTATTTGGCCTTTCTTCAAGACATAATATTAAAATTAAATAACAGTTTTATATCAATACTTAAATTACATGTGATACATAATAACAGCAACGTTTCAGAAATTAATTATTTCTATTGTCAGGCTTAATGGCAAAAAATAATTAATATAAGTATTAACATACATATTAATAATTAAAGAAGACCAAATACAGTCTGACTAATTTGAAAAAAACAGACAAAAATGTAAATAATAATCTTCACAAAAGTATCCATTTTACAGCAAATGTTAATGAAACTTGTCTCAAATCTCTGTTGTCATAAGGACAGACAAAAGTTGGTGGTGGAAAAGTGTTTCTGTTTAATGAGGCTTCACATTTAATGAGGCTTCAAGACTATTTTTTTTTATTTTGAAAGCTGATGACCAAACTTCTACTTTTCACAAAAATATAGCTGACATTTTTAAACTGCCTAATATTAGGGACCATTGAATCCGTCAATAGACCATTGACCAAAAGATAATATAAGTGTGAGGGCTTTGAGGTCCCCGAAAGCCGGATGAGATCGACTCTCTTTGAAGACCAATGCAAAAAAATGTTAAAAATCATATTTCTCCCCAACTCTTCGTATACGGAAAACAAAGGTTTCAAATAATGTCGGAAGTAAAGATCGAAGGTGAAAGTTTTGCGTTGTAAAACAAAATCAGTACAAGATTTTTGTAAGCAAGTTCATCTTACCAATTTGAAAGTTTTGGGAGTAGCTATCTCTGATGACAAATATCAGGGACGCGTGAAAAGGACCTTGCGAAAACAAATCATTAAATGTTCCCTTTACAGTCCTCTAGTGACAACAATCAGTGTAAACTACGAACCGTTCACGATCTCTATAGTGGATGTTTGGTTTATGGGTTGCAGCAGAATTCGTTGATGTAGTTTGGCGTTGGCCAGTGAAATAGTAAAAGGTTTCTGAAAGTTAAGGATACCTTACACTAATACTTTTCACTAGTTAATTTTCATTAATAATTATTAATAAAGCGTGTCAGGTAGAATGCGATTAACTTACGTTTGAGGAGGGTTAATTATTATTAAATAAGACCTACAGAAACCGATTAGCAGTATTTAGGGAATTTCCAGTCTATAGTTTTGAATGAGAATATTTCTTTCGATAAAATACTTGGCGGTTGTTTTAAATGTTCCTGATCATTTTGGTCTGGCAGTGGTTCAGTCTGTCATCATTCCCTCAATTTAGTTCCACCATTCCACCAATCTGTTAAAGTGATTCCTACTGCTTAAAGAACCGTCATGTTGATTAGAGAGAAGAAGGCGAAAAGGAATGCATTTATGCACGCGCCTGTGCCCCAATCCATTCATTGCTCGCCATTCCCCGCAAGAGGGCTACCTGCCCTGCAGGAGACGTTATCCGAAAAGGGTTCAGGATAGTTGGTGACGTTCCCCCCCGCGCGTCGGGTCGTGGCCGCAGAAGCTCGTGCCTGTCCGGGCGGGAGATCGCCCCCGGGGAGCGCGTACGAGTGAACGGCATGCGTGTGAGAGGCATGCATCTCCAACGTGTGTGGGCCCCTTTAATGCGCGCGACTGAGAGGCCTGTGCATCTGCGCGAGTCAGGCGCGCCGGCCAACGCGGGGAGGGGAGGGGCGGGGCAGCTCACAGTGGACTGGAAAAAGACGTAAAACGCACGGAGTTTCATGTGCTTCACTTACGGCGTCACTTAGAGCGTTCTTAAGATTCAGACAGTGCGAGGTAAGCGATAACTGTATTTCACTCATACATTTGTCCCCATCTTCAAACCCGTTAGAAAATTGATAATTCCCATCATGAATATCGACATGAATTGCATCGCAAGTTTTTTTTCTTGCTATGTTCGCTTTGTCACCTACGTCGGTCCACTGTCCAGCACGGCACACCCTCAGGCGGGGCAGAGGGGGTGGGGTGGGGCGGGGCCGGACGGGACGGGGCGGGAGGAGATGGGGCGGGATGAGATGGGGCGGGGCGGGATGGCGCGGCGTCGGCCTTCCCAGCGCAGCGCGCCCGTCGAAACGAGGCCTAACAACGCGCTAATTCGCGATGACGTAAGGCAGCGGCCGCCTGACCGCCCGCCGCCATCGATCGCAGCGCCGGCTGACCGCCCCGCGACGGCCCTTCCTGTACCTCCGGCCGGGCATTGCCACTGCGACGCCCTGCACGCGCGTTCCCTTGCACGAGCGACACGGAGCGAGGATTTTCCTCACATGCTGCTACAACCTACTGATAAATGGAACACGAGTGAAATGCACTGCACAGGCGGCGGGATTCAAAGAATTGTAATGCGTCAAAAGGTTGGGCAAAAAGTATTTAGTATAAATAATAACTAACAACTAATAGTAATTTCATGAAAAACAGGAGTAATCCATGAAGAAATACATGATAATGTTCAATTAATAAGTAACCGTAAGTTATTAATTGAACATCCGGATAACTAAATTGCTATTGTCTTCTCAGCGCAACTAATAACTATGTTCCAGAGAAATAACAACTTACAGAGAATTAATAACTCTTCATCGTTAATTGCAGTTGCAGGAATTGTTACTAATTTAACCAATTTCATGTCATGTTTACCGTATCATTTCATGTCAACCGTTTAGCCGCGAAAAACTGCTACGCTATCCTGGGATTTTCGCAACTCTGCCCCTGGTGGGTATAAGCTGTTGACAGTTTCATTCAATCGGGAGCCCTAACGTCACCATAGTAACGTCACTATGGCGACATTCAAGCTTTCGATTGGATGACAGCTCATGCCTCTCAGGAGCAGAATTGCATAAATCGCAGTATATCCTCGTTGAACCGGAATCAGTTTCACTTTTTAACGATTTTTTTAATACCATCAATTTGATTTCTTACGGTGAATCACAATTGCAGACTACGAGGTAATGCGCAATACAGCTATCCATTACCGTTCGTCCACCCGATATCTAAACTATCTTCTAGGGATGAACATAAACTCGATAAGAAAACATGATTACATGTGTTTCTCAAATTAAAATTAGAATTTATGAAAGCAATTGTCAATAACTTCTATTTGTAAATACTTGCTAACAACCATACTCATTGCTGTGTTCAACTACAATAAAATATGTACACTACGTATACAATATATTAAATACCCTGCAATCTACAATGAATTAAAATACTCACGCATCACAGCATTTGATATTACTGGCGTAGTTTCAGGTGTGAATAAATGAAACAAAAGTAAAAACAACCAAAAGAATGAAGGGGAAACAAGAAATGTGACTAGACATTCACTATTTCATTTAGAATGAAATGGTGAAAGATCGATCAAATGGGCGACAGAAGAAAACTGCTGCTGTGGCCGAGAGCGAGCTCATAGTCGACGGTGGGCTATCACTGCAACGCAACGTGTGCTGCCGAGGCCATTACAAAAGCGTTTAATGTGCGTTTTCATGTCTTGTGGTGTATGCTTTTTGATATTCAGAATATACACGTGTACCAACAACTTTGGCTCACCCCTCAACGTTTAGACTAGGTTTCCACTACCGATTGCTTGTCGCGCGATATTTGTCATAAAAATGGAACAATAGCAGCGCTGAAAAAGTTGCAGCTGTCCTATTTCCGCTGCGACGCGACTGTCGGTTCGAGGTATGGATCACATGAGCAGGCATGGACATGCACGCACTTCCGAGAGTTTAGCCGGAATTCTGCAGACGGCTTGTGCTGCTTTGTTCGTTATCTTTCCTAACTTTTTTCCCGCTGTTGTTGCTTTTTCCAAATGTCTGACGATTTCGTGAAAACTACTTTTTTTTTATTCTATAATTCTCGAAAAACGTTTCAGGATACTCACATAAATATTGAAACAATTTGTAAAACTGCCCTTTCAATAATCTTTGACTTACTATTGGATGACCTCAGTAACGATTTGCATCGTTTGCGTCGTTTATTTCTCGCTCGATGCGAAAGATCGATCACACAAGAAGTTTGAATGATATCCATTGAGAAAATGTTTTAATCTAACGATATATTTATCGCTGTGGGTTGACCATCGAGAATTTCTGCTGCACCGATGTTTTTGTCCCCGCGTTTAGAAATCGCTAGTGGAGGCTTAGCCTTAAACTCTGCTATTACGAATCGCAGTTTTCTCCCAACAATACTCAAACATCAAATAGGTAATATGCCGTAATGTTGTCATATAGCGAGCCAATTCATGATCTTTGATATTTTAATTAAACTAATGAGCTTGTCACTAGCAATTGATAGATTTTTGTAAGAAAAATACAATGGTGAATCATTTGTTAACATTAGGACGCTGCCTCTCAATTGAAATTTTTCTGTTACTAAACCAGTGGCTGGCAACATTCGTCGTGTTTGCTGCAGGTGGCCTTGACTGGGCGATCGCCGCAGAGACCGACAGTTCGAAGGGGAGGAAGGAGGTTCGAGTGGACGAGAAACTGCAGACATCAAGGCACTAGCAGAAAGATCACTGAAACACTCTCAGAATGAAATAAAGCTTTTCCTCCACTAATCTCCTAGCTGGAATTCCAAATCGAATATTGAAAATAACGATGAGAAAAAACCGGTGGCATTAGGAAGATAAAAATTAATATTAGTTTATGCAATTAGTTTATAATGTTAAGCTTTATTGCATGAATGCATGTTTTGAAAACGAGCAACTTTAGGAGCGAGTTTTTAAATTTGTACGAATGTAATAAAGCAACATCATAAACAAGTTGCATACTATATTTTTTTGTATAACAGCATTATACATTTATAAGAGAATCAAACTTAATTTTGCAAAACAACTTTCGTGTGACGACTCGGATATTAGACATCGTGCGAGTAAACGGTGGTCGGCTGTTCCGTTTAGCTCTACCTCTCTCCGATTCTCGCTACGATTGGAACTTTTCGTACTTGTTTTTACCTCTTCAATTCAATGTTACTTTTGTCATCAATATCAATATCAATATAATATTGCGAATAAAATGTAACAGAAAATGGCGACAAATTATTTCGATATGTTTTCGTAAGAAATCTAATATTTGTTCCCTTTCCTTGTTCCTCGGTGTTTTAAATTGCTACCTTGTTTACTCAGGTATTACGAATCGAGATCTATTCTTACTAATTTTACTTCTCTTTGCAACTACTCCGAACCTTCAGGATTACAGCCATTGTAGTGCTGAGCAAACTAATAATTATTACATATATCAGTGGGGAATTTGAATCAATGAATTATGGAATATTTTATTGTTTGCAGCCTATAAAACGATTAATTATAATAACAAGAGCCAGCAAATGTTAATTAAATTAGTTAATTTTTGAATTCAACTAATAACTAGTTGTGAAGAAAGTTTTATGTAACAACTAAGATATTAGTTAATAATTACGAACTAAAATTGTTAGTTATTTGTTATTAATTATAATGAAAAGTAAGTAATTGTGCTCCCCTCTGTTATACCCTATTTACTCGCTTCCTCTTCAGGAACAATTTCGGACTTCACCGAACGCGCACTCGCGTAGAGTAGATTTTGCAACCTCAGAATTCGTTATTGAAGACAAGGTATAAGTAAATGTAAACAGTAAATTTGTAAGTACTGTTATTGAAGACGGGCGTTGCGTCTCGAACCTCGAAAGGTCAAACCTCTCCGTCCTCCCGCGCCCTCCTCCACTTCCCCTGGCCCTCTCGCTCCTCTGTCTTCGCCTCTTTCTCCGCCTCCTGCCCCTACACGTCGCCCGCCGCCGACTCTCTCGCCTTTTGCGCCGCTACCACTGCTCCGGCGGGCGGCCTGTACCTCTTATTAATTATTACCTCAAATTCTCTAGGCCTCTAAAAACTTATACCTCAAATTCTCTAGGCCAGTGTCGAGAGTTCGTCGTGTGCTCCTTTTTGTTGAGATTATTACCGAATTTGGCCTTACAAATTAATACATCCCCAATGTTCTTTTAATAACTTACTTTTATATTGGAAACAATATTAACGGAATATTATGCACGAACAACTATTCATATCTCCGGAACGCTGCTGAACGACAATAAACATCCTGTAACTCCACACTTGATCAGGATATTTCAACGTAACAACTCTGCAACAAATAAATTTCGAATTGACTGATCAAATTGACCACTAAACATTTTAAGCAAAATCGATTTACTTTAGCCAAAGACACTTATATGAATATGTATATACACATACTGGACACGAAAAAATGTATTATCTCTAGACAAGCTTTGTATCTCGAATGTCGTGTAAACATCGTGGACAATGTGAATTTTCTCATCAATACAAAAAATGATGTACGGTGAAATTGTTGGAATATTTTACGGTCGTCAAAATCCATTTTATAATGATCTTCACAAATTATGAAATCCACTACATTTCAAAGGCTGCAATGTCATATTCCAGTGACAAACGACCGTTGACAGCCTTGTCCAATAACTTCAATAGTATCAATAAAGCTTAGACCGCTTTTAATACGAATTGTTGTTCAAATGACATCAAAATACGTGGCCATATTTACTGAAATAATGAAAAAATATGATAAATTTCTATCGCGAGAAGATAAATAAAATAATCCTATAAATACAAAATTAATTATCTATGCAAATCGTTCAGGTAATGTGCAGTCACCTCCAACAAAAATTATGGCATATTTTTATTTCGAGGAATGTTTGTTTTTATGGACAAGCATTACTGACATCGCCTGTATACTATTGTTTGTCTATTTGGGCAATGCAATCATTAATATTTTCCAGGAAATCTTTTACTGTCACATAAAACGCAACAAAGGTGATTTAAGACTGCAGGAACATACAGCATGGTTCGTGATTCATGAAAAGAGTTGTTAGAGATATCTGTTAGTAATTGTCAATAACAGAGGTCTGTATTACTTTACGGTCATAGTTATGTTTTCCCAACCCTGCAGAAGCAGAAAATGGCGAAGAGAAGGTAGACGAAACACGATGAAAGAAAAGTTAAAAGAGAACTCGTCATTTCGCCCAGGAGAAAACAAAAGAACAATGGCATTGGCGTGTGATGCAAGAGCTCACAGCACTCTACAACCATTCTACGTTTCAGCAAATTCCAATTTTCCTAAATCGGTATAACTCGCCTTAAGCTATCACAGCTTGGATAGATAGTGTAAATAAAAAGCACACCATCCGTAATTAAACCTAAATAACGTGCACGTGTTATTGATTTTGAGAGAATTATTTACAGCGATGGAGGAAACTGCAAGGAGGATCGTCTTTTTACTAGGCGAAAGTGACGCTTATACACACATTGTACAGAATTTCCGAGCTCTCGTAATAGTGGATGTCTCTTGGATTGTTTTGTTTGACATGTTTCACATCTAAGAAAAGAGAATAAGATATAAATAAAAAGAAGGAAAGGAAGGAAGACAAACAGAAAGAAAAACAAACTTTTAGAGACAAGACACTGGCCTAGAGAATTTGCACAGCGCCTGATATGCATATCTCTTTGAGCTGTGAGTGAATCCGTGCCCATAGCGTGCAGGGGCTGAGTGGAGGGATGTGAGGGCGAGCGGCCGCGGCCGTCCCAAGAGAAACGCGGGAGGGCGGGCGGGGAGGGGTGGGGCGGGGCGGGGCGGTGCGCACAGATGTGGTGGGCGTCGCCTGCGGAACAGGTTGCGGCGCCCGGGGGCGCAACGGGGCGAGGCTCCGTCGCCACGCAGCCAGACAGCGCGAGCGGCGCACAGACTCTCCTTCCCTCTTCTCGCCTCCTCAACGCCACAATTTCATTGGTAATCCCTACTCCCTCAGCCTTTCTATCTCTCAGAGTTTACTACAACATATCAGTCTTTGATTATATTATTCCTTCGATTTTTGCCATATTTTACAGAATACACGACATTACATTACATAACATGACAGAACCAGACCAAAAACGGGATAATCGATTAGAAACTATGCAAAACATGGTTAAACAATGAAAATTAATGTCATATTTCATTCCGCTCTTTTCATCCAATATCTCTCACAAAATTTTACGTTCTTCAGCCGTTCGGAAACGACCAGATGGAGAAAAAACTAAACAACAAAATGCTCATAAATATTGTATGTACTTGCTTTCACTTGACCATTACGAACCATTTTCTAGGAGATATTTTGTCAAATAAAATAATCCAATTAAAAAAGTGATCTAAATTTCACGAATATGAGGTTTTGCTTCTAAAAAATTAAGAAAGTTCGTGTGATTTTATGAGTGAAACGGAGGGAAAAATATTTTGAAACAAGACATTTACACACCTGTCTGTCAAAAGAAAACAAAAACGATCGGAGAAGAGAAAGTGCGCTGAAAATAAACAAAAGCCTAGCGCAAACAGAAAGCGTCCCTTCGGGCGCTGCATATTCTGTCCCTGTGCAGAGCGGCGGCGCGGGCGAGAGGGCGCTTCAACGAACGGGGCCCGCCCCTCGCCCGTTGCCCCAGGGAGGGGGAGCAGAGGCTCCGCGGTGCCGCGGCGCGCGCGGGGCATGGAGACAAATGGCAACGGCTCATCCGTAACTCCAAATCTACTCCATTGGATTGTCGGAAAACTGACGAACGGGGTGTGGTATTGGGGAGAAGAATGCCGTCAAACATACTGGAGAAAACTTCGGAAACATATATTAATATACAATGCATACAGTTGTATCAATATACGATGTGCATGTGAGTTACGAACGGGAATCGATGCATTGAGAAAAATGGCCCAGAGAGCAATGGGGGCACAAAGCCTAACTAAACAATGCGTACTGACAAAATAATCATAAAGATTACGTTGCAGCTGAAGAACCAGTTTTGATTTGTTTGAGATTTCAGGGCGCGTCATGGGAATGACAAGGTAGTATCTGATGGCCCGTTTCATGGTACTGGTACACCATACGTCTAGAAATTATGAGGGAAATCACAGAACCGTTGATTACAGCAGTCGGCTAACGAAATCGAACCCGGCAGAGGCTGAATACTTCATTACATAGCGTTGAACCCGCAACCACCAAATCACCAGCACGTTCGAAAGAAAGGATTTGCCATTCTATCGCTTCTGTCGGTGTTAGTTGACGAAGAACGAAGATACTAGTCGCTAGAAAATAATAGAAAAATATGTATTTCAACTTGCATACTACAATGACTAGAAAATAAGATGATGCGACTTTTAAGAAGAAACGGAAGAAGAAAGTAAAAAAAAAGCACATTTGGAGAAAGAAACGCTACCGGTAAAAGAATACGAGATGAGTGACAATCACCCAAAAGGAGTAATGAGCAGAGCAGGATACCGACATTGACAATGGGTACTTTCCGGCGAGAGGGGGAAGAAAAGAAGCGTGAAAAGAGGCCAAAAACGTGACGAAAGAGGTCGAGCGTGAAGCGAACGCACGCGTCGTTGTGGGCGTGGCACGGGGAAGAGCTCCTCCGTGGGAAGAGGGGCGGGGGCGGAGGTCGCGGTGGGGGCGTTGCGAGGCGAGCGTGGGCGTGGGGGCGGGGAAGGGCTCCTCTGTGCGGGGCGGGGCGGGCGCTGCGCGCAGCTTTTACCTTCGCCTGCATAAAACATGCGCCCGCGCGGGGAGGCTTTATCCGCGCCGACGCGGCGCGGCACGGCGCGGCCGCTTCCATGGCGACGGACGCCGCGCCGTGGCGCCCAGAGGCCATTTCGACGCCATTACGGGAATTAATTTGAAATCGCTGCCCACCGCTACCCTTCTGCCCCTCCCTCACCACGAAGGGAATACGGGGAGACGCGGGGCGTGAGGCGGGGGAGGGGCCGTGCGGGGCGGGGTAAGAGTCTCTTTGAAATCTCACCAAATCCATCTTCTTGTAGTACAGTTTTTTAGTTGAAAATTGGTGCTTCAGAGATTTTAATATTTTATTTGACTTGTCTGCATATGTAGCGATGTGGTATTTTCTGCGCGGAGGTTTTGTGGTTCTCAATTGATAATCCTCGGGCGTAATCTTTCTCAACATTGTTTTTTACCCGACTTTCATAGTTTTTGTAACGTTTTACTTCTTTCCGAGTTGGGTGTTTTTGTTTCATGTTCATGACTAAGGCGCGTATCACGTAACGCTCTTCTCCAATCTCCAATTATCTTTTCAAACATATAGTTGAATAAATGTGTGAAATGCCATCTAACTGTCTGACAGTTTTAACTTCAAAAGCATTCAAAAGATTTGCCCTACCCCTGATTTTGAAGTTGGTATTCGAGAAAGTAAGCTCGATGTTTACACGTTTACGATCCAGTTCGATTTCATGCAAAATATTCAAATGATTAACCTTGTTTAAAGAGTGGCATCTTTTTTTAAGTCTACGTATGTAACTAAAAATTCGGATTCAAGAAAATGAGAATTCTATCCCTGAAATACGGTGCGAAATATGAATGTGAAAGCGGGAACTTGGAAAACTAAGCAGATGGAAGAAAATGATGAGAAAGTGTTAAAAAAGTTAGATAATGACGGCCGGACAGAAAAGCAGTGAAGGGCATGTCGACGCAGACAGGCTTCACGCGAGACCCCAGCGCGATGGGCCGAGTACGACGACGTGGTATGGGCGAGGGACTCGAGTCTCATTTGGATGTCGAGCGCGCGCTGGACAGACCGGGCGCCAAGGCGGGCGAGGCTGAGGGATAGGGCGAGGGAATTAGAGGAGGGGGTGGGGCGGTTCGGAGGTAAGCTGCTGCAAACGTCGTCGGGGGCCCGCGCCGCACGGAGGATATTTAAAAGGTTTTACGGGAGCTCTAAGCCCATGCTAAGCCCCGCGGTGTTAAACACGGAGGGGGCTACAAGTGCTTCGCCGTTTAAATATTTTCGGTTGGCATCCGCCGCCCTTTAAAGCCAACCTATTCGCGGTCGCCGCCGGCCGCTCGAGGGAGTATTTCGCAGATCCGGGAAAAGCGTCGTCGGCGACCTGGCATGGGAGAAGTCGTTCCATAATTTAACGTGTTCCCCTTGAAGTACGCTTTATCGCACAACACTACGAGCGGGATTTTCGTAAAATGAAGTTTAAAAATAAACGACAATGTTATGCGTTACGGTGAATAACGGCGAAGCATGAATCTAACTTCTGATAAAGCTTTAAATAATGTACCCGACCGGTAGCAAATGTTTGCATATTCGAGCGTTTCGGTCGTTGTATTTCACTGGGATGAAATTAAAATTTACACAGACCGTCAGAACGACTTTTCTTCTAATCTTTGAATATTTCATATCCTCCCTGCAAACTCTCCTCAGTGAAGAATCCATTGAGAGTAAAACGCGGATTAAAGGATAAAAACTTTACCCCACAAGAGAAACTTATAAAAAGGCATCAATATTCAAAATTCTCCTATTCATTATAGAATATAAAAAAATGTAATTCGTTGCAAAATTCCAAAAATTCCTTTGAAAGTAGAAAACAAAATTTAAAGGCGAATTAATCAGACGAAGTAATCCACACTGAGTTACCAATCTGCAAAAGATTTCCAATGAGGGTTTTAATTTTCTGGATGTAAAATCTAAATACTCGGAACAGTTGAACTGGCGGCGTCGGAAAAAAATTAACCTTTGGCCATCGGTCACTAACAGATCAAGGTTAAAGCAAGTTAATTTAAACTTTGTATTCACGGAACTTATCGATGTACTGCATAGAAAAATAGCACACAAATTTACATTGAAATGGAAAGGTTAAATACATAATTTTTTTCTGAAACCGCAGAAAAATGGACAGTTTGATCAAATTGAAGCAATGATTCCCAAGAATTGAAAAATTGATGAAATTTGAAAACACAAATTTGAAAAAATAAAAAACTCAAAAGACACATATTTTCAAATGATAACGCTTATTTATTTTAACTGATTCAGCTTCCGACAATTTTTTGGAAAGCCAGCACTTACCCGCGAGTCGTTATTCTCGGTAGCCAGCACAACCACTAACGTACCCAGTATCATTCACATTCTACTAACTGTTACGAACCTCAGAAGTTGTCCCGCGACTTATCTCGTTTCCGCGGCAGCGTATCCGCGCAAACCTGTTCCCCGCTTCCTCGCGCGGCGTCGCAACGCGCCGGCGCCAGCGGCGGTGGCGGTGGCGGCCGCGGATGTCGTCGGCCGTCCGGAGCCGCGAGGTCGCGCGCTCGCCTGCGCGGACGCGCCGAAATTGGCGGTCGAAGCGAGAAGGGGTCGCAGCCCTTCCGCGTCCACTCGACCCCCTTTCGCCTGCGGAACGTGCGGTGAGAGATTCTTTTCGACACGTCCATGTGTGGGGTCGAGGAAAACAGTTTTCGCCAGTGAACCCTGGACCGCAGAAAAGAGGTAAGACTCAACGCTAGGCAGTGCCAAAATAACGCATCCGTCCCTGCGAGGTCGGCATTCCAAGGCGCACTCGAGTCGTACGTACAAGTCAACGTTCCGGCCTGCGAGGATACGGCGGAACTTTAACTCATAGCTGTACGAGTCACTACGGGGCGTCACATTTTAGGGGAAAGATACTGACGAATTGGATCATGAAGCATGATTTTATCGGCTCCTATTATTATTATTCAATTCAATGCAACATTCAATTACAAATTATTCTTAATTAGAACAATAAAGTTTAGCTATGGAATGCAATAGTATGCTCAATTGAAAATGAAATATATGCAATTAACTGGTGTTAAGATAAAATTTCTCTCAATTCAGTCAAACCTCAAATGGAATATGCATATAACAAAATTAAACACTAAATTAAGTTCATTATGTTACGCATTCCGAATTCTTTCATATCGTGTCAGCCTTAATGCAGCTCGTTGCGTGTATTTTGCAAATGTGCATTTCCGCCTGATATATGGCATAATATTCTCGGGAAGCTCATCATGTAGTCCCAGATCTTCAGATTGCATGAGAAAATTATTCGATTAAAGAAAAAAACATGCCATCCGCGTGATCCCTGCAAGCTTCCCTTCATTGAGCTCGGAATCTTACTACTGCTTTGCCTTTTTATTTACGAATCTGTAATATTTGTCAAAACTGACTTACTAAACGGTGGGAACATATTTTCATGTAATATTTATAATTAAAACATACGTCGTAGAAATCACGTCCATCAAGTATCAATATCATCAGCTTACAATCAGAAATACACGTTCAATACATGTACGTTACTTTACAACGCATTGCCAATGACATTAAACAATTGAAGACATAGCACAAATTTAAGTTAAAAGTAAAATATGTTCTGCTGCATAACTATATCTATACAATTAGAGACTATACTGATCACCAAAAAGAAAAATAATGTTTATTTTAACAAAACAGTGATATATAATAACAGTGATGAATTAGTTTACACTTGTATGGTATATTTTTTTTAAAGACTTGTAACAAATACTGTACTTCAGCTTCCGGATTAATGACCCCCACCTGGATCAGGTTTTTGTCTAGTTTCACTGATCCATTGAGCAAATGCTGAGACGGCCCCTTGTTTTGCTTCTTTGCTTCTGTAGCTTCACTATGCGCACGTTCTGTTGAACTTTCCTTTTGCTTGTAGTGGTACGAGTATAGGTAAGGGGGAGTTACTATTTTGTTAGCAATGCAGAAAAATCAAACCTGCAGTTCTTTTTGCAAATAAGTTTTCTATAGCTCGTGAACGAAAATGTCTAGTTTTTCAAATGTTGGTAATCTCGCGCTTTTTTAAATTTTATTTTTATATGTTTATTTGTCTTAAACGTTTACTTACCCTTCAACTATTTTTGTTAAAATAATGGGAAGGGATTCTTGAACTCAAGGAAACGTGCACATATGATCTTCTCCCCCATACGTCACATACAGTTTTACTGTTTTTTGACTACATAAATCTAAAAATCTAAATCTAAAATCAAGCATCATTTTCTAGCACATCCAAGTTTTTTCAGTGACACACTCTCGTGTCTACTGTGCAACGATAGGCGTAAAACAATCAGAAAAGTAATTATTTTGAAAACACTATATTAATTTTATGGCAGTATATCACAGCATGTAGCACTTAAGGCATTCAGGCAAAGCTAACAGAAGTGTTTCATCGATATTGGTTTAATATATTCAGAGATTATTTCGTTCGAACCCAACATCTTTTTCTGTTTATAAATTAGTTTAGATTACTAGATATATAACCATCTATCGTATTATAATCGTATTGTAACCGATCTCTTCAAGAATCAGTTTTCTATTACTAACAGCCTCCATACCGCCATATAAGCCAATAGACACCATATAATCAAGAACAGGCTCCTCGTGTCTTCCGGAAGCGAATAGCAAAAAGTTTCTCTACCATAAAAAAAATCTCGCAGATTGGCCATTAACCACTTTATGCTGGTAGTAACGTAATGCTGGTAGCAATTCGAGCCACTCTGTTATACAAGAGAGTTCATGCCGTCCCAGTACGTGGAGCCGCACAGGAAATGTTGTAACCGAAGTGTAGAGTTTCGGACAACAAAAATGCCCTCTACTCAAAATACTGACAAGAGTTTAAAATGATTGTTGTAAAAGACGGACATATTTGTAAAATAATTCTTTGTGTAGATGCGGTATGATCAACGGTCTTAATGCCATACATGTAGTGTTTTAATCCAATAAACTAACCACAATTAGAAACAATTTTTATAAATTTGTCTCTGTCTATTGTGCGTTCTCGAATCTAGAACTCTAAGAATTGTCTAATTTTATACTTCTATAATCATTCATTGCATTAACCAATGAATTCACAAGATCATCTGTGAAAATTGGACCTATGTCATCTTCATAAGTGCATTTCACTCTGTTCTTACAAGAAAGAAGAAACCTTGGAGCCATTTTTAAAGAAGTTTCGAAAATGTCTGAGACTTTATGCAAAGTACCGTCAAAAATAAAATTTACCATTTCAATTTCAGGAAAACGTGGCACCAGCCTGCTCGATTGACGAATATCATTTCCGGTAAACGTCCTGCTTTCAGTTAAGCCGCTAGCGTTGTTCATTTGGTAAACAGGAGTAGATTGATTCTGACAGGAAATCGCAACCTAGTTGCGTAAATAAACATAAGGAGTAGGCTGTTCTCGGTACAACTACAGTAAACAATTGTATACCTTGATTTTACAATGTCCTAGATGGGTCTTTATTTTCTATTTCACAATTTTCTCAGTTATTACTTGGTTTTTGCTTTCTGGACAACCTTGTCGCGGCACTATAGTTTTCCTGGTGACTAGGTGTTTTACAATGTCTGACGCTGGGCCAGAACTTGTCACGACCCGATTTTGCATTTCACTCAGTTGACAGTTCTCACTAATTCTTCACACATACCTACACGAGGGATGCGCTTCCGCTACCGCACACATACACGAAGCGTTCTCGATAAGAAAGAGAGCGACAGTTGACAAGACGACTGAGTCACGTAGCGAAGAAGGTTCATCGATTGATCGAACATTAATATATTTGTTAAATGAACAATGGCCAAAGTATTTCCTAATACCGAAAGAGAGAATGACAAATTTCACTGCAGAGGAGTCGCTACCTTCCACAGTCATAAGATGTCATTAAAAACCCGTCGTTTGGCGATGTGCCTAAAAATATTACTAACGTAGGGCCCCAGGCAGGTGAGCTGTTTATCTCGAAAGTAAAATTTAAATGTTTATCCAACATATTCATCGAACATATCCAACATTGTCGAAGTGTCTAAATACGTCTAAATATATATCCAACGAGCTTTTCATGTTTCATTTGAAAAGTTCTGGTAATAGCAACGCCTCTAAAACAGAGCAATGGCTGAACACCAATATGTATCAAAGGAGAACAAACACTCTTTAACAGGCCCCGGCGATATGTACAAGAGTTTGATGAAAAACCTTCCTCTGAACACCTACGTTAAAATAAACTATGCTGCATTAAAACACAGTTTTCATGTCAACAAGTTTTTAAAGTATTGAATCACTTTAAAACTAAGTGATTCTCAATATATTTATTTCCATAAAAGTAGGGGGAAAATTGAAAAGTGGTAGACACTAATTGAGGTCAGAGGTCAAATTGTCCATTTTTAATAAAAGTCTACTTTTCTCATTATGGTGATGCAGTGAGCACGCATATATTGGTAGTTGATACTAAAATAAACTGCAGCTCAGCTTTTGGAAACTGTTCGTCCGAGTTTCGAACCCAAGGCAGCTGCCGCTACCAGTGCCTCAGCAGGCGGTTTCGTGCGGCCGCGCGCCCCGAAATAAACGCGGGGCTCCGATTGCTCCGCGAGGCTCGAAATAGGCGGCGCTGAGGGCCGCCCTGGCGAAGGCGGTGACGCTGGCGGCGGCCACAGCTTCGGCGACGGCGGTCTTGGAGTTGAGATAGAAGAAGGTGGTAATGTAGGAGTGTTGTAGTTGTAGCTGTAACGATGGTGTAGGGCTGTAGCTGTGGCGACGATGTAGTAGTAGCTGAACTGCAGAACTAGCGATGAGTGTATGCGTGTGGGAGGGTGAAGCGTCGAGGACGCACTAGCCGTGGCGATGTTTTAAGGCTGAAGCAGTGTTCGAGACGTAGCTGCGGCGGCGACTGCGAGCTCTGGAGAGAGTGGGGGTGTTGGTCGGGCGCTAGCGCTGAACGTGGCGATGGCGAACACGTCCAAAGCAGATTGCCGCAGACGCACGCAACAGAAGCTGCGCAACAGAGATGATGACAACAGAGAAGGCAACGGCAGGAAAGGCAGAGGACACGATGTATGCTACACAGATATCGTCTTTCGTCTTTCTTGAAGTCTCTGGTAAAAGCTAAGTGGATTACGAAGTAATAATCTGGAAAGAGACATTTTTATCTCCTATGAATTAGCAAAGCAGTTTTTCTTCTTTTGCCTAGTAGCACGAGAATTAAATTACACTCCCATAATATTGTGTCGTCCCCTTCGTTCTGTAAGTGTATGAGGGCAGTGTTTGTTAGTCCAAAAATGCCCAAATTAGCGAACAAATTGTTGAATTACAAAATCTGTTAATTAATGTGTAGTGATCATAACCTCCTCATCCATCTTTAGAAAAGCATTGCTTCTCCGCTGTTTTATGCACACAAGTTATGAAATAAAAGTAATTGAGACATGATTTTACAAGTTTATAATTATTATGATCTTGGACATTATGCATTTGTCCCAAAGAACATCTCACTCCTTCACCAACTGCAACAAGTACGTGTGGTACTAAATTCTATAGAAATATTCAATAGAAAAATTAAAACAAAACAATCAAACGCTGCATTCCTTAATTGATCCCGTGAAGCATTACAAAACGTACGTGGAATATGTATCTTATCAAAATAACATCGAGATCGAGGGATAAAATGCACTGTAAGTTGGAAACATTTAAGAGAGTTTTACTTGACCAAGAACCATTTAATACAATGTAACCCGAGGAACTCAAACATCAATAACTGAATTCACTACGTTGTTGGGAATTCCAATATTTAAGCGATTAGATTCCTTAAGCAGGAGAAATCCTTTTCTCCGCCTCGCGGGTGTTCGCCTGCCTCGCAGAGGGCGACGTGGAGAGCACAGCTTTGGCAAACGCATCTCGCACTCCGTCGACGGACGGGGCTGCTCGGGCTGCGCGTTTCGGGAACGCTTCTCGCGCAGAACGTCCATCAGATTCCACAATTATTATTTTCTTTATCTCCTACACACTGGAGATACGTATTCAAGTGTCTTTACATCTATAATTTAGGGCCGAATCCACGGTCTACTCCAACGGATTAAGAAAATCCTTAAGCAATGGGAAGTTGTCTATAGTACGGAAGGCCTTACACACGTCCGTAATTCAGACTTCAAACTTTTGAACGCCTAGAATACCGCTTTAAGTGATCAGAAATGTGGGAAAATGTCTTTCGTACAAAATATATCGCAAAAAATGATTACACTAATGGCTACGTCTAATTTGATTCCTGCGCTTTCCAAGTCGTTCGTCATTGCATAGTTCCAAACGATTATCCAAGTCTCTATTGTACCAACATAGTAACAATTACGTAAGATGTATACAATTTAAAAAATACTACAGTACAATACGCGCCGCTTATGAACATAACCTAAACTGGCTTAGAAGCCCGAAAGATAAATACTCACCCCCCCTCCAAGGTCACTCATTTGAGATAACGAACGGTTTTTAAATGAATAAGTTTTGAACACAAATTCATTTTAAGTTTCAGTCCTTAGAACCAATTTCCTATTGATACAAACTTTTTGAATAGTTACAAGTTAATAAACGGCTTTTTACGACTAGAATCCTAGGTTTCCGCAACGACTGAGCCACGATAAGATTGAAATCCCCGGCCAAGCGCCTGCCTGTCTGGGCGAGTGAGAGTGAGAGCAGCCTCCCCGGTGGCCCTTTAACTCCACATCGCACATCCCCCACGATGGAGGCGCCTGGCCCTTTCTTTCCCTCGGCTACGCATACGCTTTGCCTCTGCACCTTTGAGCCCCGCGTCCCTCGCGCGACGAGCCGAAAAGCGCCTCGAGGGGGCGTGGCACTGGGGAGGGGGGCGTTGGGCGGAGGAGCGCGACGAAGGACAGAGGATGGGAGACTGGACGAGAAACAAAAAGCACGGAACGGAGTATAGAACACGCGACCGGGGGCAGGGATCGAGGGACTGATGGAGGGACGGGCATTGGCCTAACATCCGCGTTCTCGCACTACTGCTGGAATCCTTCGTGATTATGAGATGGATTACTTGTAGAGTAGTGGCTAACCCATTCCCTACCCTTAAGCGAGAGGGAGACGTCCAATTTGGTGAAAGAAGAACCGCGCGCGGTGAGTGGCCGTTATTTACGATATTTACTCATACATTCATCTGGAATTGATCAGAGACTCCCATGAAAACGACATGAAAGCTTAGCACCGGCCTGTCGAATTCGCATTCAGCCAGGCGTCGTTCGGCCGTGGCTTCCCAGCAGGCTGCCACTCCTCCCCTCCGGCATCGCCCCTCTCTTTCCCTAGCTCCACATACATTTCGCCTCCGCACCTTTGAGCGCCTCTTCTCCCGCGTGATGAGCTGAAAAGCACCTCGAGGGGGAGGCGCCGCTACAAAGGATTCCTTCCCCAGGCTCCCTCGGAGCAGATTGCTTGTGAACACGAGCGTTACGAGGTTTAAAACCAATAGAAAACTGTTGCGTTGGAAAGGAAAAAGTGCCAATTACAGCCTTCACAATTCCCGCTGATGTTTAAATACAAACACACCTTATTTCTACACGTAAATAAAATGAAATTTCTCATTTTTTACGAACTAAAATATTAAAATGGGTTCAGATGTATTGCCCCCTCCGCTAAAAGGAGAAAAAATATTATATTCGCTCAGGAAGCTTTGTATATCAGAATTCGCTTTACCAATTATGTAATAAAATGTCAAGTCGCCAATGTTGTAGGCTAATATGAATGACTGGATACGTCAAAAGACTTCTGAGGGTACAACTGACGTGGGAGAGTGATCAGCATATAATCATGGATGTGAACGTTTTCGGGTTAACTACGGCTTAACGCAGAAGTCAGATATGAAAGAAAGGGCTGAGGAAGGCGCTTCACCAGAAGTGCTGCCCCTCACCCTCGCAGTTGCATGTGTCTTTACAACAGAGGAACATTTATACACGTATAATTAGAATATGAAATTTAATATTGATGTATGAAATTAAAACTGAGTTAAGAATGGATATTTATTTTTTCTTCTCACTTATATACTCGTAAATATTCAATCTAAGGGTTTTACTATAATGTACTAATGCCCGACGATTAACTGGCATTCACATGGACTAATCGCAGTAGCTTATTGCTTCACTAAGGCCCTTCTAAAACACGCGAAGACTGAATCTGGGAAATCATGACACTGGATAAATAAATTTTGATAATGTACACTTCTGACCCATAATTCGGCAATTCATGAGAAGGTACTACAAAGGCAACCCACTACAGCGACCATGAGGCGTAAAGGGAAGGACATTAAGGCGTCATGCTGAGTCGCCTACGCCTTCTCATGACTACGGCTCTCGCCCACGTTCTACTCCATTGCTGTTCACCTTATCAGAGGTAGTACCTATACTCATTACGTACACTCTCTTGGTAATAACGCGCGCATTGATTGTTTCCGGTAGACCCCCGAGTCGCGAAGCGCGTGGTAGCGAGCGCAACAGCCTGCCTGCTCCGCGCGTCTGCTGGAGCACACGTGCCACACCCGCAGCTGCACAGAGCCGCCGCTGCCCCCCACGTGGCGGGCCAAGCCGCTGCGAAGAGACAGCGCGGCGCGGCGCGGCGCGGTGGTGAGGGGCGGGTGTGTGGAGGGGGGGTGAGGGGGCGGGGTAGTTGCTGGCTCCAAGCGCGCGGCGTGACTGCTGCAGCGAATACGCAGGACCCTCGCACGGGGGAAATTGAAGTGACACATGCCCGGGGGGAGAGGGCTACACAAAGTGAACGTAATATCAAAAACATTCAAAGGCGGATTATATCACTTCTTATTACAATCTCACTAATGATCTAATCCATTTCCGATCTGCTTTTCACACCCGTACTTCTCAAATGATTCGATGTCGCAATATCAGGGTTCAGATTTTGAAGCAATATCTCGTCCCTTACGAATGTGCATTGTGTAGTACGTGAGTTTCTGTTTTTTCATACCATAGCTGAGGGGAGCACTATTGTCTCCACCCGAAATACATGTAGTTCACTAAGCTAATGCATGACTGACGAAAATCAGTTAGGGACTCAAGAATCCTAGGTGACTCAAAAATAAATAAATGTAACATGTACCATTAGACTAATTTTTAAAAAAATATTTATAATTTTAAATTAATTGGATTGTTGATTATTTGAATAGCGAATTAAGTGCCTTATTTTATAGCTCTGTCAAATCAAACAGAGGCTGCAGATTGCACAATTTAAAAATTGGTAATTTAATTTGAATTTTTAATGTATTTCTAAGTAAAATAACATGGCGGAAATAATTAAATTCTCTTTTTTTTTCAAAACGGAGATAAATTCGATTGGAACCATGTTTTTATAACTGAATATATGTACATTTGATTGCGTAAAAATCCAAATGGAATATATACAAGGCAAACGTTAGTTCACTAAAATGAAAAATAAAAGTCGTTTGTGGTGCCACAATTCCCGTTCTCTCATCAAAAGCGAAATACGCGGTCCTAAATCGCACTTTGGCAGCAAGATTTGTCACAATTTAATTTCCAAAGCTAAACACCACGGAGATAAATATTTTAGGAACACTGCAGGCAATGAAGTTATAATTTATTCGCGTGATATGTTGCGGTTGTTGGCCAAGCGGGACCAAATTCGAACATCGGTTTTATTACCTCATTAATCCTACATTTAAACGCGTTAATTATTGATTTTAATTTTCGAATATACGAGAACTCCTTTGGAACATGGTAAGTCGCTGAACAAGTGATTTTTCCCTATTTCAGAGGGAGTCTATTGAGTCATTAAAGCGAGAAAAATTAAATAAGAAAAAGTTTTCACAAATTTTAGTTTTTAGTTACTGCAGAACAAATATGTAAATATTGAAGTCTTATTACATTGTATTAACAGTTGCTTAAAAATGCCAATGCAGCACCTGGAGAACATTAAATAAGGGGGGGGGGAATCAGTGGATAAGTATCAGTGGTTTTATAACGTGGAGAAATAAAAAACACCGAGCTCACATCACACTATGACATTAATGTAACTATATTATTGTTACTCTTAATTATAATAAATATTAGAATATTTTCTCTGTTCACAAATATCTTCCCGAAGCGGTTATTCAGTAACAGCTTTGAATTTTGAATTAACAACGTCAAGTTGTTTCTACGGAGGACATTTTCATGTAAATTGAACCAAAACAATTACATCTATGAATAAAGTACTTTACGTAACGAGTGAATTCGAAATAAAATTTGAAATTAAATCGTTTTAGATTCTATTCTTTGACCAGCGGCTGCAAAAATTACTCTAACGATGCCGTGCAAATTTCAACCATCCCCGGAACTCGGTAATCAGTATTGTTTCGGATTTCCGCTTCCTCATTACTGGTCGATTGCCGCTTCCAATGGGAAGAGAATTTGATGGGAACCTAATTGTGTCCGTCATGTCAAATTCGCTCGCTGCCATCCGCGAGCATTCGCAAACCCCGTTAGCGTCCGATTTCCTGACATGGCCACCTGCGGTCGCAAGTGAAATTACGCCGTGGGAGAGAGCAACGGGATACGCCAGAATGATGCACAGCAACTCTCTACTACTACGCCGCCTCTCTGGTCGTCAAAATGCAACAGGGAATCTAATTTATGTCTGGAATTCCACGAAGCACACAGTGCAATTCGGAGGGGGGAGGAGCAAGAGGAAAATTTACATTTTTCGTCTCCGTGTCCTATTTTGGTGTTTATTCTCTTATTTTTACTCTCAGTATTTTCAGAACATATTTTTTTGTATAATTTAAGGCGACTCGCCGTTTGCTTTGTATGGGTAACTTAGTAATTCAACATAAATATATTCGTTAACGACGTTCGGGGAGATGCGTCGAAATTTACTTTGAAAATCTGACTGCGAACAACGGCGAGTATATCGTACACTCGCATCCACTCTTAAACACTCGACAAAAAATTGTTACCGACATTTAACATCATTTCCCACTCGAATTACTTTATTATTACGATATTGGTGATTCCACGGAATTCGTCTGAACTCGTTCCTTGAGCCCTACTTAACCTACATACATATTGTTTAAATACCAAAAAGAATGAGCTATTTCATGACTATGATTTTACAAACATCGCTTTCTCGTGCTCCACTTCATGACGCTAAAGGATGATAAATGTCGAATTCAAGGGCAATTTTCCGTCAGAGGAGAGATGCATTACTCACGTGTCTGGATAAAAATATCGGAATGGTTGCTCGAAAATCGAAGTCGTATTAGAGAAACAATATCCCCTCCAGCCTTACACTTCGCAGTATAGAAACGTCAGGTTACAGAGCCGGCGGAAGGCGTGCGGTAAATTAGGAGCATTTCATTCTTCAAATTTCTTGAGTATGGAGGTAGGAGAAGGGCGGATGCGGGGCGCGCCGGGTCGGATCTGAGGGGCGGGGTGGAGGTCGTCCTTATTTATTTTTCGCGTGACGGGAAGAACAACATACGCGATTCTTCTCCATCGGGTGACTCGGAATCGCTTTGCAATCCGCGAAATGAATGTGAGAATAATCAGAGAGGTCACGGGCGAAGAGATAGTACTACATGACGATGATGATGATGGTGGTGATAGACTGCAATGCAAGGGAGAAGAAACGAGAAAAAAAAAGTATCTTGTGAGGTGATCAGGATTTTATGTCAGGTACACAGATGGGAGGGGAGCGGTCTGATCACTACACCACTGAGTCGCCAACGGTTATCATATATTTTAATGAAAGGCGGAGCTGAGTGGAGCGGAACCCCACGTAGTGTGTGCCGAGTTCATAGAGGGTCCTTCACGCGCAGCTCAGGCTTGTCGAACGTACGACGCCCCGGTTATAAAACTCGCGATCTATTGTGCGAACAATAAAGGCGGTAGCAGCTTTACAACCGGCCGTTCCAGGCTCGCCAAGCCCGGCTTGAATGTGTGTAGGATCACTAAAAGGCCTAGTGTAGACTATTTACGTATTCAGGCTGATTCATTCCCCGTCTACTCTGAGGTAATGACCTGTTCGCGAAATCTGAACGATTGCTACTTGTACGCAGAAAACGGGAGAAGACATGCGTCGCGAAAATGAGTGGTGGCGACGTCTGCAAAATGATCTGGAGACGCAATAAATTTATTGGCCATGATTAGCGGGTAAACCTCGCTGGACGAGCAACCCGCTCGCCAGTGCTACCTGCGCCGTTGTTCGCCCGACGAGGAACAGCGCTACGGCGACCGGCAGACGTCAGGCAGGCTTGTGCGCAGGGCCCTAAGATCTCGCCGGAGCGAGTGGGCGAGGAGCGGTGTCCGCCGCCGCCCGCCCCGCCCCGCCCCGTTCCCCGCTCCGCGCCAGGAATGCAACCGGTCTCGGCCACGGAGAGTCCTCGGGCCGTGACTTCCACCGCAGGGCGCCACGCGGCCCCAGAGCAACGGCAGCGGAAACAGCTTTCCACTGAACGAAGACACTGTTCTGTCATTTCAAACTGATAACATTCATTTCCAGAATTTTTGTGCGCCAGATGGAGGGTGAGTGGATGGGGCGGATGTAAACTCGGTTGGTTAATGCATTTCCTGCTGCTTTAAATGCATATATTGCGTTTGTTCGACGGTTGGATTATAATGATTGTTTTGGAGGATATTTTAAGATCTTTATTTTGGGTGTGTGAAATCAGGATTATACTTATACTACCCCGATCCCTTCAATTTCCGGGTCACACGATAGCCGCAAAAAACGGATATTTTAATCCGGGATTTGCAGAAAAAAGTGTGAACTTGTAGATGTTGCTGAGCCGTGCGATGAAAACGTCGTAACCAAGGAGGCAGACAAACGTCTTAAGTACAAGAGTTTGAAAATCGAGATAAGTCGAATGTGAGGCGTAAAAGTACAAGTTGTCCCGCGAGTTATCGGAGCTCTGGGATTTGTTCCGTAAAATTTGGTTACTTGAAAAGAAGAGAAAATATTGTAAATAGTACGCTAGAAACCGGAGATTTTAATTTACTGTATCTCGTTGTGTAGTCAGATTGCATATTTTGTGAGTCCTTAAAAACGAAAAAGCATCGTCGGCAAAACGGGCCGCTCGCCCGCCCGTCCGCAGTGAAAGCTAGCGTCTGAACCGTTCAGACGATTTTATCCAAAATTGATAATTAATATGCAGCCAGTTCAGTTCGAAAAATACACTAATTGACAACAAAAATAAATTTACAGTTAAAAACAAACATTTTAAAGAATAAATTTATAGTAAACCGCGTAAGGTGTCAAGTTTCATGAAGAATTCTCACGTATTCGGCTAACAGGAAACCGCAAAACCTTTCCTTTCAGTGCTGGCTCATTACAAAACTTCTCCAAACCACTTCCTTATTGCAAAAGGCATGAAACATCGCCTTCCTCAAAAAATAGTGCAACGTAAACAATACTCTCATTCTGCATACCACCACATCCATAACCAAAGCACGCGCTAGCTGGGTCTGTGGTTGTATTTCCAGTAGGAAGCAACACACAAACAGATTTTTTGAGTGTGATTTGACGGGCTGGCATTTGGCGGTGTCAAGAGTACCACGACCCATTTGCTGTGCCTGTTTATTACCCCAACACATTTCCACGTATCAGCTATTAGAATAATCGTTACACCGCCGAGTAAACTTCCATCAACAATCCACACGTAGGGATAAAAAATTGAAGAGAAACACCGACTTTCCATACTTTGCTCTATCCCCAATAATGTAATAGAGAGAAAAAACGCTCCGTCATGTAGAAGCCCCAAAAGTTTTAAAAATAAAATCTAACAGACGTCGTAGCAAACAGTTTACCTCATAAAACCGAAATCTAATTAAAAACAATTATGTTTTCATGACTTGGCGAAAAATGATGGGTAATGTTTTCCACTACTGACTAACCGAGTATTCTCGCCTTTATAACTTTTGAACGAAGTAACGAATTTCGATTATAGAAGAACGAAATTATCTAATCAGCCTCGTGCTTAATCGCATTTTGAAGGCGCTCAGATTAGCTCGTCCGGCTGTCAGCTTACGGCTGTGTGACCGAGATCCGTCCGGTGCTCGCTTCTGTGGTATGAGGACGCATTTGAATCGGGATTTTTCGCACAGCCTTTGAGCGAGCCAGCGAATACGGACGTGCGCCCAGAAGGAAATCGACGAGTTGCGTTCGGAATACTTTTACCCGAGGGATTGCGGTTGCAGAGGCGCGTTTGCTCCGACGGGGACCAAACAGCAATAATTGTAATATGACTACAATTTATTACATGCTTGTCCTTCTCCAGTTTTCTCTGTTAACACTATATCCATCTTTTAAGCCTGTTTTTTTATATTTAATCGTATTTGAAAATACCTTCCTCTTTTCTTCTTCCCTTTCAACACATTTCCGGAATCTTCCTATGTCATTGTTTTGATGTGGTCGAAGCAACGTAATCTTCTCTCTTCCATAATTTTAATTAGAGAATTCTTCTCGTCCTTCACTCTTCTCGTCTCTTAAAACTGAATTCCTAATTTTGCTTTGTTTTTTATTTCGACACAACATCCTTCAATAAATTGAACAACAAGCGAGGACGGAGCTGGCCTCTGCATCCGATCCACGGAAGCCCGATGCAGACACGTCGACGACGTAGAGAAGTCGACAACGCAGAGACGAAGTCGACGAAAACGACGAAGGCAAAGTCGACAAATCGACGGCAACGACGGCGGGGACGACGACGGCGACGACGACAATGGCGACGTCGAACACGAAGACGACGACGACGGTGTTGGAAGCGGTGGCGACAGCGGCGGGAAGCAGCAAAGGCCCTCTTTCAGTGAAAGTTAAGCATCAAGTGTAGGAAGCGTTAAGTGAACGCTGTTGCGGTGGTGCTCGTAGGATCCATTCAGAACGGCAAACGTGGAGATATACTACACCACCGTTAAAGTACAGGAACTCTAAGCTTTCTAATTTGCGTTAACGTGTTTTGAGAACAAATCACTATCGTGAACCACACGAAGATTCCAAAATAATTCTGTTAGTGTTTTATTACATGCTAATTAACGTTTTTAACAATTTAAATTATCATTCATCATCACTATTGCACATTCAATGTTCCCAATGTTCTAAATGTTTCACTCACGGTAGAGTATTTCTTATAAGAAACATTTGTGTTCCATCATGTTCACGTTCATTTTACTAGCTGTCAGTTGATTGTATAAATAATTTCAAAATCTAGTATTTAGTATATTAACTAGTGGCATGCAACAGCAAAAACCCTTCTGAACAAAACCAGACCAAATGATTTTGCTTGATTGATTGTTTTAGTGATTCCGGGCACGACAAATAACAGAGTCATTAGTCCCGTAAGTGTAGTGCATGATTTTGCTGGTGAGGGGCGGTGATCTTTCCCTCGCTGTATGGCGAGATGCGGCGACGACCTCCCGTCGGCTAGTGGGGCTCTCCTTAACCGGGTATCTCCCACCAGCGGGGCATCTCCCCCAGCCGGAACAAGCTCTGAGTTCCCGACCAGTCTCCCGGCATGTGAGCTTGTTTACGGCATGTTAGTGTAAGTGTGTATGTGTGTGAGGGGAGAGGCTAGGACAAGAAAAGATAGCGCGCGGTCCGTGGCCCCAGCATTTGCCTGTTCATCGGAGAAACCACGGAAAACTACCGATCAGAGCTGCCAGCCGCTAGAATTCTCCTCCAGACAGCGGCTGAATTGCAGCAGACAAATTAGTGTCGAAAATCCTGCCACCGTCGGTACACGGTATACAGTTACTGGAGGAAGGGACCATTTTGACAGGTCAGGAAACAAAATGGACGTCATGCAAGGCGGTGACCGTGCAAGAGATAGTGGTAAACCATTTCCACATTACCTCACTGTAAACGAATGCACTGACGGAGCGCGTGCATTGACTTAACCTGCAGTTATTTTGCCAGCAATGGCCAAGCAAGCCAAAGTGGTCCCTTCTTTTAGTAATATCTCAATACAACCGTTCTTTACATATAAGACTATCTAAGAGGTGCTGTTCCAAAACGCAATATGCTAATGGCTAATATTTAATGGCTGTTGCATGACGTCAGGTGCGTCCTAAAGACGCGCTGAGTACGATAATTCATTCGGTATGGGTATTTCAGAAAAGGTGGAATAACAGAATCAAATATTTGCATTTTCTCGTCTAAATCGAAACTGTTTCTTAATTTTTTTATTTTCCTCGACTTTTTGGGTATCTAAGCAAACCATAGACACCTCTCATGGGATAAGAGGCTACATAGTTTTCTTTTAATTTCTGCGCGCTTTGGAAATTAGTAATAGATACGTATACACTATTACGCTGATGAGAGGCAGTCTTCTTTTTTACGTTGACGATCTTTGTGAATGCTACTTTCATGTTAACGTTAATATTAGGGAGTTTTAGCGCCACGCGTAAGGTAGCGGCGTTATGCACTAACAGTCACGTGACAGACCTTGAAGTCATAACGTCTTACCTTAGGCCTAAGGTACGACCTTACACCTTCATAAATAGTGCACGCCTGTGGGAGTCTCTACGGTCACCTTACAAGCAGCAAAATGGCCGCCGAAAAACAGGAAAAGTTTTTTTCCAACTCTAATAAACCATTTCTCGTATGTAAGGCAGTTACAATTATTCCTTACGCAGTCCACAAAGCTGGCAAAAATTAACGGGATATGTAGGAGAGGTGACAGGAAAGAAATTCGCGAAAAAGAAGTTCAAATCATATCTTCGGGATAGGTTATGTCTTAAGCTCATAACGAACGCTGTTTTAAGGTACTTCCTATATTTTCAAGAAAAGCAGATTCAAAATCTAAAACTCCATGCACAATGTGTATTTGCTGGTCTGTTGACTCGTAACGTGTTTTAAATGTCTCACCACTAGCCTACACTCTTTGATAAATTATGCAATTTCTCTGTTCAACGCTTGAAATGCTTCCTTTGTTATTATGCATAACGCAATGTCGCAATTGCTAAAACTCTTATGAACGTTGTTCATTACGACCTTATGAAGGCGTTAGTCACGTGATCAATAGAGTTTAAGGATATCTCCTTACGCCTGGCGCTAAAACTCCCTGTTATCTGCGTATGAGTATGCCCAAGCGTCTACTTTTTCGTTCATTTGTGTGCAGCCCTGTTCTTCAGCGAGCAAGGCGCTGGCCCCTGCGCCCGGTCCACGCAGAACTGCTGCCCGGGCCGGCGGTGGCGGGAGGGGAGGAGGCGGCATGGGAGGAATCCGTGGTTCCCACCTGGGTTCTCCCGCCGGCGCGGCGCTCGCCGCACTTTTCCTTTCCGACGCAGCGGCCGTCGCACCGACGCCGACGCGCGGGGAAAGCGGCGCGGCGTGACACACTTGCCGCCCGCCTGCCGGGTGCCGCGCCCCAGCCGCCGTGGACCGCGCCACACCCTCACCTGCCACCTCTGGGCGCCACGGTGCGCGCCCCGTGCCATTCGCGGAGGACAGAGAGGGCTCGCGGCAGGTTATCTCGGGGTTCTCCCGGTTCCACCGTCTCTTATCCCCCATTCCTCTTCATTCAATCCACACCATCACCCACAATTCATCTCGGAATGGCTGAAAAGGCTAGGGACTGAGGATCGTTTTAGAAAAAAGCGCAATGGCCAGGCAGAGTGGGAGTTGGACGGGGTAGAGTCTCGTGTTCCCTGCTGGGAAAGTATTAATTGATCCCCGACGGGTACACAATTCTTAACAGGGGGTTCGATATCTATTTCCTTACTTCGAAGTGTTCAAATCACGGAAAGTGGAAAAGAAAACTTTCCTAAGAGCTCTCTAAGGATTTACTTAATCCGTTCAGCGAATGCGAAGATGGTTCAAGTTTTACTTGTCGAGGTCCCTCTAATAAAAAATCCGCTTAGTCGCGCTTAGTCGACACCTGACGTTTATCAGCCCTATGAATGGATCCATTTGTTTTTAAGGAGTAAGAATATATTTTTGTTCTCAATTATTTTAGACAAAATGAGTTCTTGAGACTATTCAAAAATATTGTTTACAAAATTTTGTTTCTTAAAATCTTTTAGACTCTCCTCCCCTGAGAAAGGGGCCCTCTTCAGTCTCGGGCTTCAAGCTGTAAATAATAGCAATTCAATTTAAATTTCGGTCTAATTCCAAACATGTTTAATTTTTTAAATTTACACGTTTATTTTGGATTAACTTTAACATGAATTTATATTCTGATGTAATGTAATTTTGCCATTGATGTCGCATTTTTCTTGCTTCCTTAAAGCACACTTTTGAATGGCTCCTAATAACAATAAAAACTAAACTGGCAAAGGCTAAACATTTCGCGAAACTAAATTTTGAGGTATACATCTAATATATTCCATTGGATAATTCCACAGCAAGAAAATGATTAACCTCTTAAACAACTTCGTTAGCACTGCAACTTACAAATAGTTCATAAAAGTTGTAACTGACAGAAGGCAAATGTGGTCTAAAGACACATTTTGCGGGATTATTTTTTATTTCCGGAGGGAATTTTACGGCGATTTTATGCCTCCCCTTAGCTCTGTGCCTGTTCTCAGTCCCGCTGAATAACTCAAAGCAGATGGAGTACTAGCTGAAAACCGATGCAAAGTGTTTCAAAACTTTTTCTCTTATCTTTTAATAAACAGAAGATATTTTGGAAATGTCACGTTCTGAATACGTTACGTTTCTTTAATAGTAATTTCATCACAAACTCTTAATAACAAACCAGTACATAATTTTTACCTCATAATTAGATTTCGCCGATAAAGAGAAAATGATTTCGAATGTAAGCGAGATGGATCCATTGAGATCACAAGCTAGTGTGGGTGGTGGCCAGAACCTGCTGGCGAAATACTGAGCTCTAACTAAACGTATTTCTAGCTCTGATAATGCCAACATCTTTTTCGCAGAGAAGAAGAAATCGTCCCTACCCTCTCATGATTCTCTTCTGCTCTTAAGTCAACTATACTAACGTCACGTTCATGCCTGTCAGCTAATGAGGGATACTTAAAAGAACTCGTGCAAAACAAGTTCCCTTTCGCTACAATAAAATCGAGACGCCACAATTATTACGGAGGGTAAGACTGAGGATGAATAGTTTGCCTCCGCAATATTTTGGTAAACCCATTCATCAAATCCATCCAACACAATGACATTTACGCGTACCGCCAATACGTATGTCAGTGAATTCTCCAGTCTGGAATTGTTGGCCGAATAACACGCAGATGCATCCCCTGAAGGTCCGCACATCCAAGTTGCACGTTTTTCACTGCACCCGCCGGCAACAATGTCGCCACCAAAGTGCAACGCAAAGCTACTATCACACCTTCCTAATTTATTACTTGCGAATTCAGGGTTCATAAAATACACACTCCAATAGATCGAAGTTTATCAAAGCATGTTGGCAGCGCTACGCACGTCGAGGTGCGCCGATGCGAGTCCACGTGGCACGCGCCCACGCCGAGCGACTCATCTGCACCTGCGTCCACACGACCCGACCCTCGCACTTGCGCAATCCTCGCCCGCGCGGGGCGCAGCCACACTTACTCTTGGCGGCGCGGAGGGCGCTGGGCGCACCGCCCAGCCGGCGCGGCGGCGGCCGGGCGAGATCGGGGGCGGAGCCGTCGGCCGACACACGCGTGCGCGAGAGACAGACAGACAGACTGACGGACGCCAGCGGCCCGCCGGGACACGCTGTCGCGAGAGCAGCCACACGCCGACTGCCGCCGCTCCGCGCCTCTCGCTCCTACCGGACCGCCTCCCCTACGCTGCCCCTTCCCCGCCACGGCCGTGGTGCGGCGACGCCCCGACAGGTTGCGTGCGCGGCGCATGCGCCCAGCAGCTGATCATTAGACAGCCAGCCAGCCAGCTCCGCGGCGGTGACGCTCGCACACGGGTGCGCGCCGGCAGGCATCTGTCATTTCTCACCTCCCTCTTCTTTCGCATGTTATGCCTCAGCTCTTAAACGCGTATTTTCTCCTTTCTTTCAAAAGCACGTAATTCGTTACACGTTAATTCGATTTAAACACCGACGGACTCGTGTTGTTTTTACTCATCGGTGACGATGCTCTTATACAATAGCACCTGGTTAATAAGACTAATACGCCATTGTATTTCATCTTTAATAACTTTTTATAAAAATAGTAATAATACTCAAAAGTATCACGCATAGGAGATGTTTATCACGCATTTTACTTAGTGGCAGTTTGAGGAGACTTCGAAACTATTATACACGATCGTTCATTAATGATATCCGTGGCACAAGAGTATTTGAAACCATGGTTGGCCAAATTTTTCCCGGTCATAAAACAACGCTCTTTTAAAGAACCATACAAAAAACCTAATTGTTATGTTATTACAATGTTTTCGAAAAACATCACAAGTAGAAAATAAATATGTTTCTTGGAATTTCAAAATTTTTCAGAGAAAACGATCTCAAAAGTGCGCATTTTCAGAAACACTGAAACATTTTCTCCAGGTCGGCTTCAAATTTTTGAATTAAAATTTACTACAGGACCAAGTTTGACTTTTATGTATAAGTCTTAAAGCCATATTTCAATTCCGTTATTATGGAATTACGGGATCTAAAAGTTGTTAAAAGCGTGAAGAAATGTGTTTTAGGCGCCAATAAGGCCATAGGCGACAATATTGAAAAGCTATAGATTGCAGTAAATGGCTATATGGAGCTATATCAGTCTTATTCGCACGTTGATTGTCTCTTGTGACCCTCATATTTTAAGGGCGGCGTGGTGTCCATTCTTTTATTAGAACAGAAATAAATGTTTAAAAACGTAAATTATGAAAATCTGTGTGGTAGAATACTACGGAAACTATACTATTGCGTTTCTTTTGCAGAATTACAAGTATTGTAAACAAATGCAGTAAAAAACTAGTTGTGCTACAAACAGCACATACTTTCTCGCAATGTTGTTAATGGTTATGCATTGTTATAATATGAAGAATTTCTGTCAGACACTTCAACTAGCATTTGAAACTAGTGGTGCTTTAACAACACATACTTTCTCACATTATTTCTAAATTTACGAATTTCGAAAATTCATAGAGTTCAATAAAAATTATATCCGCGCCATTTTTTTGGGCGTAAATCTTCTATCCCTGAAAAACATTGAAAAACATTCGTAGTGGTTTATGAGAAAATATTTTTTTAATAATTGCATCAACTTCTAATACAAATCACACGAAAATCTTTCGCTTTTTGTGTTGTTTTTTTTTCAAAAAATTGCAAATAACCGTTTTAATGAGGTAATTTTTTGAAACAGGATTCATCTGGTGTACAAATATCATTCTTCGATTTTGTAGTTTTGAAATGATAACTTTTTGCAATTTTGGAGAAAACGGTGAGTTTGCCGAAAATGAAACTAACACCACTGTTTATTGTCCCTTGATACAAATAAAGAGAAAATCTCAAGAAAAAAATTGGAGCGGATTTTTAGAAAAAAATGCACATATATATCACCCAAAATTACACGAAAAGTACTCATAGTTTCGAAGAATTGAAGACGACCTTATTTCAAGTTCTGTCTTTAATGAACAGATTTTATTAAGGAAAAATATCTGTTTTCAATATTATAGTTGTAGGAAGACGCCCAAAACATTGCACTTTTGACATTTTCAAAAAATCTGGTATTTTAACGCACATGTGACCTGCATCATTCTCTTAAGGGTCCTTTATGCTATCTGAGGATAAAGTTTAATCAAAAACTTTGGAGATGTTTATGAAAAAAAAAATTCAGTATGTTTTTCAGGTTTCATGTAAAGTACCCTCAAAAAATCAAAATATCCGTTTGAAACACCCAAAATCTTAAGTTCATTTAGATCCTATCGGGGAACAACAATTTTGGAGAAAATCGGGTAAGCGGTTTAGGCCCTAACGTTGACCACAGATGGACAGAAAAATGTTTTGCCTTCAATCAATTTTTTGGTATTAATAACCAACAAAATATGGATTCTGATTAAACAACATGTTAGAGGAAGTAATTTACTATATATAGGGACAAGATTTGTCACTTTTTTCGTTAACAGGGCCCAGTAAAATTAGATTTCCGTCGAAAATTCGCCGTTTTTTCCCGCAGCAGTACAAAACTGTGAAAAAATAATATTTCCAAATGCTTGCCTTACACTCGTCAGTACGTATGACGTCACCTCTTTTGAACAACGTATCGTATGGCAATTATATTTGTTACTATAAAATTGTTTCAGTATATTATGGGGCCACTGTGCAAAATTTCACATACATAGGACGGGCAATCGCAAATACAAAAAATTAATGTAAATTAACTACACGGAATTTATATGAATTATTATGAAATATGTAAAAGTACGCTTGCGCCAAACCCTCTGATTTACCTAAAGGGTGCAAGCACAAAAAAGTTAGAAAAGAGTTTGAAGTTATTATTTTTGAATTTGGTTGAAAATCAATATATCTCTTAGTTTCGAATTGGGGAAAGCTCGCTTCGCGCCGTCATCCACATTGCAAGTCGGCGGGCAGCCGTTCCTAATAGGATTGTGGGTGGGGGAACGGTCAAACAGTTATGCTCTGAAGTGGCTGTACTTGCTTTTATACGCACGGATTTACGGAGTAGTACTCGTATATGTACTATGGAGAGAGTTACGTACTTATGCTGCCGAAAAATTATTTTCGACATTTTGAAGGAAATACAGGTTTTGGGGTCCCCTCATATCAGAAAGCGTTTTATAAACGACAGTCCGTCGAGCATCTGTCTGCCTACCTACCTGCCAGTCTGTCTTTCCCTGTCTGTTTGTTTGCCTGTCCGTCCGTTCGTCGTGTGTGAACAAAACTAGCGCGTACACTATCCGCAGGTACGTACTCCGATCACTCATCTGCATTTGCAGCAATGAATATTCCCCGGTCTTTCTGAATTGGTTCGAGGCCATGCATATTTGAAACAATTCTTTGAATTTGGATGGTATTTTCAATGAAGTCCTTGTAACATTTTCAAGATTTGCTGAAAAGCGTTTAAAAACTTTTTCTAACACCTTATTGTTGGAATAGAGACAAAAACCATTGTAAAGAAGGCATTGTAATAAAAAAGTGGATAAATCTTGTTCGTATGTAGTAAATTACCTCTAACACGTTGTGTAGTCAGAATACCGTTTTGTGAGTTCTTGATCGATCTGACTGATCTCGAGGCCCGGCAAGTTTGAAAAGGGTATTTTGATTTTTGGGGGCACTTCACATGAAGCTTCAACATTTTCAAAATTGTATCAAAAAGCCATGAAAATCAGGGTAAATATTCTCATTAAAGATAACCACTCCGTTTCCATTATTCTCAAAATGCGCTCGCTGGAATTTGGAGGTTACAACTTTACTTCACACCCAGTATTATTCTATATTCAATGAGCAATTTCATAGAGATGTCAATTTCATAGAAATGGAAGAAAACTGACACTGACATCGAGTTTCAATTCAATTTACAGTTTTTCTGTTTTCAGAGCAATTTTGCTGACTGACGCTTAGGACTTAGACTTAAAATAAGGACCCACCTAAAGGGATTCGCTGACACAATCTTCTTGATTGAGAGAGTAAATTTTAAATAACTCTTTACGAACTGTTGGAAGCCAAATCGATGGATGAATTTTGGCGAAAACGGAGATGACATACACTGAACGGAATGTCGGAGGAAAATCGGGCAGGTAAAACAATCAAAGAAATATAGAATTTTTCATTTTCTTCTTCATCTATTAAAATCATAAAGATGTAAAACTCAATTAAAAAAATTATATATCGTAGTTTGCAATTTTTTTATATTGCATATAAATTACTGAGCAATTGAGCGAAAGAAAAGATGGAAAATAAAATATAAAGAAAGAAAGCAACAATAATTAAAAAAGAAATTAAAGAGGAAAGAAAGTGAAGAGAGTGGAAAGAGAGAAAATGAAAGAAAGAAAAACCAATTTTTGATCTGTGACATGTGAAACATGCGAAATGCTAACTAAGGGGATACCGAAATGTATTGAATAAAATTTTATTCAACTAGTCTCACGTAAATACCCACACAAGTGAATAAAATATTTTAGCAACATAGGGGAACATTATTCCTTCGTTTTATTTAAACCTGCATGTCCCTTTTCTGCTTCAGGGGTTAACAAGAAAGGGAAAACACGCCGTAACCGACAAGAATTAACGTTGACCGTTATTGGCAGGCTTCGATGAAAATATTTCAACATACGGAGCTCAAAACTAACAATACGATAACTTCATAATCTTCACATTTCTTTACGATGCGTATGTAAGTAAATTTAAAAACGAATCGCAGCAAATATTTCTAAGCGTACTTTGAGACGAGCAAATACTCTTGTGTTGTATTAGATTGTGGATATTTTCGTAGTCGTAGTACGCAATGCGCTCACTAGAGATCTCTGCACACACAATGCATTCGGCGGGGAGATACGGAGCTTTAAGAAGCCACCAGGGACCGCCACATATATTTAATGGATCTGGAGCGCTCAGTCGAAGGGCAGGTTTCGCTTAATGGCACTTTCAGTACGAGCCAGGGGCATGTGATAAGGCCCTACATTGAGTTAGTAGAAAAAAGCATTTAAAAAAATTATGCTCAAGAGCCATCCGCAACGAGAAAAAATTGGCGGTGTTAAGCATCTGTTTCAAAATTACGGAAAATATTGCAGAATATACCCGTTCGATGATCGTCATAACGTAATGTTGAAAATTTATATTAATAACGTTTGGTAAACTTTGGAAATTAGTCATAATCAGTTGTTTCCGGGCTTGAGGGCCGTGGTCCAATGGAGACTTGTCCAAACGTTTCGCCTGCAACTGTGGCAGGCATCATCAGTGGCGTTGCTGGCGGGGGCGAAGTATCCTTGTTGGCAGCGCCGCGTTGACTGATGCCAACAAGGATACTTCGCCCCCGCCAGCAACGCCACTGATGATGCCTGCCACAGTTGCAGGCGACTGATCAGTCAACGCAGGGCTGCCAACGAGGATACTTCGTACGTAAAGGCCCAGATTTTAAACTTTTCTTGTGAATGACAACACTCTCTGACAACAATCAGCTGTTGCGATGTCATCGAATCGGGAGGTTGTACATCACCATATCAACATCACTGTAGTGATGTGTAAGCTCCCAGTTGGATGACACCGTAACAGCTATCGACCTGCCGATTCCCACACCCCCTCGTCAGTTCGCACTCTGTGTAACCGGTTCATTCCGTCCGTGCGACGGGGTGGGCGCCGCCGTCCCACCGCCTTCGCACGGCCGCGCCGCGCCGAGCAGCGAGCTTGGGCCCAACGGGTGCGCAGATAAGGATCCCGCAGTACGCGGCGCAGGAGACGCCCTCGCAGACGCTTCATTGCCCGCTGGGGCGTCGGATGGGAGCCGCTCGCACGCCCCCTCGCCTCGCGTGTCTTCCCAAGATGCCCGCTTCGCCTTGCCTACATTACAACAGTTTCTTGGTAACGAGTAACGCAGGCACGCACATCTGGAGACGCAGTAATGGAAACAGCTTGGTCAGTCTCTCCGTTTCACAAACGTTATTTCCCTTCCGGTTCAGTATTTGAGGTCTGGGACTCGCACTCAGGTTCCACAGTCCGAGGACGCGGATTTTTCAGCTGGAGGCAGAAGATTCTCAAAAGGTCAAATAAGCATCAGCGTGTCCTGATTAGCTCGTCACGGGTAAAGGAATCCTGGGGAGCGTCCCTCAAAATTCAAACAGCCAACAATATCCGCTCCAAATGTTCATATGTATGTTCATCAGTCGGCTCAATATGCCATAAAACTTTAATGACAACTAATAGGGAGTTTTAACACGTGACTTACGTACGTTTTGATTTTCTATGTCGCACCAAGTTTTATTTTAAGCAAGTTCTTTGGCGTCATAGCATTTTCATACATTTTTCTGCATTTTTTGTTAAGTCACTGTTGTTGCCGGGGTGCGATGTATTCAGCCATCATGAAACTACAGCTGCTGTAAAATCGTTATCGTTATCACATTGCAATGCTCGACATCTCTATAATTCTATTTCACCCTATCGTCGTACGTACGAGCGTCGACTGAATATTGTGGAATCGTGTGTTAATTTTTCTACAATTTTAAACACGAGCGGCTCTTGACATCGGCACTGTGATGTCACTAACTTTTTATAAAACATTCATAAATAACACATTTATTAATATAACCGCTTTTTAATTTTGGAAACGGGGGAATATTGCGCACCATCTGGTGACCTTTATAAAACTATTTTTCCCGTCATCCTGTAGGACAAAGAGTAAGGTGTCACGCTGAATGAGTCACCAATCGCGTGAGAGCAACGGGAATGGGGCAGTGTGCCACAGCGAACGCATCCGAGCACTTTAGATGTTTTTGTTTTTGCAGAAAGATGCGTAAGGTGCAGCTACACGATGAATAATATTAGTGATTTGTAAAAATGCCATTTTCGCTGCTGTCCTACAGTGAAATCATTGTGTTAAAACTATAAAGAACTAGTATATCTTATTTAAATATTTCTTTACGACAAAAATATTTAAATGACCCAATTGACAAAAACAACCAATGTGTTTATAAAACTGGACTCTGCTATTGTTTTGAGAACATGCCAATTTCTGTTTGTCACGGTGTTTTTGTTTGGAGACAACTTTAATCGGACACGCATAGGACTTACTATAATTTGGTGCTACACTTCACTGGACAAGACTACAGCAATGGAGCATGCAAATAATGTACTTTCAAAGAAAGATAACGAAGTGTCCCCTTCCGTTTTTGCAAATTATTCTGATATGATGTATGTAAAAAATTGATTAGTACGTTTTATATTTCCAACGGAAATAATACTTCGAAATCTCTCAAACAGTGGGACTGTAAGGGAATGATTTTACTATTCATATTAATAAATGCACTCTCTTCAAGAAAATGCAATTACAAAATGTGTCCCTGACGCAGATTAAAAATTATAATTTGTGTATTTTTGTGTTTGATGTTTTAAGGGGCAAATATAAAATCGAATTAAAATATGATAGTATCACAAAAAAGAAAGAGTCCGATCTAATAATTTTACCTCTGCAAAGTAAAATCACCCTGTAGAATAAAATGGAAGATTATTCACACGTGATTATTGAAAAATAAGGTATGCATTTTTTCAGTTTTGTTTACTGCCCCCAACCGTCGGTGGAGACAATTCATGATATGAGTGGTCAATGCCCTTAAGCACTGTCTCTGCCTCAGTGATTCGCTTCGGTCGTTTACAGATATAAATAATACGTCTTTACATTGACATCAGTAATTCAGAATACATCCAGAGTTAATTGTAAATCGATAGTAAGATATTGTATTCAATGCCCCAATAATTATAACAAGTTTTTTTAAAAAATATGTTCATGATGATTTATGTACTCTGTTATATCCAAAACCTAGTCCGTTCAGTCTTATAATATATAATATGTACTTATTACAAGTCAATAGCATGAAATCGTGTTCAAAGTAAGGTGCCCAATGTGTCTTTACTTGCATTGTGCGCGGTGTCTTTAATATCTCCTGAAACCCTCAAACTAAACAACTCTAGCTAAATTAGAATTTCGACTTTTTTCTGTTTACAAACTTAACATAACTGATTCAAATTATTTTACTGTTAAATCACTACAATCTGTCACATAATCAGACATATGAGTTTTGAAAGGTAATTTTGTGCTTTGGTGGTTATGGGCACTCAGTCCATTTCCACCACTAAAATGGTATATTTGTACACAGTTGCTCCAATTTTGTTACATGTCCTGAAGATATTTTTAACTTTTTACCAAAGACAGTAACCAGTTTAATACCGAAGTAAGAAGCAGTCAAACAACATCATATCAACTTTCATTTAAAGAAAAAAATATTTGCTTTGTGCATTTTATCTCTGAAAGGCAAGCCGAAAAACTAATCCTGTTCACACACCAATCCTCAATTTCATTATCCTTCCATCCCAATTTGGCTTCCTCATGGGTCACCCCGCGGCCCTCCAAACCCTGCACCTTCCAATGTCTATAGAAGTCCCTTATAAGACATAAAAGAGACCCACGCTGCACTCTTCGACCATACCCAGGACTTCGACACCGTGACCCATACGATCCTTTTAGTGAAAATCGTCCCACACATCCCCAATCACTTTCACTCCTTATTCAACAACTTCTTCACAACCGATGTGTCCATATCCGTCATCTATTCAAAACCCCTATTATTTACCCAGTAGAAGCCGGCGTCTCTCAAGCGCTGAGCTATCCCAATCCTTTCCTACTGGTACCTCAACGACAGCACATCCTCCCCCAGTGTTAAAAAGTTTCTACATGGCGATGACCATGTCTTTCCAGCTTTCTACCTCTTCCTTAAAAGATCTCTAAAGCAATTAACAAAAGCTTTCCAAAATTTTCCTTTCTGAGCCAGTGGCTCGGAAAATTTTTGTCACAATAAATTCGTCCAAAACCCAAGCCATCACCTTCTCCAAACACCCAACTCTGAGACATCAGATCCCTCCGCAACATTCCACCCATCTTCATGTACATTCACAATTCAGCAATTATTAAAGATTTAATCAATAACACCATCCTCCAGAAACATCATACACACATCCCCACGATCTCCTGACGACACTAATTTGAAAAACATCCCCTTGACATCCCCTTGACAACCTCCTATTACGTAAAAATGAATGCTGATTACATTCGACGCGACCTAATCGTCTCCACTTCAATCTGATTACAAGAATTTACAAACTAACCATGCAATAACGTAAAATAATATTTCTCCACTCAAAATGTCTACATATCAAATCCACACCCTCATCTGCTGCCAACCCCAACTAACCATCGCTCAGGTGCCGTAAGCGAATAATCAATCTACCCCCAATAAAATAGCTCATTACACCCATCCCCATCCCCATTACATTCTCGATCCCCGTATAAGAGGAACATCACATAAAATATCAACATCAATACAGAAAAATTGAAATGAGTTCTCAAATGGGGATAGACGTTTGGAAGAACAACCTGAGGAGCGAGAAAATATAAAATGCAAGGTACTTTACCCTGAAAACAATTCTTTTCAAAGTGGTTCGCGCCTCTATAGCAGGTTTTGAGATGTGGCCAATGGGTTCCCTCTGAAGCGGTATTTTCATGTACAATAGCCAGATTTCATCACAAACCTGAAAACAATGATGAGTTCAAAAAACTGGAATATTTTCATATTTATACCATTTATTATTAGATAAGGAGGCTGTTAATTATTAATAAAAAAGAAGTGTTAGAAAAAACATAAACTTACTTAATTTTAACACATTTAGTCAAGTACTTTGAGAGCTTTAAAATTACTTGCAGTTTCTTTCTCATTTCTTAACGTATCCAGAGCGCACGTGATTGATTAGTCACCAGTCTTTTCAATTCTCAACAACCCATTTATTATACTTTAAGAATTTTTTCTCCAAACGAGTTACAAAGCCCCTATTTTATCTTCCTTCATGGTTCCCAAATACATTACTCATGACTGCTAATCTTCCGATCAAATATATTTGAATTTTATAAATGAAATGCATACAGATGTTCTATTGCATTAATCAAACATTTTAAGACAAAGATCTAATAATTCCACAGAAACAACTTATCTGATTGAAAAAGGTAATCCAATTTTTTAAATTTATTAATTAAAGCGTCATTATTCGGGTCGAGGACACTCAATCCCCTTTGGTACTCCCAGTAGGTGTGAATGTTTTATAGCTCCGCCTATTGACGCAGTTTTAATTTAATTCATTTGATGCACCCATTCTATTAAATTTAATGGAGAGAACGGCATTCTTAGCTAACACTATCATTAAAAACCGCAATTAGACATTGTCCGGTGCCATAAAAATATACAATTTAGAATTAATCACATCATCCTTGTTCATAATACATTAAAAAGTACACTGATTATATAAATGATTCTAAGATTACAATGTACATAATAAATATTTTATATACATAATACAAGTGTTACATTATCATAAATATGTGTGATTTTTTAATTATCCACGACATTACATACTCGCACACAAACATTACCTCCCCCCTCCCCCGAAACAGGATTTTAGAGGAAAACTTTTTAGTGTAAAAATATCCAAAACCGGGAGCAAATTAAGATGAAAAAAGGACATTGAAAATAAAAAAATAGATACCTATATTTAATTTTCACTCTAAGATTCTCGGTCATCAGAAGTGGAAAGTTAGAAAGCAAGATAAAATACGTAAAATGTTGGAGATACGCATCAGTCGACCAATTATATCACGATGACGCTTGTATTTTCTTCGTGCATTGCTATCCCTCGTTCTCCACAAATTTCGCCCATGCAACTAAACCAATGCAACTTTTATGTAAGCGAAAGAACCCACAATTCGGAGGACAAGAAACGGAGTAACGGTACTTCAAATGCGAGATAAGAGACAGCGATCTGAAATGACAATAAGATGGTAATGGACCGCCGCGTTCACTGCAAATAATCACGAAGTGTTCTCTCCCACGAATTTGCTGGCGATGAGAGTCAAAGCAAAAAACTGGTCTGGGGCACTACGCATTGGAACTGAAACCGGTCTTCTATCCAAATAACGCTAACTAGGGCAGAGATCAACAAATATTTTGAACAATTATGAAAAATATGTTTCACAATATTAGCACTGTAATGCATTGTTGATAAATAACAGATTCCAAAACTTTGCGGTGCCGTTAATTAATTAAGATGACAACCAATTTCGTCGGAAATGTTAATTACATTGAGAAATTTATGAAGCTGACACAAAATTTACAAATGGACACAAAATTTATATAGCTATTCGTATTACAGCTTTCGAGAAACATCGAAAAGTAGTTTCTCGTCCGAAGATTAAAGCAAAATTACGTGAAAAGTACTCAAATTATCGAAAAAGTGTGCACGATATTACTTCAAACTATATTTATAGAACATATTTTATTAAGGGAAAAAAATCTGTATCTTCATAATTGTAGTGGTAGGAAGAACCCAAAAAAATTTTAATTTTTGCAATTTTCAAAAAGATTTGAGTTTTTAAAAACATGAGACTTATACCATTTTCTGAAACGTTTTTTACACTATCTAAAAACAAAATTTAATAAAATGCGATGGAGACTTTTTTTGAAAATTTTGAAAATGTCCCAGGAGTTTCATGTAAAGTCCCCCCCCCGCATCAAAAAATTAAAATATCGATTACAAATTCAAGGGGCCGGGACATTAGCCAGATCGATTGGGGAATATCAATTTTGGACAAAATCGGCTGAACAGTTAAGCCGCTGTTGTTCACAGACGGACACAGGGACGGACTGACAGACGTTTTGCCGTCAATCGACTTTTCGATATCCAGGAGCCATAAAACATGGGATTCTCAAATATTTTTTTGAGGAGTTTGTTTTCTAAATTTAGCAACTGGAATTGTCCAATTTTTCGTTATCAGGTTCCGCCAATTAATTTTTTTTCTGCGGAAAATTCAACGTTTTTCTCACAGCATTGCATAACTTTCTCACTATTGCGCAGGCGGTAACGGGAAAGTAATTACATTCTATTTATTGGGCTTCCTTCATTTCCTGCTCATGTCCGCGTGCACTGAGAATCGCTCGACAACTATGAAAAATACCAGAGGGCGTTGCTTTTTTCACCAGGCGTAACGAAGCAGTTCACTAATTCTCTGATCGGTTCCGCAGTCCCGTCTAGGAAGTCGTTGGTGTCGATTCCCCTGTCCTCACAACTGCCGTCTGGCTAAGGTCACAAGGCGTGAAAGGCACCTTTCATCAGCCGCTTTAGGTTCGCATATTAAAACAAAAATTACGTACGCCCAGTTTCCTGAGTTGTCGAGTTACCGAGCAACTTCTAATGCAGTGTCCGAATTTTCCGTACGACCCTCATTGATTCAACGAGGGTTTTAAAATGCTTGATACGAGCGTAAGTTTTGCCGCATAACAATTTTGTGAGTGAAATAGGCTAATAAAGGAGTACAATACCTGAAGGAGCCTGCGTAGTTCAAGGAAACTTGTCAACTTTACGTATTAAGGAGCGTCTGTACAAAACGGTGCGAATAAAACTATAACGGATGAAATATGCAGCCTCCCGATTTGCTGGAAAACGGGCTCGAGTTTTATGTACCTTCGGGTAATTTTGTATGGAATATTGCAAAGTTATAAATATAATTTTCTCAAAGATGGCAGCAAATGATTTCCTTACTGTTTTGTTGAATAGAGCAAATAAAAATTACTCAGGGGCCATAATTGGTGAACTCTATTTTCGAAAATAGCAATAACTTAAGTAATCTGAGTAATTGATAGAAAATATTTTTCCTTCATAAAATCTGTTATAAAAAATTAAATCTTCAAAATAGATCAGGTAACTTGTTTTTTGAAAATATGAGAAGTTATCACGTATTTTTTGCTTGAATTAAAGGCAAAATGAAATAAAAATTCTCAAAAACTCTTCTAATATTTTTCTTTAAATTTTTGCTCGAAGAGAGCAAACATGACTGTAGCACTAGTTTTCTGTCGCTGTACTGCATTCACAAACAGGCCAACAAAAATAGGCCCACATTTGACCTACTGTTTGCATTATTTATGCTTCTTTCAAATTGTGAAGATAACTGCAGGAAAGCCCACACATTAATCTAGACAAATCAAAAAATATTTTAAAAAGTAATTTAGGAATTGGTTTCGGATTAGCAATGTTACATTCAAATGCATATTTGCGCATTTTGTTCCTATGCGTTTGGATTTGCTTTGTGTGCCTCAACTAGTGGTAAAATTCACGAAACATTTTGCTGATGATGTCAAGTCGAAGAATAACATTACGCTAAAGGCTGTTTCTGTTGTCCTAAATCATAAGTTCAAAAATCGAGTGATGAGTAAGCACCGTCTCATTAACTAATTCCATTGAGTTTATATTAAACTATCAATACAAATGTAGAGTGTGTAGTTACTTTGAAAAACCTGGAAATGTTTATAATAAAAAACCTAATTCCTTGATATATGTATTAACGTAAACGATTGCCTTAGTAAGTCATACCACAAAGAAGTATCTTCTCATGATCAATATCACTGTTATTAACAGGCAAAGCATTTTTCGATTCGTGGCTCTCAGAAAGAGATAATGTCATTAGTGATTGACCTACTTTATTAGATTGTCTTCTTTCTTCTCTACATTTCGATAATCTAGGCACTGAATCACATTATTGTCACTGGTCGGACAGGGGCAATTGAAATGTTTGTCCTTTTGTCGCATTGTATCGCGGAAAAGTACGAATATAAAACAAAATACCACATTGTGACGTACAGCCTTCACATTAACACAAAAGAGATAAGAATAGAGATATTGTGGAAAGTTTTAAAAGACATGCATACAAACAACAGGGCAATAAATTTACTCACAAAATAATTCGAGATTCCTAAGAGATACATCGCACAGATATCTGTTGCGGCAACTGCTCTGCTTTAACGTTAAAGGTTCGAATCCCGCACAGGGAATGGAAGTCTTCAGCTCGAGAAAGTGTCACAGTAGACAAGCGTAAACCATCACATTTCCTATAACGTCTTTCTTTATAAAATACGCTACGGAATGATGACGATTTTGTGCGATTGCAGAATGTCATCGACACAAAACGGGTCGTTCGATCACAAATAGCACAAATGTAAGACAAATTTGACCTTGAGGGCCCAGATTTTAAACTTTTCTTATGTGAAATCTATAAGTAAAAAAACGAAACATATGTTTTTCATTTGTTCCTTCTTTTATTTTCAAGACGAAATTAATTTTCAAAGTTTTCTAAAAACTTGCTTAAGTAAATCATTTGTAATTTTTGTTAGTTTCAAAGATATTTAATATATTGCGACATTGAAGAACAAATCACGCTCTTTAATTTGAAGTGTGTATTAAATTTAATCAAAATTGGAAGAATACAATACATGCTTTCCTTCTAGTGCCCTTTAAAATATGCAAATCTCCCATTCTTTCTCTTCGTCTCCCCCCCTCCCTTCGTCCCCCTCCCTCCTCTCCTCCCAGCACAAATGTAATAGAATGTTCAAAAAGATCTCATCCTGTATCCTATAGATTACGATGTGAGAAACTTTTCTTGAGTCCTCTGGCCTCAAGAGTTTAGTTTTTAATGCCCTAGAACACTTCGTTTAGGAGTTTTTTAATGATATAGATTTAAAAAATCCTGTTGAGTGTGTGGCGGGTTGGACTTGTCATAATATTTAGTTTTGTTCTACGGTACCATCTACTGATTTGTTCCTAGTTATTCTACAATTGGGGGCGGAGAGGAATTAAAAAAACAGAGATAATTAAAATAGGTCCAGCCGTTCTTGAGTTATAAATTCTGTAATTAATCCGACTTTGTTTGGACATGTCTTCCCCAAAACACATCGCTTAAGAAACGAACTTTACATGTCAATGAAAACTACATGAAGACTCCTTAAGAAAAAATGTTTGAAATGCTTCTTGGTGAGGGCATTTATACGAACTCTTAGAAATTGTTTTCCCTCATTATGTTCATCTCCTCTACGGCAGCATCTGTGAAAAGACGGCTTTTCCTATCTGAAAGAGAAGACTTCCTTTTTTGGGGAAATATTGAAATTCAGAAAAAAACTGCTTCTGTAGTTAATTCAGAAATAGCCATTCTATGAAGACATCATAGACAAGTTTGCAGCCTTGAAGGACCAAAGGATTAATCTATTCGAGCAGAAAATCTAAAGAAAACTTTTGAAGCATTTTATAAGATTTTGTTTTGTAAAATTAATTTACATTTACACCAACATCATGGTTATATCTTGTTCGTGTACTTTTTGTAAACATTGACAATTTGATCCCAAATTATGGTAAGTTACTAATATTTCTACAGTACTGTACATGAAATGACATAAAAATCTAAAATTTTAAGAATAGATTTCATAAAAAAAGAGACCTCGAGTTTCAATATTTTATATTCAATATTTAATTATTCAACATCTGGTTCAAATTTTGAAAATTTGTGTTGATGTTGATAGCATTCAGATGGGGGAACTGACAGGGAAAGCAGTTTTTAAAACATACATTTTTCGACATTTTGGGTGTTATTTCCGCCAAAATCTAGAGAGAATTGTTGTTGCATTACATATATCGTTCCCTATATTACGTGTACACGAAATGAGAAATTACATTTTTTGGTTACAAGAGAAAAAGAGACACTGAAGCAACATTAACAATTAAGAAATGTCTTTTACCTTTCGAATTAGAACAAATTATTTTGCAGACGTTAAAGGAGTCTACTATCGTGAATTGAACGAATTTTAAGGATCGATAAAGCGCCCCAAGGTCGACTAAGCGACCAAAGTCGACCATGGTTCAGGATTGATTTGCTGCCAAGGCCTAACTAAAGCATCATCCGTCTTTTAATAACAGCTCATTAAAGCAACATATTCTCAGTACTTGCTCGCCAACGTGAGGAGTACGGATGAGACACAAGAAGAAAAAGAATTTGGCAGGAGGGGTCAAGTGGCTCGCCGACTATTTCTTGCCCCTAAGCGGTAGAACGTATAGTAACAAATGGAACCTTTTATCTGGAACAAATTCAATTTGTCGCTACTCCGCCCTGCCGGTCATTAATTCAGATACAATGGTGCTCCTCTCCTCTTTTCAGCCTGCCTACCCCCCCCCCCCCAGCGCTAGTGTTTGGAGACACGAAGGGCCCGCGGGAAATCGGGGAAGGCCTCCCGTCATATACTAAGAGAATTGAAAGAAGGAGGGACCACTATGTATTAAATAAAAACTTCGCTCTGGCTCTCGAAGGATCAGTAAGACTGATATTGTGACACTGTAATATTCTATAACCGTCACTAATATTGCGAGAAAGAATGTGCTGTTGTAGGACCACTAGTTTTAAATTTTTGTTTTAGATACTATTAAATTGAACATGGCACTACGTTAAATCTTTTATTTCTTTTAAAAAACATCTTTTGAAGTAAAAAAAACGTTTTGACTTACTTCACCCGACAACTGGCATGGTCATTAATCCCATAAGTGTAGTGCATTCTATACCTTAGGAGGTGGTGGTGTTCCTCCCTTGCTAAAATGTTATATGCGACGACGGTCTTCACGTCGGTTTGCGGGGAGTTTCTACCTCCACGAACCTCCGTCAGAGAGGAACAGCCATGTCAGGGAGAAGCTCAGTGCTTCCGTTTGGCAGGTATCACGTTTTGTGAAGTTCATCGTTATGTAGTATTCGAGGAACGTGCGTGCGTGCGTCCGACCGACGCTCATGGTGAGAACCCTTTTCATCCACCAACCGCGACAAATGCCCCTGTCTCATGGTGTTGCGATCTAGCAGTGGGCGAACCACATGCCCCAGCGACCCGGCACCCAGGCGATGAATGGCACAGGTCACGAGAGTTTATCACCTGGACGCTACTGTTTGCAATTTGCGGTGCAGAGCCTGGATTACTCGAAAGGAAAAGGCTCATCGTCAATGTTTATTCCGTGGAATAATTATCGTTTTATAGGACAATTTTGTTATGTGCAGCATAAATGGAAGTGCTAATGTGATAATCCTATTTTATAGGATAATTTCAACTACAAAATTATATTATAATACACATCTATAAGTATTGAACGGCATTGGAGCTTACATATGTACAAACTTTCTTTAATAAATCAGCTAATAGTACACTAAAAAACAAAGTATTCCAGAACAACGCTTCTAAGAGCGTTCGGATTAGGTTCTCCAACAGCATATTCTGGGGAGGGTAGTGGCCGTAGTCTGACAAGACTTACAACCACATATTGTTTTTATTTTCTTATTATTTAATTTTAATTCTCATTAGATTGGTTTTTATGTTCTACGTCCGAGGATGAAAGAAACTGGCAAGTTTAAGAAAGTTTCTTTTTATTTAGAACTTGAGTGAAAGAAATGTTCAACACATGAAAATATTTTGAAAACTGTACAGAGAGTCGGTGAGGACACTTTCAGCTACTTCAACTTTATTTTAATATATTCACAATTAATAAAAACAATAAAAATACTATTGTCAGAACATTTATTTATTATCTTCTCTGATAATACATAACAATTCGACTTGCCTGCTTGATCAAAATTTCCACACATTATTTGTTGGGCACAAAAAGGGTTCAAAATACATGTACCAGAAGAAAACTGAATTCATTATCTAAGAATCTATTTTTACATATTACTAAAATTGCGAAAAGGTATGAAATAGTTTTTGAACCAGCAAAACGTCACCTGCCATTTCCTTAAATGTTTGCGGAAACGGAGACTAAGAGAAGAAGGAAAATATTTTGCCTCAATCCATGCTCTTATCTAAAAGGAAGGAAACGCTGTTCAAATCGCCTCGGTTTAAATGGGATGGGTATTTCAATGATAACAAAGGAAGTGACGGCATTCATACGGCTTTTTCAAAGGACGTACCAAGTGTACATTCGAGTTATCGCGACCAAACATATTCGTAATGTGTTCTACAGGCACTCAAGAGTCAAGACAGCGCAGCGTTCAGTTACATGTAAGTAAATGCTTTAGAGAAATAAGAGCATTTCGTAGCGGAGCAATGCGATCTAGGTTAAAATTATTTTTGCCCCTATCACTGCGAATGGCGTTTCCAATAGTTGTCACACCGAATATTCAATGATATTTCCCATAGGCATGGGCAGCCAGAAACAAAATGGGCCAACTACATTTCTGGGCATCCTTATCCATTAATAGTATATTATATTTAAAAAAGATTTATTGCAGACATGTTTTGAAAACGAGCGAGTTTTTAAATTAAGCGCAAGTTTTTAAATTTATACGAATGTAATAAAGCTCCATTATAAACTAGTTGCTTACGTTACTTTTTGTATAACAGCATTAGAAATTTATATGAGAATCAAAGTTAATATTTGGAAACAACTTTATTGTGACTCAGAGGTATTTAACAAGTGCGCGAAAAAATCGTTGGGCGGCTATAACTGCTACCACCCCACGGCTCTCTGGCTGCGATTGGCTGCATGTGTGATGTCGCAATTATTCGAGCCATAAACAGCAAATACGTCATAATCTGTGCCTTAACATGCCATACCGTACGTAAACGTTTTATACATGGTATATACCTACCGTACAGACGCGTTTACTACAAAAGATAACATTTTTATTTAATTACTTTTCTTAAAAATTACACCAATGTATATTTAATATATCTAATATTTACATTACGGGCGTTTTTACACGTTATTGACTCTATAAGTACAGGCGAATCAAATGATTTCCAATGCTGTTTCGTGGAAACTCGAAGTTTTTCTGTGAAAAATACTCAAGGTTGCGCATTTCAGGAAACGCCTAAACGACATTTTCTCACAAATGGTCTTAAATTATTCAACGGATATTTACTTATTGGACCATTTTAACTCTTCTATAATATTTTTAAAGTTATATTTCAGTCCTACAATTAGGGAACCGAATAGATGGCAAAGGTGGTAATGGATGGCAGTTGGGAAGAGGGTGAGGCAAAACCGAAAAGATAGCCCAAGCTAAAGAAATTAGATAAGTAACTGGTAGGAGAAGACCTGAGCCATTCTGTAGCACCACTAGTTCGAAACGTATTTTTCAGTTGTTGTTGGATGATAGATTGACTCCTACGTGCTTCCAATTTTTCTAGGTTGTTTATATTTTTTCAACATTTTTAGTGTTTTCCACCAATTTGTTTGTAGGTGTTAATAAAAACAATTTTCAAAACATTTGACGAGAAAGGGAAACACAATGGAATAGGAACATCATTTATGTATTTATTTACGTCAAAAACAGTTAAAAACACTGCGTGACGCGCTATGGGGAAAAGTTAATTTGAAGTTACATTTATTTTTTCAACGAGACGAAACAGGGCATTTATTTGCACTAGGAACATTTCATTGGCTGGGCCACAAAACTAAAACTGTTATTCTACTTCCCTACTTTCACCGACACATTACAAAGAAAAAGAAAGGTTTGAAGTAACGCATTGAAAATCAATTAAACCCTTGCTTTTAGACACATCAAAATTCTTAGCTATTCACTGCACTAATCACATTGGCAGTCGAGGCGTACTATCCAAGAAAAATACAGTTAAGAACAATACAAATATCTCTCTGTGGCATCTCTCCGTAGAGCGCCACGCCATCTCACTGCCCTGTGAGTATACTTGTAGCTCATGGTGACGAATTTCACTACGGGGTCACTCGCCTAGCTTCGCCTTGCCCCTCACCGCTCCACGCCAAAGCCAGTCGGCCGGCAGGCCAGCCGTCCCTCGAGCCGTTCAAAATGCTTCTCCTTATACAGTAGATACTCGGTAATCCGAAATTTCGGACAATCCGAACAAAATTCAGGATGGTCTAAAAATAAAGAAAAAAAATGCTTACTTGTAGTGTAAAGAAAGGATTTTATAAATACAGTACAACTGAACAACAAATTATTGAAACAAGTTGTCAAAATGAAACGTTTATTGCACTGGTTGCTACGGTGTGTATCACATGGTTATGTAGAAGTAATTTTTACTAAGAGGAACTTGCAGAATCGGTAATATTTTGCTGTAAGGAACTGAATCTGCTTGATGATGCGACCGCTATGACACGTTGCCGTTTTCTGATATCGCACACTACTTTGCATTGTATGGCAACTCTATAAATATATCTATATATGTTCGGTAATTGTTTTCCGATAATCTAAATATTTCTGAATCCGAACAGACCCCTACCCCAATTGGTTCGGATTACCGGAGTTCTTCAGTACATCGCAAACAGCCCGCTTCAACGCTGAGGTCTGAGGGCGGCTGGCGGCAGCCACCCCCTCCTCCACGACGCAAATCAGCCTACGTGCCGTTTGAGTAGGAGAGGGAGAGCACCAGCGGTCGGCTGCTAACTTTACCTAGCGGGGCGGCGACAAAACGGACTGGTTTGACGCAGCCAGCGGGAAAATCAAGTTTTTTTGTGGTTTTTTAGTAGGACGCGCGAAATTCATATTCTTGCCCCCATAATCCATATCTAATGGAGCGCCCAAACTGAGGTGAGGAATTAGTAAGTCACACCAAGGAGCGCCCAGCTGGGAAGGAAATTAGCAGTCTATAGTCGGCGCCGGCACAAATGTGTTAACAGTAGGCTAGCCATTACGCCAAGAGCTCCCGTTCAATGAATATGCAAACAAGAAGTGTTTTTATGCGCCTTACCTCTCACTGAACACGTATAAAGCTTCAACTGTCTGCCTATAGAAAAAAAAGTTTTTTGAGCTTTAACGCAGTGCATATTTACGCGTCGGGTTCCTTTCGGCAACAAGAAAGCTTATCTTGATGCCACCCTCATGCTCCAACAGCGTGACGGCAAAACAATTCGGCTCGTGCCTACGTTGCCCGTGGCCGCGCCGTTCCCACTCCCCTCATCTCGGCCAGTGCCCGACTCGCAGCCCCGCTTCTGTTTTCAATTTTTTTTCTTACCAATTTCGTGTTGTTTCAGCGATACAATGAAATATTTTAATATTCACGTGTCAAAATTTAACAGTGAAACAATGATAAATACGCATTGATATTGAGACTTTTGACTCTTCCTACACCAGGTAGCTTGTCTCCCTTAGTATACATTCTGATGGGAATTGTTTCCACTTTCTCGCATGCTCATTATGCTGTTACTAGCGTTGTTCGCAAACGGACGGACGGACGGACGGACACACAGACGTTTTGCAGTAAATAGAGTTTTAGTTATCCAGAACCCACATAACGCGGATTCAGCAAAGCATACGCAATGCCCCGAGTGTCTCTCCAAAATGCGACATTTACGAATTTATTTATTTTTTGTCACTTCACCTGTATGTAAAGTGGAGCACGAGCATATTATTTTATTTGTCCACAAATAAACTATAAACCCACAGTGTCACAGCCCTCGATCATTATTATTACTGACCCTTCCTCGTTCACAGTTCTCAAAAGTTTTAAGATTTATTTTTATATGAACTGAATTTCATGCGATTCATTAGATATTTTCCAAATGATGTCATTATCTCTTATATTCTGTTCTTTTCCGAGAGGACGTGTTCAATCACCGAACCATGAAAGAAATAACAGCATGTCAAGATCAGAGAGGCAGGTGTGCAAAGTGCAAGGACAGGGGCAAAGACCAAGGTATCGACACCTACAAAAACCCAACTGACAAGGATGCATTTGTACACTCCTCCCTAACCAGGAATCATCGGAATCCATTAATTCATTTGATTTAAGAGAAATTCAATCAAATCCTTTAAATTGCAGTGACAATTGTGATCGTCCACACACGAACTAGTGTTTTTACGAGTGATAAGGATTATAATTCATTGCCCGACAGACTATCAAGCGAAGACACCTTAAGTCGCGGACATGCATCTGCATACGCATCCGGTACGTTTGCATATGTTGACGCGTTATATCTGCGAGTGCGGCGGAGGCAGCGACACGACCAGACGGAACGCGGTGAGCGTGGGCGGGCGGGGCGGCGCGGGGAGAGGAGGAGTGCGGAGGCGACGCGAAGGCCGAAGTCTCGCGGAAGCTCATCGTTAGTGAGGCGGCGCGTGGTTCCTCCTCCGCCGCCGCCGCGCGCCGCCGGCCAGGGGTCACGTCGCACCGCGCCGCCGCATTGGACGGCGGGAGATGTCCCCGCCAACTCCGCGCCGCTTCCGCTCCTCCCCCTCGCTCCCTCTCCCACTCCCGCTCTCGCACCCGCTTTGCCCGGAAACCGTCCACGTGAAAATAAATGCCCCGGAGGAATCAGGCTATTCTAACAGGGACATCTGGACGCTTTACCAGGAGAGGCGCCTCAAGGCATCAACTGATGTCACTGCAGTGCCACTGACCGGGAGGTCCTAGGGTTCGAGACCTGACGGAGGCAGGATTTTCGACACTAGCCAGAGAGCTAAGTCGAATTCAGACGCTGACTGGACGATAATTCTAGCAACCGGCTGCTCTGATCAGTAGTGTTCCAGGTTTCTCCAATCAATAACAAGCGAACAGGCCACTGACAGCCATTTTGGGGGTAGCCATTTTCCCGATTATCGGAATATTTTTATTCGACCAAGTAAGATTAATATTCAAACATACAATGTACATTGTAAGAATTATCAACCCTAAATGTTTTCAATGGATATTATATTTCCCAATTATAAATTTATATTGTTTTCAAAAGGAAACAGTACAAGCTGGGAATAATATAGAAACAGAAATAAATATATCTCGAATAGTAAAATAATTTAAACATCTTGGAGTAACTCTTAGTGCAGACGGATCTGATGTCAACGACATTATTAAAATAAATAAGCAAGGGATTGGCAATTACAAGTAGACTTAATAGTATTTTGTGGAACAAGACGCAAATATACAAGACATGGTGGAGAGTTGTGTTACGTATGGATCACACATTTGAATTAAAAAATATCAATAAACTCTTGGTTAAATCCTATAAAAATAAATTTTTGGAGACGATGTTGTCAGTATACCATGATTGATGGAATTTCAAACGAAGACATTAGTCGTATAATACAGATAGAGAGACAAGCGATCAAAAATGTAGAATCTAAACAACTTCAATGGCATGTCATCTAATGAGAATGCATGCTGACATAATACCAAAAATTGTCTTTGAATGGATCCCTTTCGAAAGAAGAAAACGAGGAAGGCCGAGGAAATCCAGGAAGTCCGTCATCGATTCGACAATGAAGAATAGAGGAAGATGCTTGGCAGAATGAAAAACATTGGCGTGAAGAGTGCGAGAAACGGGCATTAGAACTATAAAAACTCACTTCATAAATTAGTAAACACATTTGAAAAATAGTACAATGTGTACATGTGTTTGTCATGTCACATTCTGACGCAGGCAAGGAGACTTAGTGTACCTGACGAACGTCTATGCAAATAGAGGTAGTCTAACGATCAGAGTCAAAGGTTATTTGTACGTATAGATGCATATAACATTGTCACATGCAATTTCTTACCGTAAGCTCATTGGCAAAAAGTGAACATTTTCAATCTTATTCCAAGACCTAGAAGCTTGTGACTTTTTCTCACATTCCATACAGTACCTCGCGAGTGTTTGTTTTCCTGGGTATCAAAATGTCCTGACATTAGCATCTCTTTGTTGTCTCAGCACTGTAATTGAATCGCCAATTTTCAATTTTGACATTTACAATTTCGACTTTCGACTTTTACAATTTTGACGACATAACCTGTAGTCAACAAATGTTAAAATATTATTTCTATACTCCAGTTTAATTTATTCAATATGATTTGATGTAGGAAAAGAACATTTTTTTTCTACTAAATCACCCCAATATTATACTCATGGAAATATGTAGGTACAGATACGATAGCAATATGTAGACATTTCCTGAAACCTTTTTCGAGAATACTTTTATTCGCAAATGATTTTTAAATCCAATTTAGAAGCTATTTTTTTCCAAATTGTATTATTGGGAAATGGTGTAAGACTTTGGAAACCTAAAATGTAAAACAATTTTTTTGTTGTGTTGTGACAGATTCAGTTGGTGGGGTTAGGGAATTGAAATTCCATTAAAAAAATTTAAATTACGTCAGAATTTTTGTTCAAAACGTATTACTTTACTTTGTGTGGGGAGGAAAACGATTTTACAGTTTTACCTGGTCAGATAGAATTTCTTGTCACGTGGAGGTAGAATGTTCATCACTATAAAACTGGCTTAAAATTTTTAAAAAAATGTACCATAATAGTTTTTTTACCTCCATGACACTACATACATATTATAGAGAAAGGTATGTAATGTTGCGGAGAAAAATCGCGATTTTTGTAATGAGAGTGCAGTAGATATAAGTAGCCTTCCTGTTTTAAAAAGGATTCTACGTCTGTAGATGTCTATAAATCGTAACATACGTTTCTGGAACTGAACTTTTATTTTGGCCATGAAGCTAAACTTCAGAAGCATCCTTTGAGAGATTCAAATATAAGACCAAATTATTCAGTTCATTTTGTGTTAAAGGTTTGGGTTTGCCTTCAGTTATTGCCTAAACAGATAATTCAGCTGGGTCCTCTGGCGTTGAACTTTAATCAGAATGCGGTATCTTGAAGTTCGAAGGTGGTTCCTGTGTAGGAATGTCAATGCCATGTGGTTACGCTCTTGCTGCAGATTCCAAATCAGGATAAACCATTCCTTGTTTGTTCTTTGTAATTAATCACTTTACTTCGCAAAAACAAAAATTACAATCGTCTATGTGGTTCATTGGATCTAGCTATACCAAAGGAACTCCAAAACTCAATGCCTTCCTCTCATCCTTTCACAGTTTCTTTTCTGCACAACACAAATACTGCACACTTTATAAGTGGAACACAGTTTATTCTTATTTCCCAGCTTCATTACAAAATAATAATAAATATAAACAATTTTAACAAATGAAGTTATGTTCTGGTTCTGTTTTGCGACCACAAAACGTCCACAAATATAGAAAAATGTATTTACCGAAAATGCAAATTACTAGATATATTAAAAATTGGAATGTGATATGACATTTTTGGATTCAGAAGAGCATATTATATATAAAACAGATATCAACATCAAAAAATTAAATGCGTTTTTACCTTTGTAATTGTTTACATTTCCCGAAAATTTTATGTAAAATTATTTTATGTAAAAAATATTTTATGTAAAATTACGCAAAAATTCTTTTCGAAAACTATTATACAAATGATATAAATTATTATTTAAAGATGAGTCGTTGAAGAACAAATTTATTATGTTACTATCCCTGTCTTCAATACTGTACTTGTAGTAAGATGCCGAACAAATGTGACCTTTTGCAACTTTCAAAAATTCAAAACTTTCAACGGAAATGAGATCTGCGCTAATTTTGAGTCCTTCACACTGCTCAGGGAAACATTATTTTAAAATATTTGAAATCATTTTTGAGAAAGTTTTGAAAATGATAAGGATAAAGTACTCCCAAAAAATGGCTCGCCATGTAAAATAATGCATCAACTCAATTCAATTCAAAAAAGCAAAATATCAGTTCTAAATTCGCAGGACCTCGAGTTCGGCCAGATAGATTGGAGAAAATCGACTGACGGTTTAGTCGCTAGCATTTTCCAAGGACAGACAAACGTTTTGCCGACATCCAATTTTTCGATATTAAGGACTCACCCATCGTGGCTTCTGACTACACGTGTTAGTGGAAGGAATTTACTACAATTAGGAACACGATTTACCAATTTTTTCCATACCAGAACTCCACTATTCAAGTTTTTCTGTTGAAATGTTCTCGACTTTGGCTTGCGTTACAATACTTTCTATTTATAACGTAAATATATAGAATATCGAGAAAGTAAAAATGCTTGGAAAATAAATATTATGAAGTTGCTACTAATGTTGAAATTGTGAGTAGATGTAGGGATCTCCCTTTGAATGAATCTGGACTTTCATAACTATCCAAAGGAATCAATAAGCTCATTGCTTGTTCCACCTCTACTGCTCTCAGTAATAGATTTACCATTAAGCTAAATAAGCTACATCTTGTGGCCTCAGTTTATCTTTTATATTGAACGAAATTTCCTCCAAACAGTTTTCTTTTCTCGCATACTACTTACGCAGTATATAAGAGACAGCATTATATTGCTGTGGCAAGAAACAGCGATTTTTCGACAAAAAAACTTATTTGGGGTCTTGATACTGAAAAAGTGGATTATCTTGTTCCTATATGAAGTAGTAGTAATTATGAAATAGTAGTCGTAAATTACTTCGTCAAACACGTTGTGCAGCACATTTTGTAAGTTCTTGATACCGAAAAACTGGATGACGGCAAAACGGACGTTTCAGTGTTTGTTAATCTACCTGTGTGTGAATAATGACAACGGCTAAACCTAAGGCAGGATTTTCACCGAAATGAATATTCTTCGAACGATGTGGCTGACATAGCAGTCCCCTGAGTTTTAAACGGTTATTTTGATTTTTTGGTGAACTTTACATAAACTCTCAACATTTTCAAAATTTTCTCAAAATTGGATACAATTTTTTTAACATTTCATCTCGGATAGCGCACAAACGCACATAAAATGCCGTCTCATTTTCGTGGAATTCTCTAAATTTTCGAAACATTGCACACAGTTCAAAATCATTTCGGATTCTTCCTACAACTACAATACTGAAGATGAGATTTTTTTCAAAAGAAATTTGTTCTCTACAACTACTTCTTTGATTGTTGTAATGTAATTTTTTTTAAATTACCAGTAGTTTTGGGAAAATTTTTTGGTGATGTATGGGTAGTATAACAAACAAGATTTTTTAAAAAAACGGACAATTTTGTTTGCACTAATGTGCAAGTCACTGAATATCATGTCAAACGCCATTTTCAAATGTTCTTTTGATTTATCAGAAAATACACTGTTTTAAAAAAATATCTGTCGCGTCGTGAATATTTACATTATGGACGTTTTCATGTATTATTGCATATGAAACTAGAACTGTTTAAAATATTCTTTACGAAGTTTTTCGAAAACTCGAAAGTTTTCTGCGAGAATGAAATCGATTTTGCGCACTTTCAGAACTGCTCCAACAATATTTTCTCAAAAACCAACCCAAATTTTTCAATGACGACATACTTAGAGGATTATACTCTTCAATAGTCTTAAAATCATATTTCAATTCTATTATTAGGAGACTGAAAACATGAGAAAAGTGTGTGGGGGGGATGTACTTTAGGCGCCGATAGGTAGCAACTAGAAAGGGGGTGGGGCAAAACCGAAAAGCTAGCCACGAATAAAGAGATTAGGAAAATGACTAATGTGGGAAAGCCTGTGTCATTTTGTAGTGCTATTAGTTTTAAACTTGTAATTTCCACTTTTACTTAAATATTTTTTACAACTAGAGAAAAACGATCCCCCCTCCCCCCGAATAATTGGATTTTTTTGTATGCATTTTTACTTACAATTTTATTGCAGATTCGGCATGTAATACAGATCAATCAGTTACTAAAGACGGAAATTTCTCTACCCATTTTCGGTACAAAGCCTTCGTGACTTTAAAGCCTTCGTAACTTTGGCGTAACATGACTGAACTGTGCGTGCTACAGGAAGTGCGACACACGTGCGCACAGGACAATTGCAATTCCGCCTGAAAGAGTTGTACTCGCTCATGTCCAGCACGCGGATGTTTTCGTTGCGTCACGAATCTGAGTCCCATCAGTCCATTCCAGCAATGAAGGAATGAAGAGGGCGTGGAAGGGGGAGACTTTGGGGATGGATTTAGTGTAGTTTTCTAGGAAATACACAGAAGCATGCTTTGCCAAAAACATCGCCTGAGGCAGGAATATTCCTCAAAAGTCAACCTGGTAGCGAAATAACCCATTAACTCTGTTAGAATAGTGCTAGCACAAATTCAAGTAAATGATTTAAACACCCACTTAATTTCAGAGGAGTGCAAACTCGCCCTGAAGGAATTCAATTACATGGCCGCAGGTTTAATTTACATGATTTATCTATCTTGACCCTACTGATGACCAGAGGTGGATTTACGCATAGGCACAGTAGGCACGTGCCTACGGCGGCAAATTTTCAAAGGCAAAATTTTCTTGATATTTTCTAAAACAAATTTCGGTTCTCTACAAACTATAACAGCATAAATCATATTTTTATTTTAAAAATGATTTAAACAAGTCTAAAGCCGTCCCCTAAACCTTTGATTTATAACTTAAGTTTGAATTTCAAATGGGGATATTTTCAATGATACAGAATACATGAAAAGAATTCGCCGACGACTTCTGATTGGTTGATTGAGCAGAAAGAATTACATTCTTAGAGTAAGGAGTTTGAATTAGCCAATCAGAAATCGCTGACGGATTTCGCCATGCATTCATATTGCGCTATATAGAAAGTAGCGACATCTATTACTTCTTGAGTTAGTTCTAGAAGACGGATCTGGAAATATTCCTTTTCTTTCTTTTGTTACTATTGTTGTGTATCGTTTATTGTAAGAGCCTGCTGAGTAAAAATGATATTTTGAAGTTTTAAAATGAGTGGTTATCGAAAAAGGCTCAGCGGAAGTCAATATGCAAAAATCCGAAAAGAAAAGGAAGAGAAATGTCAAAATGAAATTGAAAAGACAAAAAAATATAAATTCTTTAAACCTATATGTGGAACTGATCACTGCTGCAGTTCATTCGACAATTCTATTACTGAGTTAGTATAAACATATAGATTAGATAATATATTTAGTTTTCAGCTTGTATATTTTTTCCATGTACTAATAACTTGTGATAAATAAATGTTAACATTAATATATTTTAATGCAGTTTTGTTGCCAAAATAATCTCAAAATGCAAAAAATGTTTAGTACAATGATTAGAAATTAAATATTCTTGACTTGTTGTATTCGTTAAAATGAACTATATCTTAATATAGAATTTAAATAAATTAGCATAAAATATGTTACTAAACTTTATTTTATATAATATGAAATAATACATATAATATTTTGACTCTTTTATTTTTTAAGGGTTATCACTGAATCTAATGATGAGACTGCAAAGTTCCAAACAGCTAAAAATGAAATGGTTCCTCAAGTAATTGAAAATATAACTGCGATTGATTATGAGTCGACGATTCAACCGATGTAAATAGTTTAAGCATTTTTTTGGTATAATTATTTAAAGCTTTATGTATATAAAATCTTTCCAACATATTTGTTTATTATATTACAATTCATTATTATAATAATTTATTATTTTCTTTTTTAATTAAATAGGATTTCTACCGAATGTATACAACTGCGAGAACATAAAATTGATGAAACCATAACTTCGACTGATCGTTTTTGTTGGAAAAGCGATCCAGCTTTGTGGTCTATTAATGAAGATACCCGTGATTATGTTACCAAGCGTACAATGATGGCAAAGTTCGTTACTTAACGTCGAATATGTTTGAGTATACGCATATCAGTAAAGAAAAAAATGCCTCGCAAGTGGCTTGTTTACTCTGAGAGCAATGGAACTGTTTTCTGCGGTGTTTGTCTACTGTTTTCAAGCAATTCAGAACTTAGAACAAAATTATCATCGGAGGGATTCAATGATTGGAAAAATGCGCATACCAAATTAAAAGAACATGAGAATTCTACATGTCATAGAAACTGTACGTCCGCATTAAAAAATAGACAGCGGACTGAAAACCAAGTGAATAAGCAGCTGCTTGAACAAGTTGAAACCGGGGCAACTTATTGGAGGAATGTTCTTGAGCGTGTCATTTTAGTAATAAAAACTCTTGTTTCATGAGGGCTTCTTTTGAGAGAACATGTCGAAAAGTTTGGAAATAATGAAAATGGTAATTACATGATGTTGAGTTAATTTCGAAATATGAACATTTCTTAGCAGATCACATACAAAAATTTGGTAACCGCGGAAAAGGAAATACATCGCATTTATCCACCACGACGGTTGAAGAACTAATAGGTATATTAGCTAAAGCAGTTAAAGATGAGATTCTCCGAAACATTCGAAGTGCCAAGTACTTTTGCATAATTGTGGACTCTACACCAGACATAGCACACATGGATCAACTCGCTATAGTTATTAGACATGTGACACCAAACGCCAACAGATGGTCATTTTTGGAATTCCTTCCACATAAATCAAAGGAGATGTTCGACGCTGTATGTAATTTTATGGAGATTAACGAACTGGTCATTAATAATTGTCGTGGTCAATCCTACGACAGCGCGTCAAATATGTCCGGTCTTTACACAGGTCTTCAAGTCCGTATGAAAGATGTAAATGCTCTAATTGAATTCATTCCCTGTTCTGCTCATTCTTTAAATTTAGTTGGTACAAATGCAGCTGAATCATGCACTGAAGCATGTACTTATTTTCTACTTCTACAAAATTTATATAATTTCTTTAGTGCATCTACATCAAGGTGGAACATACTTTAAAATTTAGTAGATGAAGGATCCAGTACATCCTCCTTGAAAAGTCTTTCAATTACGCACTGGTGAGCTCGAGATGATGCATGTCAGGCTCTAAATCATCGTTGGCAAAATGTTTTAGATGCCCTTCAAATTATATCTGATGATTCTACGCAAAATCCGTCAGCGCGTGCAGAAGCTAAAGGTCTTATTGTTGCTTTAAATCGACTTGAAACTGCTATTATGACCACCGAGGTTTGGGGATTCATTTTAGACCGCTTGAATGCGTCGAACAAACAACTGCAAAAAGTCGATATCGATTTAAGTTCCGTGGTTGGTATTTACACTTCGCTTCTAGAACTTTTAAAAACGAACAGAGACAATTTTGAATTTTTTGAAGAGAAGGGTAAGAAGCTGTCAAATACTGAAACGTACTAATCGGAAAACAAAAGAAAAAGGAAAACTAACGAGAATGCAGCAGTACTGACCGCACGAGACAAGTTTAAAACCGACACTCATTTGGTTATTGTTGATAAATTACTTGCAGAATTGAATAAGAGACTTGAAGCGTATAAAGATGTATTTGACAAATTTAAGGCTGACATTGAAATAGAAAAATTATATTTGACAGGTTTGGAAAAAGCAGCGATATTTTTACGTTCACAATTTCCCCAAGATCTTGAAGAATCGCTTGTTTCTGAGCTTATACAATTAAGTTCGTATTTAAAAATCCTTGACGAAGATGTTAAGCCAACGAAACATGCAGCTTTTTTAAAATGGTTACGGAAAGAACAATTAGAATGTATTTATCCTAACGTTGACATTGCACTTCGAATCTTTTTATGTATTCAGGTGGCCAATTGCACAGCAGAACGTTAATTCTCTTGTTTAAAAAGGATTAAAAATTATTTACGCTCTACAATGAAAGAGTATCGATTGAACTCCTTAAAAATCCCCATCCAAAAAGTTAAATGTTTTATTCCTTGTTTATAATTATAAATCGAAAACTATAAACACTGTTACAAAGTCGTAATATTCTAATCGTTCAGTTGTTGTAAATAAAAATCTCTCATATTAATATTTAATACAAGTTATTTATTTGTCTACTTCATTAGAGTATACCTTATGATTTCAGAAGTACATGAATCTGAAAGTAAGGCCTGTTGACGAAAGAAAACATATTGCAATTCTAGTTGTCATGTTTTAGTATCCTCTATATGTTAACGTTTCAGTGTTGAAACGTTAATAATGTTGAACGTTACTTGCTATGACGATACAGTTTATATCAAAAATTAACTAATCCAAAAAATGTATTTAATTTATGAAAACAATGTGCAAAATGTATGGTTACTTTTAAAGTTAAAACGTTCAAATTAATGAGGAATTGTTACTGAAGCGTTACAATTTGAAATGTAACATTAATTTTAAACAGGGGGCGGCAAATTTGATGTGTCTACAGGCGGCAAAAATATTAATCCGCCCCTGCTGATGACCCTATGTTTATGTGTTTGCATTCATTTGAATGCTGTGTAAATGCATAGCGAAATCTTCGAGTTTTCTATGTTCTAGTTCTGTACAGAAAAGGTTTTCAAACTGTGAATCGTTGGACGACAGTTTCGTCCGATCCTCATCCCATCTACTCCTATATTCAACCTCTGTAACCATGTTGTCGGAAAATGTTTCTCTTATAGAAAAAATACTGAATGGATATCGAATTAAAATTATGAATAAATATATAATAAAATATGAAAAAGTCTTTGAATAAAATATCAGCGCTGAAAATTTTTTATCTGACAAAATTGAGGCTTCCATTTATTTTTTTTTCTCTCTTTATGGATATGCGTGATAATAGGAAAATAATAAAATGAGGATAGGATAATTAAAATGAGAAGAGTGATATAGTTTAATTACTTATTTGATTTATCGTCCAACACAGTAACGTATTGTGTAAAACAGTGGTTGTGACGTATGGGAGTCAAGTGTAATCTTGCGCACACGATCTTGAGGACTAGTGTTGTGGGATCATAGTTTAAACAAATGACAGATGAAGTACGGCGCGAAACAATGTTTTTGAATGATTCAATAGCCAAACATTCCGAAAACGTTAATACAAACTTCGTGTTAGTTATAAAAAACCTACTTCCTAATATTTTTAAATACAACAAACTTAAATTTACTATGTTATTAAGGTGATGTGGAAAATCTTTATCGAGACCAATGATACTTGAGGAAAGGTGAATTGTAAAATAAGCTAACAAAAGGAGAAAGTATTGCTGCAACTATATGATCTGATAATGAGATGTCTTGTTGCAATTATTGGTAGAAAACTATATATGAAGTAAAAATTGAAAGGTGTTACTGTTAATAGTGACGTAAAGGTTGAGAAGATGGACACATTGCTTAATATGCGAGTTGAAGACATGACATAAGCGTTTCTATTAAGCTTGATAATCATCCACCAAAGTTTAAGGACTTTTTATCAACATTTTAACAATAACAACAATAACTGAAATTTTAAAGGTAGCGAAGCTACCTAACTAGACCCTATGAAATATGTGCATGCATTTTTTCGTTTACATAAGTGCGTATTTACTCTAATGACTTTCCTTTTACACATCAATCTAAAACTGGACCTCCCCCCCCCCAATTGTGAGGGATTAATGTACTCCACTGGATTCTTATTAGTGAAGGAATGGGGTTAATGTGATGAATGAATACGAAAAAGTAAATAACACACTAATGTTGAATTAAAGTTACTATTTCCTTCACCTCGAAGGCTTCATAGAGAGAGGTTCCAAACTGGGGAAATACATGGGTACGGAATTAATATGACTTGCTAATACAATTTTTAGTTCATTTGTCGTAAATGAGAAAAGTACGCTTCTGAATCATTGTAATAAGTATATCAGGAATATCAGAAAAGGACACGGATTTTCGTAATTAAGCAATATTTATCTCCCAACTAACTTTTTTCAAATGCAACAGAGGTTGCAAAAAAAAACAACAATGACCTGACGTTGTAAATTAAATAAAAGAAGGATCAAATGTACGACTGGAAATATTAACAATTGTATTATTTTACCATATATCTTTCGAGTTCGTCTCATGTTGTTTAAAAACAAAGACATGCTTATCAATCAGTCTCATGGGAAAAAACACTTAGCATTTGCAGGTTATGGAAGGATTCACATTAAAAGAAACAGCGAGGGGTAAACTACACATTACTACAGGAAGAATTATGTTCCAGCATCCCATGTGCTTAGGCAATCAAAACCGTACAATTCTGAGCCTGTATAACATTGAATTATCAATGACTGATCAACAATTCGTATCATGATGCTTTAGGGCAGTGTGGGATGGTGCTTCCAAAGCGCTGCTAAGTAAACAGTCTCTATTGATCGCATGCTGCGGAGAATCAACCCCCAACAAGCAAACACGTCAGAACAGCTCACCTGTCACACGTGGAAAGCTTGGTTGGCCTGTATTGCAGGGATGGATGGATTGCTGTTAGATGACATCGTGCATGATGTCCAGCTGATTGTGACAAGAATGGTTACGCGAACCGCGAACCTCACGAGTTGGTGGGCGGACGGACGGACAGCAGCTGAACCAGCTACGGGTGACAGTGGCGTCAGCCGTGGGTGGGACGGTAACTACTCCAATCATCCAACAGCTATTATATCCTCTGGACAATAGAAGGTAATGGGTGCATAGATGGAGCTGACAAAAAGAGTAGCAAAAGTTTTGAGCTTTTAAAAGATACCATATATTCTTCGGACTGTATCAATATATATGATAGGAAAGGAACTTATAATTTCAAATACGGAAAAAATAAGGTAGATAAATGACGGGTAATGGCATGAATGGTTCAATCAATCAATTTTGAAGATTCAGAAACAATTGCAATGAAATAATTGACTAGAAGATAAACTCGTGAAATAATTTAGTTTTAAATACGACCCATTTTACCATAAGAAGGATAATTTTATTCGTGTTCTGGCACAATGCTTGGGTCTGCATATTTACAGTAAGTATGACGTCACATTTTCTCAGCTGTTATCTCGGCGCAAATTCCGCACTGTTCCGCTCTCTGCGCCGGACACACGAGTTTCCTTTTCTTGTTTTACTCCCATTGGGATATCTTCTGTACTCTCCGAACAGGCATCGGGGTTGGTCGTTTTGTGTGAAGAAGGCTGTGAGCAGCACCTGTGACCAGTGACAGAGCATTGCGCAGCAAGCTAGAAGTGAATGATGTATTAGTGAACTGGACAAAGATGTGTTTTTGTATTTAGACACAATGACGCGAGTTGATTTGAAAGTAGTGTTATTGGGAAGTGAATATGTGGGGAAAACTAGTTTAATGGATCGATATGTGAATGATCGTTTTCGAGGAAATACACCTTATCAAAACGTGAGTACCATAACCTGAAGTTAAGTAGACAGAAAATGGTTTTCAAAGGGAAATGATGATACTTTGCAATACTTACTGTATTAAAACACCACATTTTATCTTCGTAGACTATTGGAGCTGCCTTTGCAGCGAAACCTGTTGAAGCGAAAGGCAAAAGATTTGTGATAGGAATATGGGACACTGCTGGAAGTGAAAGGTAAAACTTTAATTTAATACTGCTAAACAAAAAATGTGGGAAGTTGTTGTGTTCAATAGTATAATTATATATTACTTTCTGTAAGGTATGAGGCCATGAGTCGCATCTATTATAGAGGTGCGAAAGCTGCCATTGTTTGTTATGATATTAACAACTCTACTTCATGGGACCGTGCAAAGTTTTGGATTTCAGAATTGAGAAGATTTGAAGAGGTAATATTGCTTGCCTTCATTGGTTGCATTGAGTTCTTATTAACAATTTCTTTTAAGAAATGCAATTTTGTGATACAGGAATGTAAAATTTATCTTTGTGCTACAAAACTTGATACTACTAGTGATAGTTCTAATGTGCGTGCAATAAAATATGAAAAAGCAATTAAATATGCTGATGGAATCATGGCAAAATATGTGGAAACTTCTAGTAAAACAGGAGAGAATGTTGGTAAGTTTTGAATGTACTATTGATAAACATATGATAATAAATGGCTTGCTTTAAAACTTTAAATATTCATCAAAACTATTTCAGACACGCTATTTAATATGATAGCTGAAGATTATATATCAAATCCTGAAAACATGAAACAAGTGGAAGAAACAATTTGTTTAACTGCCAAAGATAAAAGATCTAGTTGCTGTATTGGGGGATCATGACTTTTGTGTATGCTAGATAAAACAGTACGTACGATTCTGCTATAATTGTGATGAAATACCAGAAGGCTGTGAGTGACTTTTATTCTTTTAACTGGCAATCATGTTTGAAATGTGTATTTATTGGCCTTGACACGCTATGATATATGCCTACGCTTTCTTGGCACCATTATTCTTGAAAAAGCTATGTACTTCGAACAAATCATATGTATTAACATTTTTACTTGATTTACTCATAAATTCTACTTGAGTTGTGCTGGAAGAGTTGAAGGTAATTTAAGAACATGCTTCTGTGAATGCAATGTAATATATTAAAATGTACAGATGTCAGTCTTATAAATGATTTGTACAGTATTTGAATACAATAAAATACTTTATATATTATCTAAATATATTATCTTTGAAATAATGCACATATGTAACAGATAAAAACATTACAATATCAATAATAATACTTAATTTATTCAATTTGCATGTGATGACAATTCACATCTGCTCTCATCTATAACTTGGAATATCACAGAATATTAATACTGATGCAAGGAGTTGCATACTTTTCTACCTTTTATGAATTTCCTCACTTTACAATTGATTAATTAGCAAGGAGCAACTGTTACTGATTCATAAATGTAATCAAAACAGTGGACCTCAAAAGGCATACAAAAGTAGAATATATGTGGATTTGTTAAGTCTTCAACATTCAAAATTCCACTAAACCTGAAATGTTGCAGTTGATTGTTATTTTAGTGTTTGACACATTACATATTATTCAGTCTTTTATATTAGAACATTATTATATTTTTCCACTTCTGACATAACACTTGTAAATATTATGTATTAGTTCACAAGATCAAATTTAAACATTAGTTGTTGTTGTAGTTTTTTTTTATGTGTTCACTGTTCTTTGGTTCCAATTCCAGCAACTTTTTCAACTTCTCTTTTCAATGTTTCATCATCACAGAAGAATTTCCTGCTAGTCACTGGCTTCAAGTTTTTGTCCAGAGTGTATGAGAAAGGTATGCCAGTTGGCAGGTTAAGTTTCATGATTTCTTCTTCAGACAAACCTGGAGAAAAGTAAATAATTTACCTTCACAAGAAACACTCGTTAGAAACAAAACACCTAACCGTACAGTATGACTATATACTTCTTTTATAATTACATACTATTACATATCTTATAATTACAAAGTAAATACTCAAATATTGATTTCAATGCAAATAATTCAAATAATAATTTTTCATGCAGTAAATTAAGTAAATACTTACTATCAATGTGTTTCACAAGACCTCTCAAAGACGTTCCATGGGCAATGATAAGCACCCTCTTCCCTTCCTTAATAACTGGACCAATAACATTCTCCCAGTATGGTAAAACTCGTGAAAGAGTAGTTTTAAGTGATTCTGTTTTAGGAATATCTTTTTCTTCAATTCCATGTTGAAGGAAGACAGGATTATTGACAATAGCATTGTATAAATGATGATCCTTCTCCATTGGTGGGGGCAAAACATCATAACTTCTCCTCCATATCTGTACCTGTGTGTATCCATGTGAGAGGTATGAATTAATTTATTTTGTTTGTTGTACAAAAGACTGTGGAGCAATATTTGAAAGTGTGAAATCACAAATCTTACCCTTGGTGAATTACATAAGTAAACAGGACATAAACGTTCTACATACCTTTTCTAAACCATACTTTTCGGCAGTTTCTGCCTTATTGAGCCCAGTCAAAGCACCATAATGCCTCTCATTCAGTTGCCAAGCCTTTATTACTGTTATGGTCTTCCCCATAGTCTTCAGAACCATCTCAACCGAATCATAAGCTCGTCTTAAGAGTGACGTGTAAATTATGTCGAAGTCAAAATCCTTTAATTGTTCGCCGATTTTGACAGCTTGTTCAACGCCTTTAACACCGGCAGACACTCCAATGTAAGAAACTTCAGGCAAAGTTTTACGACTTTATGAACTCAAATATGTTAAAGATAAAAACTGAGAAAACCTACCTTCTTCACTTAGGTCAGCATCATACCACCCACAAAATATGTTTCTTCGATTCCATTCACTCTCCCCATGACGAACAAAAACAACAGTATGCTGCGCTGAACACACATTACAAGGATTGCCATCTGCCATTTTTGAGAATGTATCGGCTATTCAATATGCGTGAAATTTATTTACCACCACTTCGACCTTGTTATCGCCGTTTTATAGTGTGCCCTTGAAATGCTTAAGACGCCCACACGCGCTACAACCTTGGCGTGTTTGTAAACATCATCCGTTCAAATCTTCCAGCCGCGCGAAATTTAACTTTCGTAAACGAACACATACTCGTTTGATGAAATCTAATAGAACTGACAATACATTTTTAAGTTTTTAAATCTCAAAATATGCATCTTTAATTTGGCCAAGAATGAATGATTTCGAGCAGTAGCATAGCGTAACGTAACGTAAATGAGTGCGGGCCTGCCCGCAAAACATTATCCGGGCCTCCTTTACAAACGTGTTAACCTAACGCAAGTAGTGATAGTACCTGAAATAATCAAAATAACTCCTAAAATAGGCCCTCTTTTACCTGGGCTTGCCCACATTGCGGGCGCGAACGTTACGCCACTGACTTCGAGTCAGCCTAATTTGACAGATAGGCAAGAGATCTATGAAGTTTCTTGCATCATGAATAAATCATCTGCTGAATACTGCGAATCGATACTCGCCTATTTCTGCACATTTAATAAGCTTTTAAAGGTTCGTACAATGGACCTTGGTGTGTGTTTGCATATTTAAACACTGTTATGTTCCTGGAATTTCTGCACATATTGATGTATTTAAAATATTACTGGTAGGTAAGCAAATACGATCGTTGCCGATTGAAATACATCTTTCCGGCGAAACGAAAAACAAAATACTTTGCAGCAACGATCCAGAATGTAAATGCCACAACAAATTGAAGCTCAAATTTTCTTTCAATCGCTTTTCTGTGTTAATTCATTTAATGTGTTAATGGAGCAGAAAGCTTTTAGTAAAAACTGTTATTAAGCGTTTAAGAGATTATTAGATTTAATATTTGGAAATCGAGAAGCATCTGAAACACCAAAAGATTTTTAAGAATATAAGTAAAAATAGAAATTAATCTTTATTGTGTCATTTTATAACCCAAAACAGCACTCTATGATGCAAGTAAGTGAAAAAGTGAATTCATTTTTAGTGACATGTACTGTGAATGTTTGTAAAATTATTTATTGACATTAATATAGTATATTTAGTTTTGCAATTAGAAAATCATGTACACCTATATATTTGCAAAATGGGCAGAAACCACGTTATAAACAACTACATTCGAATTTGCAAACTCAAAATTCTTACTAACTGTTTATTATTATTATTATTATTATTATTATTGTTATTATTATTATTATTATTATTATTATTATTATTATTATTATTATTATAATATTTTATCTCTCACATGTAAGGCATAAGAAGAAAAGTGTCCTAAACAATGTGTGTGTATTTCATCTTACATTTTGCATGTGTGTAAATGTAACTCTAAACTTTAGCAACTCGAGACTAACTTTAATAATGACATAAATTGGATATTCAGCTAATAAGAGATTGCAAATAAAGATGTTATTAAACCAGTTATTGAAACTGAATTCTGATTTTACGTACTTGTACATTTATTGCATTTGATAAATTTATTTTATTTTGAAAAAATTGCAAATCAGGTTAGGGTTTTGGATGATTCAAATTACCAATTTAAATTAAATGATTTTTTTAAAAGATCACTAATTTCAATAATCTTTAACAAAATGTTTAAAAGAATACTAATTTTGTTATGTTAATAAAAAAAAAAGGATTACGATATTTTATTCAGAATTGTGGGTGTAAATAATATAGATGTGTATCTAGAAATTTTATTCAGAAAAAATTATAAATTCAGGATTTCTAATTGAAGGTCAATTTAGGTTTATAAATTATTCTTAGGTTTGCAGGCTTTGAGGCTTTGCTCGATTTGAATCTTGCAACTCCGTGGAAGAGGAAAATTGTTTCACCATCCCACTAGATTTAAGTCATAGCATGCTAGTGATCATACTAGCGGGCTATGATGAAACATACCATCAGTTTTTTTAATGCTAAACTGTAAAGCAAACACATTTCTCACATATTGTACGTTCTTATTATGTATTGTCTACCTTTGGTATAATTTCTGAAAATTCTTTCTCATAATTCCAGACAAGTGAAATGCAGTTTTCACTCAAAAGCAATATAATAATAGCCTAATCAAGTCGAGATGTAGTCCCGAGATTCTCAAAACTCTGAAATATGAAAATTTAAAAATTCATCATTCATCAGTGATTTAAATCTGTTTTTCCCCCTGAGTTTTAGAATCTGTTAGCTGCAATGATGCCAAGTACAGGCTGACAACATAGAGATCTAGAGATCTGGTTATTTATGAAGCTCTCAGGGGGAATACCAGGTTTCTCTATTCATCTAAACTCCACTGCAGGTAATAATAACAACTTATTAAAAACAATAAATATTAGTTTTTGAGGATAGTTCTTTAAACAATAAACTTAACAACTCGCCAAAATTTTTTCACCAATGATTCCTGATATCTTTAAAAACATGTAAGAATGAGAAATTCAAGCCATGCAATACATGTTTTAAATATAATTTTAAGCATGTGTATAATCCTAAAAATGGAATTGTAGTAACATAGAGAGACCATGGAATAAAATATTGAAATTATTAAAACTAACCAAGACTAGAAACACATCATGTTACATATTTAAATCCAGTTTAATTTGAAATATTTTTTAATAAAATTCATGATTTTTAGAAACGCCTAGATCTGGTTTATATTTAGACAAATTTATACCACTTACAAGCATATCTACAGAACAGGACATTGAGTTTTTTATTAATTCACCTAATTGAAACATTGTTTCCAGTATGACATTTGGAGTAAAATATTAAGAAATTGAATGTTGGCAAAGGAAAATTTAAGAAGGTGGTACAGAAAGTAGGTGCATCATGTGACTATGCAGAAGATTACTATGATTGGTAACCTTTTTGATAATCCTTTAGTGCATTTTTTTCTTCTTCTTCAGCAATTTCCCTTAAATATGTTAAGAAAAAAAAATCATATCTTTTTACAGTCAGATTGTTCTGTACTGAAATTAACATTTAAAATGAAATCAAGAAATGCGGTTTGATGATCAAAATGAATATGCTCTCATAATGGCAGACAAAATCCTAATGCATGTTGTAACAAGCAAAGTGGTATGAAACAGAACAAAACCAAAAAAACACCCAACAAATTTGCTGTAAATTGCAACAAGTTTCCCGTAAAAATTGTGAATGTTCACGTAATTGTCAAAACGTTTGCTTGATTAGCAAAGATTATTCTCTTTCCTATTATGAGAATCTTGTATTAATGAAAATATATCATATTTTCATATTTTGTATATTTATTGGGTTATGTCATATTTTGTATTATAATAATTGGGTTTGATTTAGTGAACTTATACATTTGTGAGTGAATAATACACTTTTGAAGGGAATTTTTATTGGCTACAAAAATACTCACAATATATATAATTCTTAATGTAGACATAAAAACCAATTTTATTCACAAAATGCTAGAATTTTTGTTTTCAAAGAGTGCAATTCTACATGTAAATTGAAAAGTGGTGCATAAAATAACTGCACTGTATTTTCAATTACAGTTAATTCAGTACTGTATTTTAAATACACGTTTACCAATGTTTAATTTCGGTTTCATACTGGTTTACCCTGCAATATTACTTTCTCAATTCCTTTTTGGGTTGTTGACTCATCTGTCATATAGCGCATGGGTTTGGCAGGTTTCCAAGAGTCCATGTTTAGTTCGTAGAAAAATGGAATGGAATTTGGAACATTTAATTCCAGTAATCCTTCTTCAGATATTCCTATGTTAGTAAGTAATAATTATGAAAAATGGCACAAACAGCAAAAAAATACAGAAAAAACAAAATAAAAACAAAATAACTTGCCTTCTATGTGTTTCATGAGGGCTCTCAAACTATTGCCATGACCTGCTATGAGGACTGTATTCCCTTCCTGGAGCTGTGGAATGATCACTTCAAACCAGTATGGTAAAAGTCTTTGGAGAACTTGCTCAAGCGTTTCAGTAAAGGGAATATTCTCTACCAATTGCTCAGGTGCTTTGTATCGATAATCATCTAAGAATTCATAGAAATACTCATGGTCACATTCCATTGGTGGAGGTGGAACTCTGTAACTTCGACGCCACAAGAGTACCTACATTTATAGAAAATTTCTATACAGTAATTAAAACTGGAAAATATTTAAAATAAAATTGAAAGCCATAAAATGGCTGGTATAATTTTTATTGACAATGCAATGCTTGGAGAACATGTTTTGAGTAGTTTTTTTTTTTTTTAATTTCAAGAAATTATATGTTCCGGGTGACTTTGTGTGATGTGATTACATTTGTATTCTGTGTTTGCCTCCTTGCTTGCATGCCATATCAAAAGAGAAGCTCTTCTTCCAGTGCCCCATTAGAAACAGTTTTCTCTTCTGGCCACAGGAGCGCTGAGAGATAGAGAGAGAGAGAGAGAGAGAGAGGTAATTACTACAAGCCTGGAAGAAAGTCTGACAGTTCCTTCTGAAAGCAATTTCAATTGTTTTTGAATTGCTTAACACCTAATTTAGCTATTAAATGAAAAATGTGTTTTTCCATAAACTCAAAAGCAAATATTTTAATTGGTCATTACATCCAACAGAAAGAAATATGCAAGAATAACTTTCCTCTCTCCCCTCCCGAAAGAAGCCATGACTGTTACTCTTTGACTAACTGGTACATTACTTGACTTTTATTCTTTTACAGTAATGTCTCTTTGTCAAGTTTTATATTGTCAACTACTGCACCTGGGATCTTTGGCCCACAGAAAAAAGTTTCTTGCTGAACCAATTGCTTGGTGAAAATTCATTACTCCACGAGACAATGCTGTTTTAATCACTGAATTGCATGGCAATAAATTACAGAGTATGAATACATTGAATTAAGGAGAAAAGAAACAGTGTTGGTTTTTGTATTAATATGGAAATAATTATTTTTGTAGTACCTACCATTTCAATAAAAGAAAAATTATGAACATTAGAGGAGTAGAGGAACATACAAAAAATATAGTATCATAATCAGAAATTCTTGAAAAATTAAATTTAATACTTTTTCACAATATTACTATTGCAAGTTACCCATCTATATTCCGTGTAAAAAAAAAAAAAAATTAAAATTTTCCAGCGAATGTGATGGATTTTGACTGAAACAAGCTGCAAACTGCCAGCATGGAGAATTCAATTGTCTAAACAGTTTGGGGGATCTCTTTGTAGCCCAGAAGGCAGTTTGAGAATAGGTGGTCAAATCTGTACTAGGGTACTAGTTCCTACACAAGGGTGTACTTTACTTCACAAATTCTGGAGATAAGTGTTATAGAAAGGTTCATTTACATTAATGATAATTTATATTTTTAAATGAGTGGCATATTCTTGTTAAGAGTATTTGCATACCTTATTAATATAAATGTATGTAACCTTTTAGTAATGAATGGGTCTAAATGGTCGTATTCAACTGTTGAAATGTTTGTTTCTGTACTAAGTGATTATGGAATTAACATGTCTTGGGTAATCTTCAGGAAATGCTTTTTTTTTTTTCTTTCTTTCTTCTTCCTTTTTTTCCCTTTTTTTTCTCTCTCTCTCTCTTTTTTTTTTTTTTTTTTCCTGCAGGATTTCTTTTCATGCTACTTATACACCCTCCCTCCTTTTCCTTCTGAGTAACGGTTGTTATTATTGCATAAACGGTCGAATCGTCAACACTTCAACATAGGGTTTAATGTCCCAACAGGCAAATATCTTAACAAAATATTAAGTCGAATCAGGAATCAATGGATGACTTAGAAAATTATCCTAGTTTTAGAGAAACAGATGAAGACTGAATTTCTGTTGCAAGTGAAGAAAGTTATGTGTATAAAAAGTCAATTAAATGCTTTTATTTTTCGTATTGAGAGCATTTATTTAAGCTTTACAGACTTTGGTAAGGCATTTGATTCTGTCAACACCTCATTACTATTACAAAAATTGAAAGTATTTGATTTATCATATTAGTTGTTGCAGTGATTTTCTAATTATCTTGTAAATAAAATTCAGTTGTTAAATATTATTTAAATTAACTATTTTGGGTTGTTTTGGTGCTATATAGAATGTCTCAGTGTTCTCATTTGGAATCATCTTTGTAACTTCTTTAACTGGTGTAGTTTCACAATTAAATTGATGTTAATCTTAACCAAAAGTATTAAAAAAATAGATGTACCTATTTAATTTTCTTTGAAAGGTAGGACTACATACTTCAATTATTTTTTAAATACCTACTGTTGTGGTTTGTCTTCTCTTTCATCCACTGAAAGGTACATGTATTGTGTGCTATGTGTTACCATCTTTTTAGTAGTTTTCCGACCAAATAATTTCTTTAAAACATAATTTTTTTTCCACCCTTTTCTACTATCCTTTTATTAAGTTGTTTGACTACTAGCCATGAGTATCTTCTTCTGTAACTGATTTAATTTAAAATGAGTTAATTGCTAATTTGCTTTAATTTCATTTGTTTTGTTATACTTCATTTCCCCTGTACCTACTAATGTTTTCATATTCCAAAAGTTTGTGTTCCATGTCAAGTTATGACATTCAGTTTTTGCATATCATTTCCAAAGAAGCCATTTAACTTACATGAAGGTTTATAAAATTTCAGAAGGATGTGTTCCTTTTCTTTGGTAGAGTTTGGTTGATTATGTACATACAAAACACTATTTTCCATTCAAAATGTATTTCTCTTTGTAGAATTTATCACAGTGTAAAAATCTAAAGAAACAAACTTCTTCAATTATTTTAATGATTAGTATTAACAAATGCCGTACTCATGCCACTTTCCAAAGTAGCAATTGAAAATTGATCAACTTGGTCCTACTTCAAAGTCATTAGTTCAATCTGTTTGTGAAAAAGTTTTGAATATTTGTATTATTATGATGTGTCACACATACCTGCTCCTCTCCATATTTGCCCGCCATTTCAGATTTACACCAACTAGTTAATGCACCATAATGTTTGGGATTTAAACGCCAGGAAACCTGAATTGGAATTTCAGGTACCTCAAGTTCTTCTAAAATAATTTTCAAGGTATCATTTGCACGAGAAAGCAATGATGTATGAGCCACATCTACTTGAAATTTCTTTTTTTTTATCATAGCAGCTGCTGCAATTGCCTGCTCTTTACCTGAATTCACAAAAAAATTTACTTAATGCTTTTACTATTTCTTTGATATTTGGCTAGTAAAGAATTAAATTTTAAAAGTTTTTCACCATTTTCAGTCAAAGGAGAATCATACCATCCGCAAAATAGGTTTTGTGCATTCCATTCACACTCTGCATTTCTCACCAAAAGAAGAATAGCTCGTTTTCTTACCTCTTCTTCATCATCTGCCATTTTACTAATGTAATAACTCTTACTTTAGAATCTAACACAGCCTGAAATTCAAAAACTTGGTTTTATCTGGGAAACATTTTCTTAAAATGTGTTGTTCTATTAAGAAGTGGAAAACATTTCACATAATCCAATATGAACATTTCAATTTTATTGAAATATTGACGCAATCAGTTTTTGGGGAGGCAGTATGTATAATATATTGCACATGCTTTGTTTCCCTTATAAAAGTCATACAGTTGGAATAAAAGTTAGCACTTTGCAAGGTTTACTCTCTAACGTTTGTGTTAAATATTTTTCTACTGAAAATGATGTAACTGTGAATTGGAAGTTAGAAGCTGATTTGATGAGCAACTCTGTTATTTGCCTTCAAACTTAACCTCAAAACTTACATATTCTTAAATAAGTAAATCAGCACATAAATAGTAATAGCAACTTAACTTTAATTTTCTCTCGGAGAATAGATTGGTAAATGTAAATTGAGTTTATTGCAACCGAGATTGTTCCAATTATAACTTAAAACACTATCGAATCTTAAAAAAAAACTTCTTAAATAAGTGTTTGTGCTGATATGTAAAAATAAAAAAAATAACAACTCTCGTCCGAAAAATAGTTTAAATTTGATGTGAAAAATCAAACCATTTTGAAAATATGTGATTACGTATTCTCATATGTTATTCACACTTCTGATGTATAAAAAAATAATTAAATTTTATAAATGGTGTGGACCTGGGCTAAAGTTTACTTACGGGGGTGATCTTCGCGATATTCGTTCTTCATTTTTTATAATCTGTTGTCAATCTATTAATTATAAGTTTTCATAAGTGGTTTTGCGGTTCTCACACACCACCAATCTTTATAAATGAGGTCTCTAAAGAAAGAGAATTTCACGGAGACGTGACGAATTGCATTTTGGCTTTAAAAATATGAACATTTGTTTAAAAAAAGGTACACAAATATTCATGTCAACAGTCAGCTATATCACAAAATAACTTCTAAACAAAGCGTTCTCGGGCTTCAATACTATAATTTTTGAGGCCAATGGCCGCGAAAGTCACCTTCACTCACTATTATCAATTTTTTACTCAACGGTTCTATAGGTTTTTGAGGGTGCTGAATCCGAAATTGATGTTTGCCACCTCAAAAAAGGCCGGCTTCACAGAAAAAAAATTAAATAACCCTAAGAAGTTCGTCCTTTTTTTAATTTTTCGCTCATATGTTCAAAACTATTCATTTTATCGAAACAATTGTTATTTACGAAATCAAAGTAAATACTTCTTTTTTATAGAATACACACATTAACCTTAAAATTCCGAAAAACACTTTCTCGCGCTAGAGCGCGCTGAAAAACACTACTTTTTGGGCCTCTGGCCAAAGCGGGGGAATAGCTCTTTCCAACCATCCTATCTCGCGGCGGCGCCCTAGTTTTTACTTTGTCTTGTTTGAAAATAGTTATTGTGAACAAATAATCAACGTCGTTAAAAGTTTAACACTCCGATACTCATAGAATAAGTAGGAACGAATTTGCTCGCCCGGAATATATGTAAATCGTTGAAACATTCAACATAAGGTAAACGGGCATTACCTATTTTTGTATGTGGAAGAAAGCCACCTTCAATCACCTTTATCAATTCTTCAATGGTAAATTGGTATTCCTTGTCACTGATTCCAAGAAAACTGAAAATGATTTGGATCGCTGCTACAACATTTGTACAGAGCCTGACTATGATTTGTGTTTCTGTCTTCTTTGGAGGCTGATGGTGCTTTAATACACATCAAATAAGCATGTGCATCGGCAGCTATCGAGTCGTTTGCTACTTCTACGCAGTATACTACAGAACGTCCAAAATAATTATTATGATTTCTCGCGAGTCATAAAACAGTTTCTCTAGCAGCTAATTTCCTCGCAGTGTATACTTTCGTTTTGAGGGAAGCTTTTTGATTTGTTTCTTCGCGATGTCCGCTGATTCCTTCTCTCAAATAAAACAATCAGTTTTGAAGACTGTCAGCCGTATATGAACGTAGTTGAAGTAATTCAGCCTCTTTATGAGCTCTCTTCACGAAAGCAGAAATATTTTTTTCTTTTCCATGTTTCCTCCTGTACATACCTTAGACTTTAATTTATGAGTTACATTTAAATAAATAAATAAATAAATAAATAAATAAATAAATAAAAACCTTACCGGCTCTCTGGCTTTGACGAAATATTCCAATCTCCTTTCTTTCACAAAAGTTGTCTGAGTTCCATCTTCCAAGGTTTCATCATAAATAGTCCACACTTTCAAGACATTATGCACACGTAATAAAACAGCAAATATTACAGTTTCATGTTATTTTACAATGAGTTCGTGATGCGAAAAATATCTTTACATTGACTGCCGACCTCGCGCCAGCGCCTAAGGCTCGGTTTTCATTCTCCACTCTGGGTCAGGACCCACGGACACATTAATTTTAGACAATGATACTTGTAACAATTGAAGAAAAATAATCATTTTAACTTGGTAAATAGACATTAATTATTGTTGAATCCATTTGAAAGTGTTAATTAAAAAATACAACGCACATACAAATACAATACAAAAACAATACACAAATACAAAACAGCATTTTGAAGATAATCTTATCTCTCCCAACAAGACAATCACAACACAATTGTGGAAGTCTTGCAATTATATTCAATCTCCCTATGTAAATTAAGGAACTAATCAATCATTAACAATCTCTGAACTGTCATTTGAAGATAGAAAAGAAAAACAGTAATTCAGAACTGAATGTCACTTATTGCTGAAGTCAATCATTTGCTGGTGCGTTGTGAAGGATAATATTTCAGGTGCAGTCACGAGCCGGTGCATGAAATACTCCGAGGAATAATTTGCATGTTATAGATTTCTAAAACTTGCTACAAGGATATGAGTTTCACGCGCGAGAAACTGAATCGCTGTCGTTTTCTTGGGAATTATACACTACTACATTGCTGTCGGAGATTTGCGAAAGTAGTCTAGGTTTGAATGGACCCCACAATGTGTTAGTAACAAAACTATCTTTTGAATTACAGCTGGAGGAGTTCAGACCAGGAAAAGGGTGAGCTGGAGATATTTTTTGTAAGAACAGGAGGTATCACTTCTCAGTAAATATCATTCTCTCTCAAATCGGTTTTCTTTCTCCATTGCAACGTTACATCTGGTAGACAGACTCAATGCATATCTTTCAATGTAACCCATATCTACACACTCTATGGTAAACTTTTTAAAATAAAACTATTTATCTTTATATTATCCATCGACAATTACATGATTATTGGCAAATCACTCATATTGATATCTTGTTAACACGTTAGTGATTGGCTAATAATGATATAACTAATATTCGTAATTGAGAAAACAAAAATCACATTTTTTAAACAGACTATACATCGGCAAATTGATATAATCGGTGTTGTCCGTTGATTCCTTACCCTCCGTTTATTCTATAGTGATACTCTATTTCTTTTTTAACCTGAAGTTTGCATTTCCAAATTGGTTCAATATTTTTGTTTAACGCCTAAAATGTCCTCATTAGTGTTATTTTTATTTTTACTTATAATTTGGCACATATAAACAAATCATATTGTTGGTAAAAGTTTGTGATGAATATGCTGTATTGAACAGAACGTGTTATCGTAATAATTTTCCTATATCCCTCTTATTTTGGTTACATAGAGCTTGGATTTACAGATACTCCACGCGAGCAAATACGACCCTCCGTGAGTATCGGAGTGTTAATAATTAAAAAATGCCAAATATTTGTTCACAATTGCTGTTTTCAAGTCTGTAAAGTGAAAGTAGAGTGCCGCCGCGAGATAGGGTGTCTGGAAAGAGCTATTCCGCATGGGTACGCGGAGGTAGTAGGGGAAAACTGGTGCTATGTCACGACCCAAGGAACAAACTCTTTAAATTAACTAAAGTAAAAGAGCTTGAATTAAATGAACAACAAAAATAAAAACGTGGTAGCCTACAATACTGCATGAATTAATGTAAGAAAGCAAACATATTTAAAATTATAGAAAGAATAGCGCAAGTCATTCGACAACTGCCAACGATCACAATCCACGATTTAAATGTTGGCGGTATTTGGAAGTCTGCACATCAATGCCCAGCTGTAAACTCACATTGTAAGTAATACACCGTTTGATATTAAACTTAAGGTGACGGTTCGCCGAGATATTCAATACGTACACATCCTGTGAGCAACATTCTCGTGTACGGAAGTGAAGTCTAACCGTACAGAATTGTTTCTAATGGTAAGAAATGGTATTTATTACTCAAAGGTGAAAATATTAGGTTTATTCTTTTTTGGCTCTTAATTGCTTTTCTTGTGGTACGTAAGAATGCAGAAAATAATCCAATATTTTTTAGTATACAAATGTTTCAATTTTCGCATTCCAGCAAGCTGGCACCCTGTCCTCCCCCCAAACCCCCTTTATTCCTCATAACAAATTCAGTTAAGTTTAATATTGAAAAGAGTAAGGTTGTACTTGCCTGATCCTGTATTTTCACATGGAAAACTTACTTGTCTTTTTCAAGAATAAAATCCTTTTCTAATATTTTTGTATCTATCAAGGTAAGCGAAAAGCTAAATACCAAGGAACTTCAAATGTTTTTAAGGATGTGTGAATTGATCGAAGAACATATCCCTATAATACTGAATAAACTTTATTGAAAATTTGTTCCCAACGTCAATTGCATTGTTTTTATTTTTGTTTAATATTGTGTAAGTACGAAGTTACATTTATATATTTTTTAATAAATGAAGACCTTTCATTAACAACTTTTCTTCTTAATGGAAAGGATAGGGAAAGGGCGGGAATTAATATGCGAGAGTTCTCGCACAGGTACGCTCATGGCAATGAATTGGGTGAACCTGGTGAATATTATGGGAAACAAAGAAAGTGGTGTCGTTAACAATGACTTTTGCTTAACAATGATCAATGTTAATTATGCGTTATATTACACCTATCTTGGTGTTGTTGTTTGGATAGACAAGTGTCTTGTAGGTTAGCTATTAATTTTAGACCTATAAATTTACTGCCGACATTATCAAAAACTTTTGAAAAACTATTACTAAATAGATTGAATAAATTCCTTACAACAGTAATGCAATTCCGGATAAACCATTTTGATTTAGATTAAACCACTCATGTACTGATCAGATTTTACGGTTAACTGAAAATATTGCTGATGGTTTTCAAACCAAAAAGCATACAATAGCAATCTTTTTAGATATTACCCAGGCATATGACAGAGTCTGGCGTAGAATTATTATGTATAAACTAAAAATAATGCGAATTCCTGATTATATCCAATAATTGATTTATGGCTTCCTTTATGAAAGATCTTTCTTTGTAAAAAAAATAAACATCTTATCAACACAACGAAATATTACAGCAGGAGTACCTCTGGGTTCTGTATTATCTCCGACACTTTTCAATATTTATATTTCCGTTATTCCTAGAATGACATAGGCCTACAGTACATTATCTCTTTTTGGTGATGATACAGCGTTATTTACATCATACGAAAATGGTTAATAGCTCGTAATTGAATACAATATGATATTAAACAAATTTTAATTTAGACTAATCAATGAAGAATAAAATTAAATCCAGCCAAGGTCAAGCTAAGATATTTACACTTCGAAGGCCTAAGATTCCCCCACATATAAATATTTATAATAGCCCTTTATATGGAATAATGTTCCTGTCAAATATTTAGGAGTACTATTAAATAAAATACTAACCTGGAAACGACACATTTGGCACCTATAAATAATTGTACACGTAGGCTCGAGTGTACACGGAACACGGCTTCCGCGGCTCGAGTTCCGGACAGCCTAGAAGTCATCAACTATAAATAATACAAATGGAAAAAGCATTGAACTATACCGATTTATTAATAGAACATATTCCTTTAAAATTGAATTTCAGATATTATTCAAATTTATAATTTTATCATCTTTAACTAATGCAAGCCCAATTTGGATCAATAAAGAAATTACAATAGAGAAATTACAAGTTGTGCAAAATCCTTAGGCAGATACTCCAAGCCACTTGGTTTGTGCCAAATTGCCAAATTCATAGATAATTACATGTTGATTCCTTTAAAAATCATATATTGAAAATATCTTAATTTTTCACTTCGGTTAATTTTTCTCCTGCTACTCTAAAATTTAATTTAGGCCGTAATGATGTAGCCCCTAACATATTATAATCCTAATTTTCAAAAGATAAATTGCATCTACCTTAATTATTAGAATTATTAATGTTGATACCCAGCGATATAATTTAATTAAAATCAAAATTTTTCAAATTAAACAATTATTTTGAACTACCAAAATTAGTTATGGTTAATGAATTTACGATTAGCGATGGTGCCAAAACCTGTAGTGACTATTAATTAAATTGTATTCAAGCTTTTGAAAGGCATTTTGGTCGAACAATAAATAAATAAATAAATAAATAAGGAAAGAAAGAAAGAAAGGAAGGAAGGAAGGAAGAAAGAAGAAAGAGAGATGCATAGTGTATTGATATATACCTCCTTAGTCTACGAAAGAAGTATCTTTTATTTTAATGGTGTAGATCGAAGGCTGAAACCTCATTAGGAAGTTGGCCACGCGTAGCGAAGCGTCAGGTGTGGCAAAGACGTGTTTGACAAAAATGTACTTAAGAATAAAATTCATTGGATAGGCCGAAGGAAGTTTTTTGATAATCGAGCCGGAGACTCATAAAGAAATTGGACCTGCGTATCCAAACGTCTAATCGCCTTACAGTCTGAAATTATAAATATGACACAATTGCACTCGCAAATATTCATTGTACATATTTACAAAATACAGGGGTTTGTTATATTGGCTAAATCAATCCACACTTATATTCTAGAATCCGTGGAAATTGGATCTACGACACAGGACGATCAAAAAACTATCACATTAGAAGCATTTGAGCTGAAGCTTGGTGAATACGACTGTAGGACGATCTAGATGTGGCGTTCCAGAGATCATTAAGGTACTATTTAATATAGGGGAAGGGGGCCGAGAACTTCCAAATTTTCTCGTAAATGTCTATGATTTTTTTCTTTAAATTTTGGGTGGATTAGAAAGAAAGTGCATTAAAAATTATGTAATTCCGAATTAAAAAAACAACTATGAAATTTTGCAAATTACAAAGATTGCATTTATTTATGAATCTGCACTAAACCTGAACAGCAGGCCTACTACGTATATACTCTTTGCCGGCAACTACTTCCCAATAGACTGCCGTCGCCCTCTAGCGGCAATTTCGTTCCCCAACACTGATGATCACTTCTATGCCTATTGCAATGTCTTTGTTCAAATCTATTCGCGATTTGCTTACTCGCAGCATCCGCCGATTAGGCTGCCGCGTCCTCCAGCGGCAATTTCCCTTCCCGATAGGGGCGACCGCCCTTTGCTGCCTCCCACGCCTTTGCCTTTCACAGGACGTTATCCAAATATCTGTGCGGTAAAACCAGAAGAACTTAGTCGCCTAATATTTGTTCTTGAGCTTTTCTGCGGACTCCTATTCAAATCTATCAATCTGCAAGGTTCGAGCTACTTCTTGAATCGGCCACCTTCGCCCTCTAGTAGCAATTCCGCTCCCCAACATACCCGACTGTTCCTTTGCCCAAATCTGTCTCCACAGTTTTGCATAAGATCCCATTCACAGAAAATTATCTGAGGTATCTGCGTGGTAAAACTGGAATAATATAGTTGTCTTATTATTTTTGACATTTCTCCATAAACTTTAGAAAAGAGACGAAAAATATTGGAATCGTCTTAACAATACAATATGGAATTTTCGGTCCTAAAATCTGAGTTTGAATTTCTTTTGGTCTGTGTCATCGCACATATGTCAGCAGAGCCGGGGCTTGACAATTTTGGGCCCGGGGCAATGCTGAAACGTAGCCCTCCTTCGAAATGTATTAAAACTGTGAAAGTCGTGTTAAGGAACTAAAGGGTTATTTTATTTAAAAAAAAGGCGTTTAAGCTATAAAAAATTTTGGAAATATATTTTAATAATAGTTTTAAGTATAGTTAAAGTATTTGGTGATCGTGTAATGAGATTTCCATGGGGAGCTTAAAACGCTAAAAAACATTGTGTTTAGTTAGTGTTTAAAAAAATCACTTGTTAAGTACATGAAATATTAAACATGCATTTCAGTAGAACCTAATTTAATGTTAGCGGCATTTGATTACACATATTTTTCCACTTCATAGATACATACAATAGTAAATGTACCCTCATTATCTGAATCATGCATGAACTGGAAAATGATTATTATTTAATAAAGTTACTTTTTTGTCATCGCCTTGCAGCCATGTTATTACTTAATTTTCAGCTTCAGCAATATTATTTGATTTTTTACTACAAATGTATAAATGATGCTAAAATTATGAATCTATTTACAAATATTGGTCTTAATAAATTAAATTAATCGTTGCAACGTAATACATCGTGGATCTTCAATTTCACTGGTAGCAATTATTGTATTTTGATCATATAAATGTATATGATCATATATGTAAAATTACGATAGCGTTTTTCACGAGACCTAATTTCTTTTTCTACAGTCCCATCACTGGATCCCTTGACTTGCGGGGCCGCGGGCGATCGTCCGGCCTGCCCACGCCGGCTCGGCACTGCACGCAAGGTGTACTAGAGCATTTCCAAAGACGGTTAATGTTGCGGTGGCGAGGAGACAAAGACAATTTTGGACCTCAAATTTGGGATGTATGTATTGAAGGATGTGTGTCATGCTTAACTGCCAGATTAGAAGCTTTTGAGCTGAATCTTTGTAAATACGCCAGGTGTAATAATCCAGTTGTGCCGTTCTGAAAATTATTAAGATATTGGGGGAAGGTACTTTACATCGGTTGTTACTCCAGAGAAAATTTTAAGGAAGTGCACAGAATTCTTAAATGATAAATGGAGGGGCTGTGAAAAGGGAACTGGAGACTAGGGTTAAATGTAATTCGAGAATACGAAGGAAAACTGTTTGAAGACAGAGTTCAAACATTATTACTTATTGAGATATAAATGCTTTTTTATTTAGCTTAGCAGCTAATCAAACGGAGTTAAACTGAAACCAAGACATGTTAACTTTCAGATGCCAGAAATAGGGAAAGCAACCAGCAGATGTGACCCGACGTCGGGATAATGATAGTTTGTGTCAACAATAGAAGTAAGACTTGAGAAGAGAATGCAAGCAAGCAAATTAGCAAAAAGGACACGCTCATTTTGATAAACAAAATAGCATACAATCTGAATATGTGGACACAGTCAAAAATTAATCGCGAATGCAAACGGCTAAGTCGTTAAAAAACTCGTCAAAGAGATAAACATATTAGCTTTAAAAGAGACCAAGAATCATTCTATACATTTATATTTCATAAATGATAGTGTCAGAAGCATTTCTGATTCATTGTTTTAATGAGAGAAAGCAAAGATATAAAACGTAAAGAAGCGATTGGTGCGAGGAGAGAATAAATATTATCGTACAATTTTAACGGTTACTAATATTAACATATCAACTCATATCCTACAAATTCTTCAGCAATCTCGTGAAAACTTCGGGACAAGAAGCGCGCAAGATTCGTATTTACAGTTTTCTAAATTTCAAAGATTTTGATAAAAATAGGACTTGTGGCAAACTATTAAACTTGCTCGATTAGAGAGAGAAAGGAAGAGAGAGAGGGAGAGAGAGAAATAGAGAGGGATAGGAGAGAGAGGGAGAGGAGAGAGGGAGAGGAGAGAGAGGGAGAGGAGAGAGAGAGGGAGAGGAGAGAGAGAGAGAGAGAGAGAGAGAGAGAGAGAGAGAGAGAGAGAGAGAGAGAGAGAGAGAATCCCATTTGCGATCGAGAAAATCTTTACGAATGTTTTCTTTCTCATATTCATGCTATAGAGATTTGTATGCAATGCTACAAAAAGTGTATGTCGAGATTTGACTGAAAATATATCTTTTTTGGGATCCCTTTCAACAAAAAAGTGTTTTTGAACACGCCCTGATCGCAAAGATTTGAGGTGCCTTAATATGAATAAAAATATGTAATTTTGCACAAAATTGGCGAAATTTGTTGACGCGAGATGCATTAGTTAACATTAAATAAGGATAACATACAAATCATGGTCTTCACCATAACCAGTTTGTTCGGATGTATTAGTGTGAGGGCAATAAAATCAGCATTTATGCAACAATTAGTGTTACTATCACAACAATAATTAGTACGTTTCCTGGAAAATGTAAATTACTCGTGTTCAATCCTAAAGCGTTCTGCCATCTATTAAGTCATGGACATTAATTCGTCTTTGGAGGATATTTCTGAAGAGATGGGAGAGGTGGATAGTTGCAACGCGAGCTGCGAATGCCTCGTTTGCAAGACTCTTCAGGAATCTTTGAGTGAACGGTACGTGTGACGTACTGTTCGATTAGATATGTAAATTGCTCACAACTAATTAGAAATGTTTCTTTACGTATGAACATATAATCTATTTATAAATAAAAGGGAATAGGCGTATGTCTGTTGCTTATAGACTCAAAAACTACTCGACCATTTTCGCTGAAATTTTTACACTTTGTTCTTATTATTATCAGAAGTATTTAAAGAGTGGTTTGAATCCAATCGGATATGTGGGGGCGTTGAGTGTGCAAAGTTAATTGATGATGTGGGCTGTACGCCGTTCCCTGAGACTCTGCTTGAAGTGCGTTCTAGGGATATATTTTTGAACTCACGCTTCGCTTCGACTCAATATCGAAAAACATTGTAGTTGCGATCTAGAAGGCAGGAAATCTGAACCAAATTCTGGCTGTGCACACCATTATTCGAATATTTGATTCTTGAAGTGCAGTTAATATGTAGTTAATTTTCATTGAATAAATAGAACGTGAATTGTATTTCTGTAATTCACTGTAATAGCAAAGTATTGAGGGGTCCGCCAGTTAGAAATAATCTAAATGATGTAGGTACGTAATTTCTCATCGGTGAAGAACCCCCATATTTATTGTGGCTTTCTCGAGATTCCCAGGTATCCTGAAAGCGTGTGCTGTTTACTTCTAGATAAATATTGTGATTCTTTTTGCCAACTGTCAGATGCAATGTAAATTTCTATTTGATGTAATACCTTGATGTTTGTCCCTCTTCCACATGTTTTAGGTATCATTTTTCAAAAATTGAGAAATTCTCGCATAATTTTGAGTGAACTATAGCCATTTAAAAATATTTTCTCTCAAAAACTGCTTAAAAATGTTTCTCTAAATTTTCGCCTCGTATGTATCAAAGAACGGTAAAAAATGGTGCCGATCCTATTATCGGCAAACTCTCTGAAATGCTCTGCTGCAACTGCTCTGCTCGAAAATTGCAAAAAATTGCAACATGGCAAATGAGCAATATTAAGTGTAAATATTTTCCATTGCTTTAAATCTATTCTAAAACATTAAATCTTTGTAAATTTCTAGCACAATTTCTTGAATAAACGAATAGTTGTAGAGTAATTTCTGCTTGAAGGTGATGCAATTTATTAAAAAAAAACATTTTCTCAAAACAGGCTCTAAATTATTCTTAAATTTTATTACGCGTAGAATAAGACCGCTTAAAAGAATGGCGCAGGTCTAGTTTTCGTTGAACTCTGAACTTTCAAAAATTGCAAAAGGTAGAAATGATGCGAGAAAGTATGTGATGTTGTAGCACCACTAGTTTGCCTCTGAATCATCTACGATTGTGGTGTGGTTCTGGATTGATTATTTCGTGGATTCTGGTGCATAAATTGCTACGGTGATTAGTCTCGAACGTGTTGTGTTTCTACGAATATCGTAGAATATTGTTCAGTTCTCCCGCTGGGTGGAGAGATCCGGCGACTACACGTCGTCTTGCCTGGTTTTCCCCAATTAGGTATTTCCCCTCCGGCTGGACACCGTCGCAGTTGGGACAACTTTGAAGCTACCGACTGGTCTCTGGACATATGTAGTAGTATAGTGGATAAGCGTGTAATTGTGTGTAAGGGATGGGGGATAAAGTAAAGGAAAGTCCATGGTGGTTTGTTGGGGTACAGCTCAGACATTCGCCTGGTGTTAGCCGATAGAATTGTCTTCCAGAGAGCGCTTGAATTCGATCTAGCTGTTGATCTAGGTCGAAAATCCTGCCATCGAACCCGAACCGTAGAACTACCCGAACTAAGACACTACAGTGACAACAGTTGATACCCTGAGCCATCTAAGCTGCCTTTTTTGTTCTTCTGGCAGCAGATCGTCATCAATGTCGTTTTGTGTTTCATATGCTATTATGGATGGGAAGAAGTATATCGTTCTGATTCATGTTGGAAGTCGGTAGTTGGCGGCATCAGTTCCCTTCTTCCAATCTTTGATGATACGACGTCTGTCTAGGATTCGTCCATTGTCGGGATACGCATACTTGAAGTAGCATCCATCTGCTGAGTTGCAGCTTGTTGAAGCGGAACTGCGGTTCCGGCGAAACAGTTTGGGAGGTGAAGCTTACGATTTTCTTCCCCGTGGCCGTTAACCTTGTTTCAACGACTGGATGAATTCCTCTATGGTCTTGACTTCGAGATGGTATTGCTTGACACACAGCAGTTAACGCGCAGCTAAATAATAAATCTATTACTATAATTATTCCTCTAATTCGAGACCAAGGATGTTATGAGTTGGTTCATTATAAAGTCTTCTCCGGGTTCAACCAGCTTCCTTAGGAGCAGATGTAGGGACTGTCGATGCGTCTACAATACTTTGTAGAAAATGTGGACTCTTCCCAGTAAAGCAATGTCTTAAACTTCCCAAGCTCTAACACGAATGTATTGTCGTTGTTGTCGTCGTGATGGGCACGTGCAGGCGCGTGCGGTCGCCGCTGTGGGCGCGCAAGGAGCTGCGCGAGTCGCTGGAGGAGGCGGAGCGTCTGCGCCAGTGGGTGCTGCGCCAGCGCCTGCGCCCCTGCGCCTGCCGCCGCGCCTTCTCCTTCCTGCACGCGCACTCGTGCCGCCGCCTCGGCGTCTCGGCGCACCTGCGCGCCGCCATCCGGCGGGACCTGCTGCGCCTCGAGGAGCACTTCCTCAAGGCGCAGCTCCAGCCGCGTTTCGAGTAGAACCCGCAGCCTGCGCACTCACTCAGCGAGCGAACCCACCTGGAAACTAAGGATTGAAGGGAAACGAGTTGAGATCGATGGCAGAAAGTTGGTAACAGAACAGAACCTCTTCACCAAGACCCGAGTGGGCTACAGAATGGAGGAAAGCGACTTGCGCTTGATATGAGTTTAGTAATTTCGAGGAAGATGTGATGCTCCTCGAGCAACTCTCCCTGAAAGTGCAGCGCGGGGAACTTTGAGTAGACGCCGGCACATGAAATACTATCAGATTGAACGGAAAGAATTTGAAAATTAACAGAAAGAGAATGTAAGTAAACGACATGAGCTTGATGTGAGTTTGATTATTTAGAGGAAGAACTGAAGCGACTTGGAAAGATCTTTCTGAAGAAGTGCCGGATGGGTGTCGAGTATTTGCAGGGGGGTGGATAAAAGAGTTCAGCACGGCGATGCCGGGGTTGTACGTCGTGCACTGTTGTATCGGAACGGCCTCAACGGCGGACTTGTAATTAAAAATTGTAATTAAAATACAATGTGAAGCTGATGATTACTTATGTCGTTATTAACAAAAGAATCTTAGGTATTCTGTTCTGACAGTGTCTTGACCAGGGATGATTGCACCCAACAAAAGCTCAAAATACAGGTCAAAAGAAAAGTATTAATTCGAGCTATGATTAATATTGCAAATAGTTTTGGAACTAACGGGTATCTATCATGTAATCTAGAAGGTAAGTAATCTAAAGATCAAAATGTACCAACATTGATGCAGACGTTTAATAATAAAAGAGTAAAGATTTTCAATTTATGCTTGCTAATTCATGAAGTGTTTTCTGACTTACCATACAAACAAGCATGAAAGGGAAGCGAGACATTTCAAATGGACAGAGGAGGTTTTTATGTACCTCACCCCCCCCCCGACAAAGTACCTCTTTGGATCTCTTACAAAGACACGCGAATGACTTTATATAATTGAAATGAAATTGATTGAATTGATATGAATATGATTGAATTAAAATTATTTTCTATGATTGAGGCAATTTCTCAAATAGACAATTACAATATTGCCAGAGTTCGGATATTTAGGCTCTTAAGTTTTCTATTTTAGGCATCAAAAACATTGATGTCTAAATATTGCTACAAATTTCCTTAAAAAAGTTAATCTAATAGTTGTTTTGTTTGAACATTGCTATTTACGCTGTAGTTTGGTCTACATGTAGTAAGTTTACTCTATTATTTAAGCAATTAGCTTTAAATTAATGTATCCGTGGTTGTGGAATAAGCAAGTTTTAAAATCTGGTTGATTGGCATTCAACATAACCACATTAATAGTACGCGCATCACAACATAGTATACACTTAGACGCTTGTCATCTCTGCTGTCAACTTAACTGATGTGATGATACTAGCGAAACAGAGTAAAAAAGTCAACCAGAAGAATTTAAAGAATTGTAATTTTTTTAGTTCTGATTAGTAATCTACATATATGCTAAAGTTGCTTTTTTTGAATTTTCATTTGGACATTCCACGAAAATAGTTTTTCTGAATTTCGACATTTATTAATTTTCTTAACAAGACCAAAGCCCTGAATTTAGGCAAAATCTCTTTTTGTTATTGTTACTATTTTATGACTTTTAATAATAGGAATAACTTAATTGTACTTCTGGAGTGTTTAATAGATTTTCATTTTGCGTATTTTAGATTCTGATGCCAATTTTTGTCATTTTCTGCCTTTTATGTAATTATTTCGTTTTTTTTTCTCCTGGAATCTATCTCGATGAAGGTGGACTCTCACGATAAAAACATGCACTACACTTAGGAAACTATCGATCTTAGCAGTCGATGGTGCTGTCCCGGGCCTCTGCGCCCGCGGCAAGTGGATCGCTTTCTTCGAAAATATTCACTTGGGGAAATTCTTTTTTCAGACGAGCAACTGGAGGCTTTGATCGTCTTCGCCAAGCAAAACAACGCGACATTTCTCAGACATAACCTTCCCGTAAATAATGCTCGCCTTCCTACGACACTATCAATGGATCACAACGGTACATTAGGCTGGTTCCCCTTCACTGCTCGCGTGCCGACGTCACCGGTGACAACACTCGCACTTTCAGTCATCGAACGGTCTTCGGCTGCTCAACAACTTGTCGCGAAGACTTCGAGTGTGACTGTTGTTGCCGATGACCGTGCGTCCATCTACTCTTCAGATTAGGTGAATGTTTTCATAATGACTGATTTTGGTACAAAGAAAATAGTTGAGCAGCTTCACAGGAAAAAAGCTTGAATATTTGAGTTTTAGCAAGACATACAAACGAAAGAATTAATACTCGCAGCGGAAATTTGCCGTCAATCATGATTTAGTAAAATGTGAAATTATGAGTTTTATTAAATTCTTAAACAACAGGCTAAAACCCATTATCTATACTATATCAAGGCTCTACGAAAAGCATTCGCAAAACCTCAAAATTTTAAAACTACATATAACCTAAAATGTAGAAAAGTTTTTATTGAACAATTTTGCATTTTCTAATGTAATCGTTTGTAATAGTAGAAAACAAAAATAGTGATATCCTCTGGGATTTCAAGTCATACAAACTGTTTTGGCACGAATAGAGCAAAGTGGGCTAATATTGTTTAACCCCGATTTTGATTCAATGATTATAGCAAATGAACATTTTTGCTTGGAGTGATAAAATAATGCAGTTGCTTGCTGTTTTTTGTACCTTTTGGCACTTCCAAATCAAAAAACTGTGAGATTTCCAGGTACAGTTATAGTAAACATATTGCATTTTGTCTTTTAAATCACATAATCTTTAATAAGGTTTCATAAGATATTAGATACCGCGAAAAGTCGATATCCTGCGGCTTGAAAATGTTTTGTTTGATTCAACACAATTATCACAGAAATATGTTTCATACCCTAAGAAAAAACTGAATTGATGAATTCTGGTTTTTCATAATTAATACCACAAGCGCTTTCGGGAGTCTTGCATTTATCAAAAAATCGTAAAGAACTTGTGGTGTGCAGTGTGACTACTTCGCGAATACATCTATATCTGTACTTTAATGTATAAAGAGGCAAGAGCGTTGAGTTACAGAGCGATAATCTCTTAATATGCTGAACCAGTATCAATGAAACATTTGTGCTAGATTTCTTTGAAGGTTAGGAGTAGTAGAGGGTATGATTTACAACCATAAACCTCAATGGATTTACAAAATAATTACTTTTTCCGCCTAGTATTACATCACATACTCAAGAGTGAATAATACGCATTAGTTTAGCTCATAGCAGCACTACAGAGATCTACCATTGAGTTCTACGGTTGAGATCTACGACTGAGTACATTAATGCTCAGAATTGTCTATTTATTCGTATTAGAAAGGAGAGGACTGTTTGTTTATTTCTACGAGTACATTCAATAGTCTAAACAGGAATGTCCATACTTAAGTATGATGAGAATGACATTCCTGTAACTTGAATATTTATTTTAATTGGATCTAGGTGTGAATGTATTAAGTATATAAGAGATATGAAATGATAGGCAACATGTCATTTTGCTTCATCTTCTTCTTCTGCACTTCAAGGGTTAGGTTCAAGAACCTGTTCCGGTGTCCACTTCCTTCTGGGCCTTCCTACATCTCTTCTCCCTCTGCATCTGTAGTTCACTGCGAGTGCTGGTAGTCTGCTGTCGGGCATTCGTATGAGATGTTCATACCATCTTTTCTGATTTCTTTCCAGTTTCTCCAGCAGTGGTTCGACCCCCAGTTTATTTATTATCTCTGTACTTTTCTTTTTATCTTGGATATTATAACCAGAGTCCTTCTTAGAAATTTCATTTCAGCTGTCTTGATTTTAGAGTTATCTTTTTTTTTATGTTACTCTCGATTCATCTCCATACATTAACACTGGCATAGCTACTGTGTTGAAGAATTTTATTCTTGTTTTTATCCTAGTTTTTATTTTTAGATGTCTGTGTATTGTGCCGCATATATTTCTAAATTTATTTAATTTTTTATCTAAATCTATATCTCTTTCAAACATCAAATGTGGCAACCTAGATATTTGAAGTATTTTACCTGTTCTATACTCTTTCCTTCTATCACAATCTTTGTTCTCACTGGGTATTTTCCTTATACGCCATAGTTTTAGTTTTTCTTTGGATATTTTAAAACCATATTCTATTGCAGTTTGATTTAATTTATATACTGCCATTTGCATTTTGTCTTCAGTGTCCTGTATTATCACTTTGTCATCTGCATATAAAATAGAATTTAAAAATATTTTTCTAAAATAGATCTCTCGATCTATATTCAATTTCCATGTTCTAAACATGTCGTCCATGTATTTATTGAAAAATGTCGGTGATATGCAACAGCCCTGTCGTACACCTGTGTTGGTGGGAATCTCTTCTGTCAATTTTCCTTTTATAACCAACTGAATACTCGTTGTTTCATATAGTTCTTTTATCACCTCTATCAAGTGTTTTGGGTACCCCCTGCTTTCCATTATGTTCCACAGAAGGCTCCTATTGACATTATCAAACGCTTATACAATATTCACGAATGTTAGGTGGTTTTCACAGTTGTGTTCACGTCTTTCTTCTATTATACTTTTTAATGTGAAAATGGCATCAGCAGTCGATCTGCCTTTTCGAAATCCCATTTGTTCTTCTGATATAAGGTGGTCTGCTATTATTTTTAATCTTTCATTTATTATTCTCGCATAGGTCGTATATGTTGTATCCAATAGACTTATTCCTCTGTAATTGTCTCCTCGGTTACCTTTCTTATAAAGTGAGATTACTTTTGCTTTTTGCCATTCTTTAGGAGTTTGTTTATTTCTCCAGCACATATTAAAGAAATGAAGCAGACGTAGATGAAATAACATTCCGGAGTATTTTAGTAGTTCTGTGTTCATGCCATTCATACCAGGTGCTTTTCGATTTTTTACATTAAGTGCTTCATGTAGTTCATCTATCGTTAGGTCATCTGTATTTGTAGTTGTGTATGTTTTTATTATTTCACATTTTTCATCGTGCCATAATGCTTTATAATGTTTCACTCATCTTTCCTTTTCAATTGCATTAATATGTATATTCTCTCTTTCATTACTATTCAATATTTTTATTACTTTGTAGGCTAATGTTTGTCTCCCCTATATATCATGTTCTATTCTTTCAATTCCCATGAATCGGCGTGAGCTTTTCTAATAATTGTTTTTACTTTGTTTCTAGCTTTTTTGTATTCCTTGTGATTTTCAGTAGGGTTGTCAAGGTAAATTTCGTATCTCTCCTGTTTAAGCTTAACAATTTTTTCGATATCATCATTCCAAATTTTCAAACCTTTTCTTTTTTGAAATTTCTTTTTCCGTCCTACTGCTTCATCTGCGGATTCCTTTATTATTTGATGTATGTTTTGCCATTCTTTTTCTATTTCCTCCTCTGTGATAAGGTTTTGAAGATTTTTATTTATTTTATTTTGATATAGGTTTCTCACGCTTTCGTCTTCTAAGAGGTATACTTTGTATACTTCTTCTTTATCATTCATTATGAATCTTGAATTATTTTTCACCCATCTTTTTAATAATTTTATACGGGATATTACTAGAAACTGATCAGAGTTTATGTCGCAGCTTCTTTTAACTGTTGTATCTTCTATTAATTTTGATATTCTTTGATTTCCAATTACATAATCATTAATGGGTCTACTACCTCGTGCTGACCATGTATATTTATTTCTTTTTAGTCTTTTTTTCTTGGGGGAAAATTTTTCTTATCTTCATTGGGGAAAATCTATACTTTTAATATTTTAGATGTAGGAAGACTCCGAAAAAAATTTGACCTTTTGCAATCTATGAAAAATCAGGGTTTTTAACGAACATTAGACCTTCACCATTCTCTTAAACGTCCATCACACTAGCAAAAAATGGAGCCTCTTTTTAAAAGGAAATATGTCTCAGCAGATGTATGTAAAATATCCCCAAAATTAAAATATTGGTTTCAAATTCAAGGGGCCGGATCATCAACCAGATCGATTCGGAAATATCAATTTTGGAGAAAATCGGCTGAGCAGTTTAGCCGCTAGCTTTGTTCACAGACGGACAGACACATTTTGCCACATAAATTCTGGCTACACCACGTTTTAGAGGATTTCACCCCTAAATTTAGCAACTGAATTTATTGACTTTTTCGCTACAAGGGTCCTGTAATAGTTTTTCTGAAAAATTCGCCTTTTTTCGCGCAGCATTACGTAACTTTTTTTCTATTACGTAAAAATATTTTTTTTGATTACCATTAAAACAAATAAAAATGTATCGCAGCAAGAGCTATGTTTAGCCTGCATCATTATACATATCTGTAATATTACTCATTCGACCATAACATTTTGATTACAAAACTATGTACCGATCACTCTCGACTCACAGTTGGACATTTATATAGTATCCTTAGGATGGGGAAATATAACTAGAGAAGATTTTTATGCCATAAAAATTCGAAATATGTTTTATAAATATGCATTTTAATATGCAATTAAAATTAACAATATTTCATTCACTGTGTAAACATTTATTTTCAAAATGCAGAAGAAGCATGCTTGGGATGAGAATATATATGTGTATGTATATCTGCAAACATAATACAATCTACCTTACTAAGCAGAAATAATTGAAGTAAATATTCACCAATATTTTCATCTGTAAATAAGTGAAGAAGAAAAACACATGGAAACAGAGGCAACCTCTTTCGAATTAATGAACGTTCACAAATAAAATGATTCTGAGAAAATATTGAACGTTTTAGAGAAAACTCTGTTTTAATTAAATATGCAAAATATACTCATATAACTACATGACTATACAGCAACAGGAAAAATAGAACAAATATGCGCAAACACATTAATACATCGCATGCAATTCCAACAAAATGAAAAGAAATTTCACTTCTCTATGCCCTGAAGCAACAGATAAAAATATGCAAAATCCTAAAACTCCGCTCCCTAATAATAACTAAGGGGCGGATTTTGACGACCTAAAATCCATGATCCAAATATGATCAATAAAATACCCTTAAAATGTTTTTAAAATGTTCTAGAAGCAAATGAATTGGTGCAAACAAAAAGGTTCATTGTCATGTTTTGCCGGTTTGGAGTAAACGGCGAGTAACGTTGAACGATTTTTTCTTTTAAGGTCAAACTTTTTGGGGAAATAATTTAGATTAAGCAGACGTTGGTGAAATAGTAAAAAATATAATTTGCATTTGTGACTGAATATTGAATTTTTTTATTCTTTGCATTTGTGCAATATTATGCAATAGTGAATATAAGACAAGTAGTTAACTGCTTGCATAAAAGCTTAGAAAAATAACTCATAATAATTTTAACATTGGTAAAATCAAACATTGGTAACACAAACATTGCTAAAATAAAATAAATTTGAACACAATACGTTATCCCTCAAAACAGCACATAACATTTATACTTTATCTTCCTCCTATCGCGGCTTGTTTTGTAATACAACCTGTCGCACGTTGTACTCGCCACAAAAGCTTTGTACTCCTTATAACATTCACTTAAAATCTGCCAAAAATGCATATTGTCGGCAACAAGCGGCCAAGCATCCAATGTCACCAAAAGAGATAAGGCACTAGCAGAACGACCTTACAAAAGATGTTATCTTCGCGAAAGGTTGTCCAAAAGCATCAATCGCATTGTTGTATCACGTTGTAAGGTATCTTACATCGTGGTTATACGCAGTAACAGCAAGCTGAATGCAAACTTATGCGCACCTTTGCAGGTATGCAAAATCCAAAAATCCGTTTTTAAAATTACAATTATAAGCAGAAACTAGATTCAAATAATTTAACTCTTACAAAAAACTTCACTTTTAAACCAAAAAATCACAAAAAAACAGTCAAAGTAGGGCGCCAAACAGTACTAAACAGCTACTCAATAAAAAATATTACGTAGAACCTTTTTGCTAGTTCGTCAAAATTTGAACCTCCAGGACATCGAACGAAGTTTTCTTCGATTCCAATGACGTAAAATGTTTCATGTAATTAAGAACAAAAAGAAAATGTTTAAAAAAGAATAACAAGAAAACAGAAAGAAATCTGATAAAAAGAAAACGTAGAAGCAGCTTGAGATCGGCTCTCTTCAGTTCTGGACTGTATTGTTTGCATGAAAGTGAAAGGTTAATTTGTAAATAGATATGCGTTTATATTCAAATTCTATCTATTCACATCTGCATCATAGACTGAAAAATATAATACCCTAATCCTTTGCTGTTTTGCAGCTTTGGAATTAACTATGTTAATAACAAATTATTACTATTTTTTAATTGAAAACCACGAAGTATTCATTAAATATTAAATTTAATACTTTAATTTTGTTAAAAGCATAGTATGATGAATAATTTACCTTGTTTATAATTTATATTATCTTTCTGCTTACATACAAATTCGTAAATACCTCCCAACCCCACACAATTCTCTGGATACGCCCCTGATAGATACCATTACCTTTTATTTAAATCAATAATAACGAAACTTGTTTGAGAACAAAAGTACTATTGTTTTCTAAACAAAACCCTTTAATGCTTTAAATATAAATATTTTTGAAATTACGAAAGTGTCTCAGGCTTGAATGAAAATCAGAACTTTACCAAACTCATAAATGCACTTTCTTCCAGAAAATGTTGAAAATTTGACAGGGACTACTAATGAACTCTACCCCGCCCCAGAAATTAAAATATCTTAATGATATCGGGAAGATCCCGCAGTTAGATCTTTCTCCCGCCAAATTTACAAAGATTCATCTCAAGAGTTTCTAATATGACAGATTTATTCGTGACTTACACGTGCATACACTCATCCCGGTTTTCGGGGACAAAATTGCGAGTATCTCTTCTCCGCCTGCACCAATCTTAAGGCTAAATGTACCGACAACTAGTACAATTTGTGGCCACCACGTGGCAGCACCAAAATAGAGAGCGTAGGCTTCCGCGGCCGGAGTCAGTATTTACTAGGCTGTCCGGGTGACGCCGCGTCCATGGCGAAGGTGCCGACGTTTCGGTCGCCATTCTGCGACCTTCCTCAGGGCGTATTGCGCGGAGATGTGCTGCGCACGAGTTTAAATGGGGTAAGTTTCTCCTCACCCGAGTGCCGGTTGGCTGGATGGTCGGCCAATGCGGAGAGAGCACCGGCCAATCAGGGGCGGGCTCTCCGCAAGGTGAGAGGAGGCGCTCCGTCCATAGTCGGACGTTGCGGAACAACTAGGACCGCGTCCGGTCGAGATCGGACGTCCTGGTAAAATAGGTGTTTCCAGGCATCGTGTAGACGTATGCCTTGGTCAGCAGTAAAGTTAAAGGGGTGTTTGATGATTTCCACCGCCTCTTTTACCCTCCTCGTGCCCCAGCGGTCTTCTCTGGCTAAGAGGCGTGTGTCATCAAATAAAATAGCGTGGCCAGTTTTCCATGCGTGCAGGGCTACGGCCGATTTATTCGTATTATTGTATTTATAATTACGAATATGTTCCCGGAGGCGTTCCTCTACGGTACGTCCCGTCTCGCCAATGTAACTATGGCCGCAGCTGCATGGGATCTCGTATACCCCCGATGACATAAGGGGAGGGACGCGATCTTTCACGCGTACAAGCTTTTGCCCGAGTTTTTCCTGGGCTTTGTAGGCCGTCTTTATATCAAAGCGGCTCAGAAGCTTGCCAATCTTGTCTGTGACACCGCGTATATATACTCTGCCATATTTGACAACGGAAGATCTTAGAGCAAGGTTGTGTGATAACAGAAGACCTTAGGAGTAAAATATATCTAAAATAAGATGTGCGGAGATGGAATAATGCTGATATTTACATAATTAGTTCCTTTTTTTAAAAAAATAGTTCCAAATCGGAATCGATATTTTGAGTAATGCCTCAAACAATTTTAAAGATGGTATTCGAAGGAAGACAGAAATATGTGAAAAAGATAGTTATGTGTTACTATTACAGACCGTTTACCTCGGTCTGTAATAGTAGTATAAAATCTCTAGTTTGATATTCGTAGAAAAATAGATTGAGATGCAAAGTGACGAACGCATAAACCGAGTGTGTGGCTTGCGTGTCCCGCAAGTCTTGCCTCGTCCGTCGGGGCTGGCCGCACGCCGCCGGGCCTGGCGGCGCCGCCGCGCTGACAGAGGGCCCACAACAAACGGGTGGGTGACGCAACGGCGCAGAAGGGGAAGGGGGGCGAGGTGTTTTCGTAAATTTCACTTTACGACGCTCCTATTCGTCCGATTTGCATGATTGTCACGGCGTTGGATTCAGGAAGCATGTCGTCATCGCGCTATAAGCCCACATTTTTTAATTTGTTCTCGGAAGTTTGAGAACTAATTTCAAATTCGCGTTTTTGCTAGATTTTTGGAAAAAGGTCATCGTATCGTAAATTTTATTTTAAAAAGGCGTCAAATGCCGTTTACAGATCGAAAATCGGACCATTGGTTCAGACGTAATCAGTAAAGTAAATTCTCCTCTGATAGTGCTGCGATCTATTGAAATTTCCTACAAGTATTTTTTGGTGCATTTAGCCGTCTCTGGAAGTTGACATCTGTGCAGAATCAGTTACAGCTTAAAAGAACCTTAAATACTAAGTTAAGGACCGAACATTATGTCGCTGTTTGTTCAATTTTTTTAAGTACCAACAAGAATTTCGGTCAGATGATTGCTCAACGTCTGGGATATTATGCAGTGTACGCATTTCAATGCTCTCTATTTTCAAGGAAACTCGGCCAAGTCTCTCATTAGATTTTGAATCGTTTTGGAACTTCCCGACTCTCGTAGGGGAAAGTGTTGTACCTCTTACCTGTTGTAACTTTAATCACTCTTTTCCAGAGTGCGTATTGCTGACTATTCCACTCGTGAAATTAAAAAGCAATAGTGTTTAACTACACATACAAAATGTTTCAATCAGGGCGGCTTATCTGAAAAAGTTTATGGTTTTTTCTTTCCGATTTTTCTTACCACGTCTCCCTTCTGGCCAATCATAAACTGAGACTCATCTATTTTAGGAGGCGGTATACATTCTCGCTTGGTGAGTCGGGAATTTATCAATAATTATAAATTATTCTTATAATTCCAGAAATTGGTATTTCTAGTTTATACTCCTGTCCCTAGAGCTGCTGAAAGTCTAAGTTAGAGAATTTAATTATTTTAAAATTAGCTTCAGATTTGCCCGGTTTGTATTTCATGTGCTTTGTTCTGTTTAGCCATTTTTTCACAGTTTCTGTAAATTTTATTGCTGGTGTGCATCATACATGCATATTACATTGCTAGTTTAATGAATAACTGATTATTATAATTTGTGTGAAGGGATCAAAGGTTCAACTACCCTTGGTCAGAGGTACAACATAGTGTTGTATATTTGACCAATTTGTTTTCTTTCAAAAATTAATTTCAATCATTTTAAAATTAATTTTATATCATGGGAAGATACTATTTTATAAACATTGAGATGCTTATTTTAAAACCATAAACAAGTTAATAAATATAAAACTGAAGGGGAAAAATATGAAAAGTGGTACAAGATAGGACACCTTTCCTATAGATTATAGCAAATATGTGGAACGCAAGGCATATATCTTGGTTCACAAGATAGTTTTCCTTCATGATTTACCTCATAAAGCTCTGGAAATATGAAAGAGTTCTACATTTTTCGATTCTGAGTTATTCTGGGTTTAACATGTTGAAATGAAATAAAATAAGATTATTCTCGAGAGTTGCATGATATCAGAAAGATTAATATTAAATGTATTAATTAAACAATAGTTTAAAAATATAAAATCCTTAAATACAAGAATTTGGAAACAGGCGGGTGTGGAGCGTAACACTATACAACACTATCGCTACAACACGTAGCGACAATCATCCTAGCTCTGAGATTAGTTCCGCAAAATTTATGTAAGGTCTTGTACAAAGCCCCAGGCCACTCCACAGTGAAGGAAGTAGCTGCGTGTTTGGAAGTAGCCTACATTCTGAGCAAAGTAGTGTAGGATCACAAGGAACCCGTGTGTGGACATCATTTCACGTACCCCAACTGCAAACTGCACCCGTTCTGGCGTGGGTGCTCTGCACTCCACAGATGTTCTTCCAAAGATGCGAGAGCCTAGCAAGGCTCGATGGGCATTTTATGGACAAAGCCTAGTGACATCTAATGACTATGAACCTCACTGAAAATTGTTTCTGTATGCACACAACAGTATAAATTAATTTAGATACGTGTTCACGTCATTGTATTTTTGAAGTAAGAAGGTCATAAATGCTAATGACACTAAAATATTGAACAAAAAATAATTGTTCTCTTCAGCATTTTTCTAAGGATGATGGTGTTATAATTAATGTATTTGTAATTTAATTTATTACTTCATAATTTTTTAAATTAATGTTTGTGTCAATTTTTTTCTTCAGCTGAGATTTGATCAACAAGGGCAACACATCTGCAACTTCATTGAATTTCAAACACTCGCCAAATAGGCTCAGGTGGAATCAGATTTTCATACCACGACAGCAGGCACACGAAATACCGTACAGAATTTCCGTCAACTGCGAAAGGATAATGATTTGCTCAAGTGAAGAGGATTGCGTCAGTTATATCATCAGTTGATATTTGCAGAGGTGGGCGGCTTACGTAGGATGCCTCACATGCTGTACTTTTGAAGGCAGGTAAAAGAATCATCCTCGTACCGGCTCAAGTAAAGACATTTTAATATTAAAACAACTTTTTAAATGTAATTATTATATTACTATATGTAGTGTTGACGAGAGTGGCATCTACAAAACGTTTTTACTGAGGAACCAACATAAGAACAGTAATCAAAGTAAATGCGATGGGCACCGAGTATCGTGTCACGTACAGTAGATCTTAATCCTTGAAGATTAATAATATAAAAATAATAAATTGGAACAATTTTCACATACCACACTATGTAAATGAATGTTTTAAAAGTGAAAATAACTAAATACTGACACCCACTCCGCATGTTCATGTCAATGTGCTAGATCAGTGTTCTAAACAATCCTTTCCTCACCATACGAGTGGGAGTATCTTCCATAATGTAATAAAACATCCAAGCAGGTTTCATTTTATAGATTTCGGCATAAGAAACATAACTCGTGTTCTATATGGGACTTGAAAACCTGCTTATAAGGGTCTAAGGCGCAGAGAGGGAAATATGTGCTGAGTTGCCTGTGCGTTTACACTTGTCATTTCAACAAAAACAGCAAACTTTTATTTTTAGTTCTAAATATTTTTGATACAGAACTGGGGGGTTATATTCTTTTCAGCAGAAGCACACTTATGGGATTTTTCAACTATGATTTAACGTATATGTTAAAAATAACCTAATCTTCTTAAGCGTATCATACAGAGAAGATAGTAATAAAGAATAGTACTTGACTCCATCGTCATAATGTGTGTAATGTTTCGCTTTTCGGTGCCGCAGATCTGCAAGGCGACCTGGCCTGACGTCGTTGCACGCACTCAGCATCTTGTTCAAGTTGACAACACGCGTCACACACAGCTGCAGATGACTTGCCATCGACACAGACAACGTTCACTCCGCCTGCCTCGCAGAACTCTTCCTCATACATCCTCAAGGTCGGAGGTTCACATACCACAGGATTTATTTGTGGCGAAATAAATTGCACTCTTGATCACAGACGGATTCGGAAAGTGTTTCGGGAGCAGGGGACAATTTGATTTCGAAACGTCGTTCCACAGTTTTTTGAAATAATTTTAAGGAATTATGAATTGAAATAAAAAGTGTATTAATAACGGCAATAATATTTTGCATTGCAATGCAGTGCAATTGAAATGCGTCAATTATTTTGAACAAATTGAGAAAAACATATTCAACCAAAAAATAATGGCATAAATTGGCATAGATAATGGCATGGGTACATGGCCCTGTTCTGGGTCGGTTACTGCTAATCGGCACAATTGAGTTTAACTAGAAACATTGCGGAGATACTGACTATTGCTCAGAGCTAGATATCTCAGTGTCAGATGGAAGTATAACAGTCGGTGATGGTTACTGGGATTTTGTTTTATTATTAACAGTTCTTAGTTTTTTATGTTCTATAAGGGGTATACAATTAAAAAGGTTTTTTCAAGTTAAATTCAGATAATTCAAAAAACCCTTTCATAATTTCGTGCAAATTAGAAGTAGATCACATTTTATTAATTGGTTCATTTTCCATTTCTCTCTACGACATATTTTGAGAAACATGTGTTACACTTTTTCGTGAAAGCTGTACCTCACTTCAGCTACTTAAACTACGTAAACAAGCTACTACTGGTTACGGTAATAATATAGGTAATAAGGGGGATATTAAGAATAAATAATACAAATATTAACAAATGACCTGCAGCAGCTAAAATACTGCCTGATAAAACCATCTAAAATAGTTTTCCAAAAAGGAGCACACACAATGCTCAAGAACAACATATTGAATGCTACCGTATACCTTTATAATGAATTAAATATTTAAAAACAAAAATGGCATCTCCTGTGCAGCAATGTGACGTATTGAGAGTGAGAATTAAGTCGGCACGTGCGGTATAAGAAAACGCGGAAAAACAAACATTTATACTTTGGACTAAAAAATGAAACTTTTTAAGTGTTTTATATTTTTTTCAAGTTCCTGGATACCTAAAAAAGATAGTCACCTCTTACACGACTAGTTTCATTCAATTTTACTGCGAAGTGATAAATTTTAATGCAAATAAGACGCTCTATTATTTACATTTTTTGGTAAAATAGAAACTCTCATTATTTTCGAATTTTCCCTCGAGTTCCTGGGCATCTAACAAAACCTGAGACACATTTTAGAGGACTGTAGATGGCTGACATTCTTCCGAGAGGACCTTCAAAATGAATAATTTGATGATTTTTCCAATTTTTCCAAAAAGGCTCCAAATTTTTTGATTAAACTGTTTTTTCGAATATGACGATTAATAAAATAGCTCCGGTTTCATCTTGAAATTCTAAATTTTCAAAAATTGCAAAAGTTCAAAACTTTTTCGACGCCTTCTTACAACTACAATATAGAATATGGAGACAGTTTCCCAAAGAAAATCTTTTCTTCAAAGGCAGATCTTGAAATAAGGTCGTGTACAGCTTTTCAAAGATTTGAGATATTTTCGCATAGTATTTAGCGCGAAAAATGTAGGCAGTATATTAACAAATATTTTCTCAAAATGGCTCCAATTTTTTGCCTTTAATTTTCCTCCTGTAAAAATATAAAAACATATGTAATACTGATTTCGCATACGTGGAGCTATAGAAAAGAGGCCATGTTCTCAACCTCTACCCATGTGTGGGGTGTCTATGATTTCGTTAGATACCCACGCAATTAGAAAAACACAAAAACATCTAATAACTAATTTTCAATGCGAACAGAATTTTAAACAAAACTAAGCAACCTCCAGTCATTTATGAGGTGTCAGAGGTTTCATTGCATACTCAGGAACTCGAGAAAAAAAAATCTTAATTACAAATTTAGAATTGATAGACTGTTCAACTTCCAGCCACGTGAGGGAGTCTAGTGTTTACGATACACCAGATTTTGGAAAAAGTATAAGAAATCTATGAAATTATGTATGCGCGAAGAATTTGAAAGAAAATAAAGGAAGCTTTGGCCAAGTGAGGGGTGCGCAATTTTCTTTCAATTTCTGCGCGCACTGGAAATTAGTAAAATAAGTGTTTCTATATTTTCCCGAGTTTCTAGGTATCTAAAGAAAGAATAGATACCTGTTAGAGACCAGCGACTGCATAGTTTTCTTTGATTTTCTGTGCACATTGGAAATTAATAAAATAGATGTAAAAGAGGAAAACATTGTACTATGTAAAATATTGAACATTTACGTAGTCCTAATAGAGAAAAATAGAAATGTCCATGATGGGACTGTACTTTCCGCGGTCGAAATGATCAAAAGGGTTTCTCAGGTCCAAAATTAGAGGCGGTAAAAGGTGAGGTACGAAAATTTTCACGGAATGATTCCTGTGTAGAAATCAAGGGCACAGTAGGGGCTATTGTGTGAACTTAATCAATACATTAAGGGTAGCCAATGATGCAGTGGAAAATTGGGTTCGACTATCATCTTTCTTCAAGGAGAATAACTCGCTGAGATTTTTTCTTTTTCTTACGATTTAAAACCTCGATTGAATTGAACTTTGTGAATGAGAACTTCTACTGTGAGCTCACAAATTTACAAATACTCTTTGCCTTCAGTGCTTTTCGATGGTTTTCCTTTTGACAACAGGTTGCTTTCTCTTCTATTAAGTTCTTTCACGAACTTATAATGGCTTTTAGTTTTCTTATCTTGCGTGACAATTTCAGTACGTCAAAGAAATCAGCAGACGTACAAAAACAGGTCACGATCTCATGGCACATGCATGCTCTGTGAAGTAAAGAGACGAGCCGGATAAGTGCGATGACGTCACTGCTGGAGGAAACGTACAGGTATGAAAAACTCACTTATTAAAGTGTGATCTAATGCCGACCACAGATATAATGTCGCTTCAGATCTAATGCCGGTGTTATCGTAGCAATTGAGAGATTAACAAAGGGCGACAAGGGTTGCGGAAACGAACGTTTTTAGATAGCCAATAGTTACTAGTGGTACTAAAACAACAAGTACTTTCTTGTCTTTAGTAATAGTTAAGTAATACTATTTATACCACAATTTCCGAATCAACATATCTCTGTCATTTATTGTAAAATTCTTTACAAATCGTACAACATTTGGTGAAAAAAAAAAAATAATTTCAAGCAAGTATCAACACGAATTTGAGAATTATAACTGCTTTTCATACAGCTACATCACGTCCCAACAATGAGACGTAATTCACAGAAATTCTGCTGCCAATCGCGGCGCGGAAGGTCATTGTTGTATTCCAATCTGATATTCCCTGAAGACTAGCAATTTTTATTATTTCATATATATTTCATAGGTTTTAAATAATTTCTAAAGATTAATGTGTAAATGTATAACAAAAGGTCGAATGTAAGAAACGAATTATGGAATATAAAATAATATAGAAATTATAACTTACGAAACATCCAGCTGTCAGGAATTACATTCATAAAGCGCAGTAAATTCTGATTGGGCGATTATGTTTGTCGCCAAATTACACAAAACAATACACATATTTTCCAAAAATTCAACATGACCTTATTTGAAGGTGTTTTTAATAAATAAATTTCATTACGAAAAAATGTATCATCACAATAGTAGTTTTAGAAAGACCGTGACAACTTTTCATTTTTTCAATTTCGAAAAATACGGAATTTTAACGAACATGTGACCTACACCATTCTCTTAAGCGTCCTTTACGCTATCTGAGGTCTAAATTTAATAAAAAAGTTCGGTGCCGTTTTTAAGAGAACTAGTGGTGCTACAGAATGGCACATACTTTCCTGAATTAGTTTTTTATTTCCATTGGTCTCAGCTAGCTATACAGAGTTGCCACATAATCTTGCCATAATCTATCGCCGCCCAAAGTACATTTTTTAAAAATTTTACTAATTTTTGGCTTCCTAATAGTAGAATGGAAATATTGTTTTAAGAATATTAAAGAACAGTAAAACTCGTCGTGAATGGAAATTTTTTTTGAAAAATATGGAACCGTTTTTAAGAAAATGGTAATTAAGCGCTTCTGGAAACTTCTAAGTTTGAACCTCTTTTCATAGAAAACTATTGAGTTTTCGAAAAACTTCATACAAAGTCATTTCAAGCACTTTTAATCAAAATTACAGTAGTGTTTTCAAATCGTTGAAAATGTGCATATTAAAGGCGTGAGAGATGTTTCAAAAATTGCATTTGTGTAATTTTTGAAAAAACAAATGAATAGAACTAAATGAATTATATGTCATTTTAAACATTGCTATTAGCACTATATGTTGGAAAAGTTTGAAGAAAAAATTTGAAGCGGTTTTAAGAAATGGCGTTTGAGCATTTCTGAAAATGTGAAATTTTGAGCTAATTTTTACGGAAAATTGTTGAGTTTTCGGGAAGCTTTAACTAACATTATTTAAAGCACATGAACCCGTAAATACATTAATGTAAAGACATTATTGCTAATATAAATATTAACGACGTGAGAGACAAGTCAAATTAATTACATTATTATAATCTTTGAAAAAACAAAAGAATAGAGTAATACAGCGTTTATGTCATTTTATAGAGTGAATTTAGTACTATTCCTACTAAAAGTTCAAAGAAAAAAATTGGGTCTCTTTTTGAGAAAATTTTGTTTTTGTTATTTTTTAAAATTGCAAATAATGCATGCAAAATCGTTAAAAAACTACTATGATTTTCAAAAAAGGAAAAGATCTTAATAAAATAACTAATTATGATTATCAGATTTCATTTAAAAGTAAATTTCTATGTTTAATTTTGCAGTTGTAGGAAGGCACCGAGAAAAATTAATACTTTTGAAATTTTCGAATAATTTAAGTTAACCATGAAAATCGGACATATGCCACTTTCTTAAGTGTGTTACTCTAATCTTATTAGAAATTTAAAGAAAGAATTTGAAACCGTTTTTGAGAAAATTTTGAAAATGTCCAAAGGAAGGTAAAGTACCCCCAAAATTTCAAGAATGTTTTTCAAAATCTCGAAGTTTCGACTCGAGACATGTGGACAGAGGTTTCTTCAATTTGGAAAAAATCATACGCATGGTATAGGCGCTAGTAGTGTTCGCAGACACCAGACGGGGGGGGGGTCAGACGGACGTTTTGAAAATAACAACTTTTTCGGTATCAGGGGTCTCCAAAGCCTGTATAACCGATGAAATATCAAAATCGATTTTCTGCAGCATTACATACCTTTTCTTATACTACTGTATTACTCCGTATATACGTACGTATACGGGAAACTAAAACAATTTAAAGAAAAGAAAACTTGCCAGTTCGACACAAATTTTCGCATACAATACTGGTTTTTGAAAAATTGAACATGACATTATTTTAAGATGTTTTTCTTGGACACTTTTCATTAAGAAAAAATCTTCAGAATTGTTGTAATAAGACGCTGAAAAAAATTTGAATTTTTTCAGTTTTTGAAAAATTATGATTTTCAACGAACATGAGATCTTCATCATTCTTTTAAACGAAACTACATTTACGTCCAGAAGCCATCTCAGCATTTGCTCAGTGTATCAGGGAAACTGGACAAAAACCTGATCGACATGGGAGTCATTGATCCAGAAGCTGAAGTACAATATTTGTTAGAAGCATATTTAGTCTTTTAAAACAAAATACAATACAAACGTAAACTAACTTATTATATATCACTGGTTTGTTAAAATAAACATTTTTTTGATGATCCGTATAGCCTCTAATAGTATACGGTTGTAATTGTGTCTAATTGTATAACGGTTGAGCCGATAGTGCTGTTCAGAGTTGGAGAAACGTTTTGCCGTCAATCGCTTTTTCGGTATCAAGGATCTACAAAACATGAATTCTGGTTTCTGGATAACTTAAACATAGTACCTCTGCGGTTTAAAGAAATTTCTTTGTTCATTAATGTTACCAAACACATTCATTCGTAAATAAAAACACAGAAATATGAAGCATATTAACGAAAGCAAAAGTTATTTGTCAGTGATGTCAATGATTATATTAAGACAACTTCGAAACGTTTGTCCTAAAGATTACCAAATATCCCATCAACTCCACGGGTAAATTAAGTTTTATTTTGTTTATAATGTAAAATGAAAGTTATTTTATGAACATTCTCGCTTGACCCCGATTCTCCTCCCGCCAAGGGCTGTTCTTTCCCTCTGATCCCGCCTCTACCGCCCATGGCAAGCTGCCCTCGCTCTTCTGTTCTGCGATCCCTAGTTTGCCCTGCAATGCACGTTTGTGTTCCGTGGAACAAAATTTTGTAACAAAAAATACGAAAGACAAATTTGGGGAACAATTGTTCGCAACCATTCTTAACTGCTCTTGGACAGAGGTCACGGAGTTTCACCTTATGTAGGATTCTGCCCCACGCATCAGGCCAAGACAAGTATAGCATGATTACAGCAAAATTTTTCAATCTATATTTTTGTTATGGATTGGGCAGATTTAAATTCTCTGGATTAAAGATTTTGGTCTTTGAGTGTAAAAATTGTCTTCAAAGAGAAACATCTAAAGATAGTTTAGACAGATAAGAGACATTTTTGATTGCTAAAACTGCTATTTTTTGTTCACATCGTGCCTAATTCGACAGATGCAGAGGAAGAGAGGTTAAAGAGTTGAGTTCGCGAATAAGACTTTTCGAAAAGTGTATTTGTTGCGGCTACTGTCTGAAAATGGGGAATTCACGAATTAGCCTGTTTATGCTAATATTAACCAAATAGTTTGGATAAAATTGGAAGTAGATGCAGCTTCAGAGCATTCTTCGGACTTCAGTCGGATGAAGTGCACATTAGCCAACACGAGGTTACTGTCTGTATGTGAAATACATTAATGAGCCGAAGAATAGCAGATATGTGGTAAAAAGGGATCAGACTGCTGATGGAATATTTCCAAGATTAATGAGAAAGATGGTGTGTGGTTTCGAGTTTTATTGTATCAGACGTCAATTTCTGTGTCCAATTATATTTATTTTCGAGTGTTACCCATCTCCAAATTTTGCCTATTGCAATAACTTATCGAAAGTTGCACCACATATCTACTTTATATAATTAGCACGGCGCATCTGAAAAGCAAACATTCAGTTTGTCTGTTACATAAATTAAGGTTATTTAAGAAATTAGGCATCTCCTAATAAGTTTTACGCAAAAAAAACAAAAAACAAACAAACAGTAAAACGTGTGTGACGTATGGGGGAGGAGTATCATCTGCGCACGTTTTCTTAAGATCCAGAATCTCTTCCCATCATTGTAACTATAAATAGTTGAAAGATAAGGTAAAGTTAAAGATAAATAAATAACCTTTTAACAATAAATAGTTGAATGATAAATAACAGTACAAAAAAGTGATGTTACCAATATTTGAAAACTAGACATTTCGTTCGCGAGTTAAAGAAAACTTATTTGCATTGGTAAACGAATTGCATATTTTATGATTTTTTCTACTTCTACAACTACTAGCATAAGGTGAACTCTACATATCGTGCGTATAGTGAAGATACATTTATGTCTACAAGCAAAACAAGGGGCCATCTCTGCATTTGCTCAACGGATCAGGGAAACTGGACAAAAATTCGATCGAGATGGGGTTGACCCAGTAGCTGAAGTGCATTACTTGTCACAAGCATATTAAGCTTATTACAAGCATTAAAGTGTATTTTTAAAATTATACAATACAAATGTAAACTAATACATTATATATTATTGACAAAATAAATACAATTTTTCTTTGTTGGTTAATTTAGTTTCAAATTGTGTAGAAACAGTTAAGCAGCAGAAAATATTTTACTTTTAACTCACAAGTGTGTACCGATTTTAATTGTTTAATATCATCTGGCAATATATTGTAGTGTAATGTAAATGTATTATCATTTTTGTGGATTTCGTGTAATGAGCTGTGGATACTGACATCTGAATGTGATTTCTTCGACGTGTGTTGAAATAATAGGATAAATAATAAAATTGGAAGAAAATGTTCTCGCCGTCAAGTCAGTTTTTACAAAAACTACAAATTCGTAAATAAATAAGCAAGGCAATAAAGCAATAACATTCCAAGCTCAATAAAGAAAGGCTTGCAAGAATCACATGGCATGGCAATCATGTGGATGGCATTTCCTTATTATTCGACTAACTTTTTTTGCAATCAAAAAGTCTGGGTGCTATAGGATGAGCTTCCCCAGAATATTATGCCATATCTCAAGCGGAATGTACATTTTCGAAATACACGAGCTGCATGAAGCTTGACATAATATGAAAGAATTCTGAATGCATATCACAAGGATCTTAATTGAGCGTTTTATTCAGTTATATGGATTTGACTGAATTGAGAAACTCAGAAATTTAGTTACCTTACTTTCAGATAAATACATTTTCATTTTCAATGGATTATGCGATTGCCAGTTTGAAATGCGAAAATGCATTGAAACAGTTTTTCCTTCGTTAACTATTAATTTGCTATTACGAAACTAACTCTTGCGGGATGCTCTCCGACTGTCGGTGCTTGAAAGAACCAGACCAGAGCTGGATTGATTGATTAATAGGTGGTTCCCGGCGCGACAACTTCTAAGGTCATTAGTACCGTACGTGTAGTGCATATGCTTTGCTACGGAGGTGGTGGTGATCTTGTCCCGCTGGATGGCGAGATCCTATTGTCGGCTAGAGGGGGTTTCTCCAACCAAGTATCTCCCACCGCCCCAGCCGCGACAAGCTCTAAGCTCCCGACCGGTCTCCCGGCATGTGAGCTTGTGATCTCCCGACATGTAAGTGTAAGTTTGTATAAGAAATTAGGGTAGATCAAGGAATGGGAAGGAAAGATCGCACACGGTTCATGGCCCGTTTGTTAGGGTACTGCTCCGGCATTCGCCTGGTATTGATCCGAGAAACCACGGAAAACTATCTATCAGTGCAGCCGGCCGCTAGAGTTTGCTGGAGGAATCCAGACAGCGACAGAATTCGACCTAGCTATCTTGCTAGTGACGAAAATCTTGCCACCATCGTGACTCGAACCCCTGGACCTCCCGGCCAGAGATCAGATCTGGAGGCCTCGAGGACCTCAGAGGACGCTAGTGCAGACGGACATTATCCTGTTATACAAGTTCTCATCCCGCTCGCGCAGGGAATTGTTAATCATTCTTTTAATGAAGTGATAGGATGATGATGAAGGGTGAAGGGACTATCACAAATAGATCCATGCCCGAAGCGGGATTCGAACCCGCGATACTTCGATCAGAGATCGCCACGACACTATTGACTTGGCAAACTCGGCTATCCGGATCTACATCAATTTTTAAAGACAGTTTAATTTATTTATAATTTATTTAAAATTTCTTGTATGTTTTAAAGAAATTATAAATTGAACTGACTTATAAAAGGGATCTTCTGTTTTCATAGATATAACATTTAGACAGTTCACAAAATCTCGTAAAAAGTTCATTTACATCTCTGCCACACTGCCCTTTACTCCCCTTCGCTCCGCAACCACCTCTCCTATGGGTGACGAGCGACATATTGTCTTTTGCGCTAACTGCCTCGCGACTTAACATTTCTTCCATGTGCATAAAACTGCTATAATCTCATGGTGTGTTAATAAATTTTATGTCTAGGGAATATTCAAATTCAATGTTTGTTTTGAAGATAACATGTGGGGTATTATGCATAGTGTTCTTTGTTTTTTTCTCAAACCATTTTCGCTGCATTTTAAGTAGGGTACAAGCAATATGAAATGAAATAATTGCACATTTAAACGACGAGTGTCACTGAACAATTATCAAGTGGTTCATGAATGTAATCAGAATATGGGCGTGACACCTCACTAAAATGTCGAGTGTTGATATCACTCTGGGTTTTTGCACGAAGTGCCAATGACAGTATAAGATTATTATATAGATTATTCGCAGGAATATTCATAACCACAATTATTGTTTATTTTAACAAAGTCTTGAGATACTTCCTGAACATTACCTACTTTTAATCACTTACTTCCAAAGATAGTCCACAATGCCCTCAATGAAAATGTCATTCTATCCACATCGTAGCGATAGGTGTATATCAGACATTCTTCATAATATGTAAGAGACATTTCAGATGAAAAAAGTCAGTATTTTCCTCATAATATTACTAATGAATAATTCCTTTACCGTTTTAGCCTCAGAAGAATAGATTTTCGTATAAAGTTTTATGCGCAATTTCAAGCATCTAAGCGCCGTGAAAGACCTAAGGGGGATCAGCGCTATTAGCCAACAGCGAGTGCAGTACAATTCTGTCTGCCGGCTATCGGAATAAGATTAATAATTTGTTCGTCAATTCCATCTGCTCCGAATTTGCATTTTATTTGCTTGTACTCGTTAAAGTATTTTTCTTCAGCGAGATTCAACATCAGAGTCTTTGATTTTCTATAAGCGATCAGAGCTTCGACTTTCTAAAAGTGCAATCTTCAGAACCTCATAGAATATTGAGAACCTGTTGTACAGAAAGGAAGCATTACAGCAAACTGATTTTAGAAACATTTCATCATCTAATTCAGGGATTCATAACCTTTTTCTTTTATCAACCCCGTTTTGAGATATTTATTTGTTCCATAGATCCCTCACGTTATTCTCCATTATATAGCATACATTGTCATAACGCTAAATTGTGCATAAATGTATTTAAGATACAGTTTCGTACATCAATATTTTGGTAAATATTTCGATTTTCAATAATTTAAGTTAATTTCGCTTTCGAGTTGCCCATCTTCATTGTGCGAATGTTAAAAAATATTAGTTTATTTTAACTAAACATAACATATCTTCTGTGCGTAGGCCCTATTGCAGGAAGTATTTTCTTCCTCGATAGAGTATCCTTGTGAATAGATAATTATAATTTGTTGAGTTTTGTAAACATTCAAAGCAATTGTGTAGCCGTGTTCTGGCAGGCCCCAGTGCAGAAAGTCAAAACAAGGCTCCTATCTACAATAAAAGTGAATGAGTTATGAGTTTTTAATCTAAATGTATAGAAATATGGCCTAGGCAATAGAGAAAATGCATATGGAGTGCGATTTATTTCATTCTATGCTGATATCCGTCTGCGGGAATCCTTATTAAATGCGATACGTTATGTATCGTTTTCCTCATTACTTTTGGAGAACGTTGGGGTGCACCGTTTGCATCAGCCTAGCTAGGCTCCAGATCTCAAAAATGAACAAAAGACGGGGAGCAAATTTGTAATTTGTTATTTTATTAATTTTTATTTATATCAGAAAACAATTATCTAGTTCATTAACATTTTTATAATCATTCGGACCTTGATTATACGAATCAATCGGCGGTTTATTTTCGCGCTGAGGACCCTCAATCGACCTCTTGATCATCATTACGCCCCTACAAAATGTCATTAACTCCCAGAGGAACCACTGCTCTAATTGAGAAGACATTGGTGTAGTTGTTTCACCTGAAATTCCTTAACCAGTACAGTATTCACTCATCTCGGTAAAGAACCGATATCTTTGGGATAATAATAATAATTTGAAAATGCATTAAACATAATTCAAACATGTTATAACTGGAATATCAGCTATTTTACACGAGATAATGAAATATAATTCCCGATTTATTTAACATTGTAATTGTTGTTTGCTTCACTATTATATTACATAAATTAAAAATTTAAAACGAAATCCAAAAGAGTTTAACACATTTTAGTTTCACGAACTATGGGAAATTCGAAGTTGAAAGATTTAGTATGAGATAGAGAATTGTGGTGATATGGAAAGGATGTATTAAAAACAAATTGGAAAACTGGAACTGCTAGATACATAATCCAATGTACCATGCTATCCAGATCACAAATAAATGAAAAGTACCATAAAAATGTTTGTACTAATTTAAGAGAAACATTTCTACAGAAGTTTGTGAATACTAGAAAAGGTCTCTGCGGTGAAATAATTACTTCAAATATAACTCAAAGATGGAAAACGGTCTATTTTTAACTAACTACTAATTAATGTGACAGTATATAGTGTTTTCAGTCACTGCTCGACACTGTTCGACTCAAGAAGACTTCTTCGTCTTCTTCTTCTTCTTCTTCTTCTTCTTCTTCTTCTTCTTCTTCTTCTCCTTCTTCTTCTTCTTCTTCTTCTTCTTCTTCTTCTTCTTCTTCTTCTTCTTCGGGATCCCAGAGCTCAAGAAAATGGACATAGATTGCTGGTTTCCTCGTTAATATGAAACACAATTTTTCATAGTTTTTCACGTTAAATAAATTATTCAAGTCTATTATTAATATTCCATTACTATCCATCCAATTTCGTTTGATTTCTAAGTACTAGCTTATCCCTATTAAAAGGAATAATTTGTTTGATGAAGGAACTAACCTGCTCAAGATGAAGAGGGTGAGAAATTCTAAAGAGTGGTCGCTGATCTACACGGACGGCATTGTGCTACCCGGTCAATAATACAATAGAAATGAGAGGCGGAAACTAGTACACTCAGTTCCGATCGTTCTGGCGAGGAGATCTGTGTGCCGAGCCCCGATGATGCTGTTTCCGTCTCTGCATTATCGAGAACGAATGATACCGATATTAGGCTTTCTATCGGAATTCCGCGTCCGCTGACGAAGAGGCAACTGTCTATTACGAATGCCTCAGGCGTCACCGGATATCAAGGTACTGTTTATTACGCAAGCATTTTTCTTAAATATCTTAAACGCATTACTTATTTCAATGTCAATAGGATAACCAATACCATATGAAAACAATATGAGAGAGCACTCACTGCAGAGAACACCTTAGAGTGCGCGGTTCCGATAGTTTCGATTCTCGGTACGGGCAGAAAACAGGCAGAAAAGGAGAGCGTGAGCCCTCCGAGACTGCAGAAGCCAACGACAACGATCGATACGTTTTCTTCGGCTCCATTAGAAATGGTTCAAATGATAAAGAGTCTAGGAAGATTTTTAGAAAAGAGAAAGCTGGAATTAAATGTGCAAAAAGTATGGTTGAAGATTTCATTAAAAGCGAGAAGAGGAGGAAATGCAAGACGTTTTGGTGAAAAGCAAAACGGAGAAGTTGATGAAATAACATATTGAAGGTTTTAGTTTAGTAGGTATGGGGACATGTACAAACATGTTGCTGAGGTATGTAGGAAAGATCAGAATGGCAGTAATGAAGCAGGTGTAAGGGATATTAAGGAGGAAACCTACGGAGCGTTGAAAAAAAAGAAGAATACTTTACAGTTTGGTTGAATGAGTTGTGTTGTGAGGAGTGGAGGAGTTGGAAAGAGGGGAGGTAATCCAAGTTAGGTTTAGTAAATGGAGATTAGATCTCGAAAATTGCATGCTAGAATACTTAGCAAGTAGAAAGGCAGAATCGAATTCTGACTAATGGCAGCTATGAAGCCAAATTGATACGAGGAGAATGTAATGAAAGAATATGAATTAGCAAGACAGACGTGGATAGAGATTGAGAAAGAAAAGGCACGAAAAAAGTCAGATTGGGAAAATTATGGAGATACATTTTAGATTGATAGATGTGTATTGTTAGATGTGTAGCAAGTGTAGAGAGATATAGAATGAGGGAAGGGAGCTAGATATAATTATTGAAAAAAAGAGACACAAGAACAAGAAATGGAAAGATGGAGAATTACAATACAATAATGTATGTAAGATTATACAGGAGAGAGAATTACATACGTATTTTAAGATGAAATGTGATGACAGAGCAACGAAGTTGATAGCAAAGTACAGGCTAGGAAATGATATGAGAGAAGTTATTAGCTACAGAGTGAGGCTAAATTATGCTGGAAATGTGACATTGAGGAAGAAGATTGGAATCATGTATTAGAAAAATATTTGAAAATAGGAGGGCTGGTTAAATTACTGAGATAAGTATACATGACAAACTGAAGGAAAGGTCTTGGAGGTTCGGGAAGGGGAATGAAGGTGAAAGATGAAGGAGGATCAATGATTAAGAATAATAGATGTGGATGCTATGGGAAGGAGAATTCAGTATTTAAGGTACGATCCTAATATTTCATTGCGTTTCTGTGATTTGATTTTATTGCATTGAAATTATTAGATTGGATTGTAAAGAGCTATAATGTTGAGATGTAATGTTTTTAATATAGTATTTTGGGATGTATTGCTTATATGTATTGTTTGTGATGATATTATTGTATTGTAATGTATGTAATGGTGAATCCAAATGTATTCCCGAGAGGGAATTGGTAGTAAAACAAGAGACCGGCTATAAGACTTTGTCTGTCGAAAATTCGCACAATTACATAACTTTTTCTTCTTACGAAGAATTCGTAAGGCGAGAAAGTAAAAATAAAACTATTTCTAAGACGCCGACGCCTACTCTGTTAATAACCAGTATTAAAGAAAATTTTCATATAATGTATTTTTCCTTATGTTTAAAAGTGTTTTTAGTCGTGTCCATTTTCCTTGGAGAGTCAGCCCCTCCCCCTCCCCGCCGCCTGCGCTTCTGTCGCCGCGGGAGGCGTGCGCGTGCACACGTGCATGCGTGCGCGCGCGGTTTCCTTCGCTCGGGCTGCCGCCAGACGCAGCCACGCGGCGACGTGGCGGCGCGTGGCGCATCTGCACCCTTTGTGGCGCGCACCCGCCACAGCGCCCGCCGCGCCGCGCCGCCCCCGCGCCGGCGTCGCCAGCCGCGAATATAAGGCGCGCGCGCGCTCCCTTCTGCCAAGTCGGCCGTCCCTCGTCCGTCTCAGCAGCTCGGCAGTGCGGGTCACACTCGCAGGCACCCAGCAAGGACTCTCCTCCTCGACATGCTCAGGTACCCCGGCGAGCAACCCTGCGGCACGCCACTTTTGGCACTCTCCGCTACTCGCTCTGATGAACTTGAATTCTAATCGCGCCGAAAAATAACGCACGTTCCAAGTCAATTTGGTCTATCTACCTTTTGCATTAGTACATATAAAGAGTGGACTCTCATATGTTTCTGACTTAACAGTGAACTACTTGCAAAGGGGCAATTCTTATTACGAATTGCCCGCAGCGTACTGCTTTATGCGCACGATGCATTTTTCTCTTCGCTTATACACGTCCAAGTAGACATCCAACAAGAACTCGCATCTGTAACCTGCTCAGGTACCCCGGCGAGCATCCTTGCGGCACACCACCATCGGCACTCCGGCTATGGGGCGCTCTGCTCTCTCTGCTACTCGCTCGGATGAACTTGAATTCAAATTTCGCTGCAAAATATCGCACGTTTCAAGGCAGTTTGTTTATTTATATTTTGCATTAGTAAATGTAAAGAACAGACTATGATGTGTTTCTGACTTAACACCAGTCAACTACATGCAGAGGAGCAATTATTATTACGTACATAAGTATATTACCCGCAGCGTACTGCGTTATGATAACGATTCAATTTTCTGCACGCTCATACATGTACATGTACACATTCAGCTAGAACTTGAGTCTATAACATCAGATATCTCGACAGGCACCGTAGCATCAGGACTCATGCGGCGTGCACATTATGCGCTCTTCGCCACGCGTTTCCTCACGAGATAACGAACTCTAAATATATTGAATTCAAATTACTTCTATGTGAACTCGTTCGGATTATCACACGACTTAACAGATAATTTCGCATACTTCGAGAGGGACATTAACAATTACATACCGATCCCGTGTTTTCGTGCACACAATGACTTGTTTCTCTGTGTTTAGGGTCACATCTTCACAAGTTCAAGTATCGCGACGAGCATCTTGCGAGACACGAGTGCCACCACAGCTAAGCGTCATATAGCTCGAAATCCCATAGTCCTAAATATGTTTTAGCTGGAGAACAAATGAAGTTCCTGCTCTTAGGAATTCTTCGCAGATAACTACTTGGAGAGGGGCACTTCCCATAACTGGCCCCCCAGTAGAGTGCGTTTATATGTGCTCGATGCTCATGTGGTTTTAAGTACATGTAGATCCTCAGCCAAGGCCCAACCCCGCGTCATGCGCAGACAGGTACAACGTCAAGCGTCCTGTGAGACACCCGCATCCGGACTCCGTCTGTACGGAATCGTCGCTCATTTCTTCGCGTGTTACGATGAACTCAAATTCAACTTTCGCGGCGAAATAATGAACTTTTAATAGCTTGAAAAAATATTTTAATGAAGAACCTTTAAGCCGATTAATACGCGATGATCGTTATCAGATGTGTTATAGCACAAAATTGTATTTTTAAGAAAATATTACTTTAACTTACATTTATAACCTCGTGGCATCTTAGCAAAAAATCAACTTCACGACATTCTCTGTGCACACTAGCTCCAAAGGCGACTCACAGAGTGGACACATTGAGTAGCTGTGTAGACAATTGCAACTCTTCGATACATACTGCAACGAACTTATCAAATACCGCCACGAGGTAACAAACGTTACATAGTTTGAAGACAAACTTTTTTATATACATTTTTACTCTCTTAAACTTGAACTGCCTGCTGAGATTTTGACTCAACAGTTATCTAGTTGAAGAGGGGCAATTGCCATTATAGATTCTCAGCATAATATGTGCTTTTATGTTCACGATGCATTTGTATGTTGTACTTTCATGTGCGCGTTCACCTCAAGCATCCAAGCCAAATGCTTCGTGATTATCACAAGAACTTCCCACATTGTCATCCTTGAACATTATTTATTGAACTCAAGAATTTGTCTCCAGTCTATTGCCCCAAAAACAATTTAAATATTGATAAAAGTTAATGAAGAGCGTTCAGCATCCGACGAACATACTTTAGAGCATTATAGGACTCACTGCTTTTTGCTCGGGAACTCAGACTAGTTCCCTGAGAAACACCGTAAACTGATCAGGACAATTTTCGCTCTTCTTTATTTGGTCTAATGAACTCAAGTGTCTACACGAAAATACAAAATTCAAAAAACTGTATTCATATCATACGAAATATGTTAAAGAATTTTTGGGGTCGGTTAACAGGTAAATCTCGCGCTCGCGTCGTTTCTATGTCTTCCAACGGATAAGTAACTACATAGGGAAGGATTGCCAGTATTTAGATACTGTTCTCGTATAGAAGAGCATTCTTAGGTACACACTATTGTTTTAATTGAGGAAAAATGTACGTGCTCGTTGAGAGTTTGATAACTCAGTATGAAAACTAAACACGGAATTTCAAATTTTAATCGTAAGAGTTAAAAATAGATTACAGGTCTAAACTCTGTTAGCTTATTTCGATGTGGACGAATTGTTATCGTCGAAAAGGACATGCTTACTTTTCAAAGAGATATTTAAAAAAAATGTATGTCTTAGTTTTGTGGAATTAGAGCAGACTAGACAAACAAGAATAAGGAAATAGTCAAGAACAGAAAATACGGGTGTGGGTGGAGAGATAGATGCTAGAGTGAGACAAACTATATGTCCATAATGAAGTTTGAAAGCTAGGATTATATCAGAAGATGCAATGAATCAGCAGGAAGAAGTTCAGACGACCAGGAAAATGATGGAGGAACAATGTTCCCGAAGCAAACACGTGGTCAGCCTCCACGGAAGGAGAAGGAACGAATCAAACAAAAAGGAATTACAGTGTAGACAGGGTCGCCCAACTGGCGGCTCGCAGTGCCATTTGTTGTGATCCGCGAAAAGTTATTAGTGAAAAGTGAAATTGTTTTTCATTCATGTTGGGCGAGTACATTGTACGCCTAGCGCATGCACCCTGCTGAGGCCAACACTCCCTTTAATGTAAAATTGGTTAAGTTGAAATTTATGGATAGTAAATTTAGAAATTCAAAAGCATCCCAATGTGTTTCCCTGTGTTGGTACGGCCTGATATCACGAATGGTTCCATTCCTCCCCCTCCCCGTTTGAGAGCAGCCGGGCAAAGTGTCGAGATCAACAATTCGGGGAAGTCAGGTGTGGATCGTCCGAGTAATGAAAATATGGCCCGCAACCATTTAAAATGTTTTTAGTTGTGGCCCTTGCAAGTAGGATGCCTCTGGTGTAGAAGGCCTGCTGCAGGGCGATGTGAACGGTTGGTGTGTCGCAGATTGGTGGTGTTGGCGCTGCTGGCCGCAGCGGCGCGCGCGGAGGACCTGCCGCGCGTGCAGTCGTGGCAGCGGTGCGCGTGCGCCGCGTCCGAGACGCCCAGCTTGGCCACCGTGGTGACGGCGGTGCCGGGCCAGGAGGACTTCGCGCCCTACATGGACCGCGTGGAGGACGTGCTGGAGACGCAATGCGACATCGTCGACCCGCTGCGCTGCTTCGAGGGCGAGACGCTCGCCGAGGACGAGGTACACACACAGCGCCCCCACTCCTACTCCCACACAGCGTTCCCACTCCCACGCGCCACCCCCACTCCTACACCCCTTCCCACTCCCACATACCGCAACCACGCACACTCGCTATTTTCTAATTTCGGGTGAGACAACGATATGTGCGATATCCCGGAAGGGAGTGTTCCTTGCCCGCTAAACGTGAGATTCCAACTTACACACTTGCTGCGTTCCCGCAAGTTCCCGACTGGCCTCTGGCCTGGTTAGTCCAGTGCATGTAAGTGTGTGTGTAAGGGGTTAAGAGGGTACAAGAATGAGGAAGCACGCGCTCCGTGGCCAGTTTATGGAGGAAGCTCACAGCAACCGATCGCTAGAATTCTCCTCCGCAAGAATTCAACCTTGCTATCGTGCTAGAGTCAAACATCCTCTGCCAACGGGACTCGAACCCGAGTCTCCCGGGCGATCAGAAAATCTGGAAACTGCAAGGACCCCCACAGACGGGTGTATTTCCTTATTTAGCCGACTGCTCGAAAAGAGTAATATGTTTGCCAGGGATCTTGCACTTTTTTGTATATCCACTATCTTCTCAAAAATACTAGCTCGTTTATGATTAGGTAAAATCATAACCACTTCATATTGTCATAGGACTGTCCTAGACACAGTTATTGCTTCTAATTAAAAAATATCTTTAATGTATAGAAAATGACAAATGCTTGTGGGTTGTGTACATTTTTAGCAAGGCGTGTCTCAGCGTCGACTTATCACCGGTGATATGTAAGTAGATAAACGAGCACTTTACTTTCAGTGTTCTTATATCAGTGAGTAGAATGAAGGAATCCCCCACTCTAGAATGACCATGTTACAGTTCCGGCGACTGCCGAAGATCCCCTTTATTTCGTCGCCAGAATTTCATGTTCGAAAGATTATACGAGACCCACGTCTGACAGAACATTTCAAAATGCTATACATTTGAAAAGTCACCATACAGTCATAATTTCGATGACACTTTAATACTTGGAAACCGAGGATCCAAAAAATACTCTAAAACTCTAATTGATTGGTAGCGGGGATTACGAACGATCCTGAAAATAAGTATATTTCCTTTCTTTCATTTTGAATATAAGAAGGGCGAGAGATATAAATATTCTGACCTTCTCTTAATAACGACCACCCTAACACACTGTTAAAGAAGAAAAAGTACGAGAGAGTGTGTGTTATCGAGACAGTCTACAACCGGTAGCGGGCTAGCTTGTTGTTCCCATAGTCGCCAGTTCGGGCTTTGTACTGTTATCTAATAGCTACCAAACATGATCGAATGTCAATGTTATTTAACTTAAAAAGCTTGTTCCAACGTGTGAAATATGGAAAGGGTTCTATAAATAAATAGAGACAAAATTGTTTCAAGTAACCGCTTGCGATTAATAACATATTTTGGTTTTAGTTATATTATATTTTCATTAAAATCGTATTAAGTTGTAAGTGACTTAGTTCACGTTTATTAAGGTCAATTTACTGTCCTTTCCAAAACAGTAATGTCACACGCGCTTAGCCGGAATGGGATTTAAGGATAATATTTAGTTGTTTATTTGTGAGCCATCGTTAGACAACTAAATACAATTAAATTTAATTTCGAGAAGCAAAAATCATTGTATATCAAATTTAAGACTGCGAGCCACTTCTCGATTCTTGAACCCAATGTAACATGTTGCACGAAATTCTGTAGAACTTTAACTCGGGAGTTTTCAGTTTCATTAACAGGTGAATCTTGGATAATTTTATGCAAATAGTTAACAAATTTTAGTAAGTTAGTGTCACCAAACTCGTGTTATGGCCTTTCTTGAACATACTATAAATGAAATTTGGCACCACTGCTACTAGAGAGTTGTTGTTTTTATTTATTCAAGATATCTTGCAGTAATTTTGGTGTATAGTGCATTTCTGCTCTTTGTTCGTACATAAATTGAAGTAGAAATAGACAATAAAGTGTTTACTGCAATTTCAAAACTGCAAACAATTCATTAGTAGTTGTCATTTGATAATTCATTATTGATGACTTAGATTTTATAGGCCGCAAATCGGGGGTGTCACCTGCAGGTGATTCCGGCCCTTGAGCTGGTTTGATGTAAAATCAATCCGGATGGAACGCATGATTATGCGTTTGATTGCTATGGTATGAACTGTGTTATTAATGATGATGCCCCGCGTTGCGCGTTGGCAGCTGGTGGACTTCGTAGTGGTGGGCGCGGGCTCGGCGGGCTCCGTGGTGGCCGGCCGCCTCTCCGAGCACCCCGAGTTCACCGTGGCGCTGCTGGAGGCCGGCGGCCCCGAGCCCACGGGCACGCAGATCCCGGGCACCTACTTCAGCTACCTCAAGTCCGACATCGACTGGAACTACCCGCTGGAGCCGCAGACCAACGCCTTCCTCGGCCAGCCCGGCGGCCTGGGATACTGGCCCCGCGGTGAGGATGCACCTCCTCCTATGTGGTTTGGAAACGTTTACTCGTAGGGTGCGGGTGGGACCTTACTTCTAGCTTTGGTAGCCCCGAAGTGATTCGTATATTTCGTCATTCGACCGGCCAAAGAGCTGGTTTCTAGCAAAATGCGGGATCTATTGGAGGTTACATACGAAGAGATGTAGCACACGTTAGGGGCAAAGCCATCAGAACCTTTCTCTATGATTTAGAAATACCTATCGAAATGTTGGACATTTGAGTGCCATGTGTCCAAATTGTTTTACTCTCTCTTCACAGGTAAGGTCATGGGCGGAACCGGTGTCCTCCATGGAATGATGTACATGCGCGGAAACAAGTGGGACTACGACAACTGGGCCGCTCTTGGCAACGAGGGCTGGAGCTACGACGAAGTGCTGCCCTACTTCAAGAAGTCCGAGGACAACAGACAAATTGGCACCTACGCTGAGGTAAGAGCTCGCTCACTCAACAGGCAATGCTAATGGAACGTAAGACGGTTTCTTTGTAGTGAAGGTAATACTGAGACATTAGATGACATGCTTTCGGTTGCAACATCGTGTTTGACAGTGTCCAATCCATTTTTGACATATTAATTTGAAACAAACGATTTTGCAGGAAACTGTTAATAATGCGATTTTTTGGTATAACACACTTGACTAAACGTTTTCTCAGAAACTAACAGTGAAACTGTGTTTTATGAGTACTTTTAACAGCAATAGTTTCATATGGTTGCATTGACCCCTCATTACAAATCCTATTATTAATTTTATTATTATTATTATTATTATACCGTCTTTCACGGGGCGTTTCCATACCATGGTGAGATATTGCGGTTTGAGAAGTAATTCCGAGAATTTCATTTTTGGACGGACGGGAGGCGTTTGATCGTGTGTTGTTTGCCCCACAGGCCGAGTACCACGGCACTGGCGGCCCTGTCACCATCGAGCAATTCCACGACTACCCTATTCTGGCCGACTACATCCTGGCCGGCGCCAAGGAGCTGGGCTACCGCGCGCTCGTCGACCTCGTGGGCCACAACCAGACCGGCTTCACCCTGGCGCAGTCCACCACCCGGGACGGCGCGCGCCTCTCGCTGTCCAAGGCCTTCCTGCACACCGCCGTCTACCGCTCCAACCTCAAGATCAGCCAGCACTCGCTGGTGAGCCACACAGCCAGACAACGCTCCACCTACAACAGAAAGAAGGGATTCCAATTAGCACTTACGCGAACGATACAGCAAAATAATGAGAATTTGTCAGAATGAGTATTTGGTTTTTTATTTTAAAAGCAGAAAATTGTTTTAGGATAAGGGTTTTTCATCAATGTATTATATTTGATACAAATAATAACATTAGCAATGTTTTATGTGCGTATGTTTATGCGCGGTTTATTATGTATCAATATAATACACTGATGAAAAACAGTTGTCCTAAAAAAATTTTCTGTCTTAAAAATAAAATACCACAAACAGTCTGATAAAGTTGAAATATCTAAAGACAAAAAATAAATAATAATTTTAATACAAAGAGAATCCATCGTTAGGCGAGAAAATCTGCACAGAGAAAGATAATGAAATCACCTCAATTTTCTGGAAGTATTTGGAAAAAACAATCCCAACAGCTACGCAAGTTTAATCACATTGATCACATTATTGTTTGATCACAATGATTTGACAAAGTATAAATTTTTAAATTTGATTTATTACTTTTGACAAACGTTTCATAATTACCGTGGCCGATTATTACTAAACAAAACTATAATGATACCATAATCAATGGAGTGTAACAATAGAAATTACCTCACTTCCAGATACATTGTCACAGTTCACGCTTCAATACTCGTTCTCAAGTGACGTGACGTGGAAGTAATCGCCTGCACCTGTTATCACGGAAAAATAATTTTAATTCATTGATTTAGCATACAAATATTTTGCATCATACTTGGATATGATTGGGTGTGAAGGACATGGCGCTGAGGAAAACATGTTTTATTTACCTATCTATTCGTTTGTGAAATTACTTAACTACATACGCGTTGTAGAATACCGTTTTCAAACACATTATTCCCATGTCATTACAATTCACATTCAAAAAATATATCAAAAAATAAAATCTAGGAGATTAAAACAATATGTCATTTAGCTACTGTGACATGTGTTCTTGCCCCATTAGGTCAAAGGCAAATAGTATATTTGAGACAATATCTCAGTATTTCTCTAACACGTTGAATTCAGGCGATTTATTTAAAAAATTGTATGAATATGCAACGATGTAGTTGATACAACAATAGTTTGGGACAGTCTCAGTAACCTCCACCTTTCTCTCTAATAGATATTTCTAAATTTCGTGACAATAAATGCGTTTAGGAAAGTTGAGTAGGTACACAATACGTAATACCATCCTAATTACGCTTCAAAGTCTACGCACGTATTATTGTGAGTCTTCTCGTAATATCTGCACGTAAACTATACATCCTGTCTAAAAAATATGATTCAAGTTGTGTAGAAAATACCATGTCCGCCTACTCGATTTCTTCATTCAGATGTTGTAATGTCTGCCGTTGTATCTAATCTAAGGTTCCTGTGATGCCTCCTAGCGCCATTAGCGGTTAAGCCGTTTTCGGAATAACTAAAGACTGAGAATTTAGGGTAAAGTACAGTGCAAAATAAAAGTTTGAAAGCTGAGTTCACGTGAACGAATAGAAGTCTCGATCATAAGTAACGTATCCAACAGCTTGAGTTGTACATTCGAACTGGTTTTGATAACATTTTTTACGTCATCTTTCTTTGGTTTTAGAGTATTTTATATCCAGTTTAAGAGAATTTTATTGATAATTTTTGGCAATATTTTAGGTCATCAAAATCCGCTCCCTACTCATTACATATCTTGTCATCAACATCGTCATCATTATAAAGAAAAAACTCCTTGCCGTACGATGAGCCAATAAATGGCTGTGTGTGTGTGGTGTGCAGGCCACCAAGATCCTGATCGACGAGACGACGAAGCGCGCCAAGGGCGTGCAGTACGAGCGCGACGGCGTGCTCCACAACGTGTACGCGCGCAGGGAGGTGATCGTGAGCGCGGGCGCCGTCGCCTCCCCGCAGCTGCTGCTGCTCTCGGGCATCGGCCCCAAGGCCGACCTCGAAGCCCTCGGTGAGTGGCCTCCCCTCTCCGCCCCCACTTCTCTTTCGCCGTCACCTTCCTTAATAGCCCCCACTTCCTTTTCGCCTCTATGTCCACCTTAGCCTCCACTTCCATCTCCGTCTCCACTTCTTTCTCTCACCTCAAAACTGTCACTTCCTCCTTCGCCTTTACCTTTCTTTTTGTTTCAGTTTTTTCCGGACTTCATTTTTTTCTTTGGAAGCTTCCAGCTTGTTTCGTCCTGAATATTGAAGCTTATTCTTTTATCTTTTTCTCGGGAAGCCAAGACTTGTCCTTTCCTTTGATGATTGAAAATTCGTTTAAATCTTTTATTGGACATCCTTAAGTACATTCGCGTTTTTCTCTCCACCCACAGTATCGTACATTTCATATTGTTCTCTTCCCTCTGTTACATATTCTGACACTTCTTTTCTTAAAAAACCAACACTTTTCACTAAAATTTCTCAATGTATTCACTATTTCTCGCGTCTGTTTCGCCGGATGTGTATCAGCTCTTGTTATATTCTGGAATATTCTATGAAAGTTTAACATTCATAACATATAATTTCGTACGGACTTTTAAGGTAATATCGGAATCGTAGCCGCAGATCAGTTATATTTCCTTTGCGTGGGTGGTTGCAGGCATCAAGGTCTTGGCTGACCTGCCCGTCGGCGAGAACCTGCTCAACCACGTCTCCTTCACCCTCAAGTTCCGCATCCTCAGCGGCGAGGCCCACGAGCAGCTCAGCAACACCACCGTCTTCGAGTTCATCTCCAACCGCACCGGGCCCCTCACCTCCACCGGCCTGTCCCAGGTGGGTTGCACTCCAGCTTTTCACTTATCTTGCTTATTGCTAGCGGGAGACACTTGACGTTGCCCTGGTTGAACTGGGTATTTCGAAAGGGACACTCATTTCCATCAGCTGTTCGGCGCGCACACGTTGTTGAAAAACCACGAGTATATGGAAAAAAGTGGGAAATTTAAATAAAATAGAACCACACATGCTTACATTGTATTAGCGAACAGCAGATATGTGCCATTTGCACAAGTAACAAAGCTAAAAGCATATTCATGAATATTGAACTTGACTGACTCATTTTCGGTGTTTCGATTGATCTGGTCAAATGGATCCTAGACTAGATATTTCCGAAATAACCATTTATTTACAGAAATTTCAGTTGCCTGGAAATTCCAATTACTCAGTTTTCCATATACTCAGTTTATCCAATTACTCAAGGATTCTAATCAGCCATTCCAATGATCGATTACTTCGGATGATGGAACATCGCCTCTTCAGAGCTGTGAGAGCGTGCGCTTGTTGCAGCTGACGGGTTTCATCCGCTCGTCCATCCCGGGCGGCGACGCCCCCGCCGACGTGCCCGACACGCAGATCTTCTTCGCGGGCTTCCTGGCCAACGCGTCGCGCACGGGCGCCGACGACGAGCAGCCCATTACGGGCCCCGTGCCCTACTTCGAGATCACGCCCACGCTCCTGCGCCCGTCCAGCGCCGGCACGCTCAAGCTGCGCTCCACCGACCCCCACGACTTGCCGCTCATCCACGCCAACTACTTCGAGGTCGAACGCGACCTCGACGTGCTCGTCGACTCCATCAAGTGAGTCAGCACCCGCTGGATTTCGTTTCAGGGAAAAAATGCGGGGGAGACGCCTAATTGGTGTCACTGCAGTGCCTCTGACTTGGGGATCCTGGGTTTCCTGTCCCGTCGCTGGCAGGATTTTCGACACTAACTACAAAGCTAGATCAAATTCGCCGCTGGTTCTCATACAGCACACTCCGTCCAGCTTCCATGGCGGCGTCGCGAACGTGTTGTAGTACGCGGTTATGTGGGTGGTTCCCATTCTAACGCGCGCTCTGTTGCTCGCAGGTTCTCTCTGCGGCTGGCGCAGACCTCCCCTCTGGCGGCGCTCCAGGTCGTGCACGACACCACGCCCACCGCCGGCTGCGAGCACATCGAGTACAACACCGACGCCTACTGGGCGTGCTCCGTCAAGTACCTCACCAACCCCGAGAACCACCAGGTAAGCGCTCCGCCAGCCCAACAAACGACGTTCATGACGATATCCTTTACAATTCTCATTTGTTGTGGAGGCATCCCTCCCGCGATATCTACAAAGCGACAATTAACTACGCAACGCTAAACTGACTTTTATCGAACCATAGGAACACATTTTCAGGCAATACTGATATTTGTAATTACAACACACGTTGTAGAAACTGATTCATTGGGTGTCAGTATCAATGGGTAATTTCAAGAAATCAACATAAATTATAAAACATGTACGTTGCTTCACAACGCAGTGCCAGATGACATTAAACAATAAAGATCGGTACACATACTTAAGTTAAAAGTAAAATACTTTCTGCTGCATGACTGTTTCTACACAAAGACTGTTCTGATCATTAGAAAGATAAATAATATTTATTTTCACAGTGATATATAATGCATTAGTTCACATTTGTATTCGATAGTTTAAAAAAAGACTTAATATGCCTGTAACATTTAATGAACTTCTGGGTCAATGAACCCATCTGAATCAAGTTTTTGTCAAGCTTTCCTGACCCGTTGAGCAAATGGCGAGATGTCTCCTTCTTTTGCATCTCGACATAAATGTAGCTTATCTGTGCTCACGTTTTGTTGAGTTCTCCTTTTGCTAGTAGTGAACCTGCTGAGTAGAACCTGGATGTGTTATTATTTTGTTAGCAAATCAAAAAAAGTCAAAGCTGCAGTAGATTTACTAAGACACATAAAATTTCATATAACTCGAGAGCGAAAATGCCTATTTTTTAAATGTTGCTAAACTCGCTTTTTTAAAACTTTTCTTCATCTCTCAGCAAATAATAGTTAAAATGTTGGGAAGATATTCTGGAGCTCAAGAAAACGTGATCAGATGATCATACGTCACAAACATTTTTTACTCTACTTTGACTAAAAAAATGAAGTAAAACAATGCCAACCCGTTGACTAAATTCCTTCGCAATACCCTTCCGCAGGCCGGCACCGTGTCCATGGGCACCGTCGTGGACTCCCGCCTGCGAGTGAAGGGCATCGACGGGCTCCGCGTCATGGACGCCTCCGTCATGCCCCGCGTGCCCGGCGGCAACGTCAACGGCCCCATCATCATGGTCGCGGAGAAGGGCGTCGACATGGTCATCCAGGACAACTCAGCGTCCACCTCCAGTTGAAGGCCAACGCGTAGTCAGTCTCACTGACCTACACTTTTTTCTTTAAAGAGAAATGCATTTTTTGGACTCATTCCTCTTTTCAATTCTCTTTAGTATTGTTAGACTATCTTTTTCACTTTGCTCTGAGCTTATTGAAATCTATGCTGTGAAAAATTAAAATTATTTCTTCTTGAATGTGTGTTTTCATTTACTCGACGTACTAACAATATTCATTTACCACATTTTACCACCCTCACTTCCCAATACCCAATTAAGACCATCAAAGGCAACAGCATTGCTCTAATAAGCTGAAAAAACATCAAATTGAGCAGTTTTATTGGTACATGGGCCACAAACTTAATTCATATTTGGCGCCACGCTTCGAACAGCTCAGTTTAGCAGCTCTTTAAAGGCATTTTAGAAGAAAAGATCGTGCATTTCAAACTTGACGCCGCGGAGATCTAATCTTGCTGAAAAACCGCACGAATTCGTTCCCAATTGACCAAATACTCACTTTTTACAAGCTCTTTAAATCGATTTTCAACTGCTTCGGAAAATCACTAACAGGTTGCACCGCCTCCCGGGTGGCCGCGACGAAAGAGTTGCCTACTGTCAGGTTTCCTGGAATCCAATTTTTTTCCACATCAGACGCGACGAGCTCGCATTGTTTGAAATTGAGCAGAGCCGCGACCTTTTTTGTAGCGATCGAGGAGCTAAGCAATACTCATATGGGGCGCATTGAAATTTTGTGGTACATTGGCAGCAAGCAATTGTCGTGTAGTGTCATTGAACCAGCGCTCTGAGACGCGGAGCAAAAAACACATGGCATGAAGGCATGAATGACGTGAAATTCATAAGGAGAACGTTTATTTTCGTTCAGACAGAAGTAACCCTGACAATCTCTTCAATAAGCATTGATTCTTTCGGCAAAGTAATAATCTTTGTATATTACTTGTCGTTATTTCCCAGAACTCTCTCGTCTGATGAGAACACAGAAGGCGATGTACAAAACTTCTCGTTGTAGTTTCTCCTAATGCTCTCCCAACTCCTCTAAGCTGTATTTCGCAGCTTCAACAAATTTAGAAGTTCAAATCCTTCTTAAGATACTTTTTATTGACAATAATAAATAAAAAGTTAAATAGTAATTAAGGGAAATGTAAGTACGCTTCATGATGTGTACAGGTGGTGTTCGCCTGACCCCTTGCGGGGTCTCTTCGAACGTTGGGTGTTGTTCACAGGTCGTTGTTAAAGGGGTTTTCGACTCCTCTCCCCCGTACGGGACGGGGACCGGGAGTCTTGGTTGTTATAGGAGGGGTTAGTTGTCTTTTGGAAGATGGGTTATTTTATTAGGGTTGCGGATGACGGGGGGATGGGACGGGGAGGACTGGGATGGGATGGGATAAGGGGGGGAGGGGTGGGGGGGAAATGATTGGCAAGGGTTGCGCTCGGGGAGTGGCGGATATGTTTTCTGTTGCAGACGGCGTTAGTAGCGTGTTAGTCATTCTGTCGGTCCGTTAGTCGGTTATGTTTTTGTGGTTCGTATGTGTCCTCTGGCTTAGGTTATAGGAGGGGGAAGTTTGAGGATATCCAGGGGGTGTTTTTTGCGGGTATGTCGTGGCGGATTTCTAAGGATGTGGTAGTGGGGGAGGATTAGGTTACGGAATAGGGGATTGTTTATATATTTTCGGATTTGGGCTATTGTGGAGTTGTGGAGGTATGTGAGGATATGCGGGATTTTATTTCGGAGGCGGATGGAGTTATAGATGGTATACATGGGTGGGCGGAAAATGAGGCGGATGTTATGGTTTTCTACTCTGGTTAGTTTGGTACGGTTTGCGTGGGATGTGGTGAACCAGGTGGGATGGGCATATGTTAGGATAGGACGGATATAGGAGTTATAGGTTTGAATTTTCTTTTTGGTGGGTATGTGCGGATTGGTGAGGATAGGGTGTAGGGTGTTGGTGATTCTGGTTGCTTTTACTGTAATTCTATGGATGTGATGGGACCAAAGGAGCCTGCGGGAGAAGGTAACACCGAGGTAGGATATCTCTGTCGTCCAGGGGATGGGTTTATTTCCGATGGTTATAGGAGGGGGATTGGATGGATAGGTTTTGTAGGAGAACAGGATTGCTTGGGATTTGGAGGGATTTATAATGATGGAATTTTGGGAGGCCCAGAGGTGGAAGTCGTTTAAGGATTCTTGTAGGTGGGAAAGGGATCTACTTAGGGATTTGAAGGAAGATAGGAAAGCAAGGTCATCGGCGTATAGGAAGGTTTGTACACCTGGGGTTTGTGGCACGTCGTTAATGTAAATGGAGAAAAGGATTGGGGATAGCACAGCACCCTGCGGGACGCCGGCTTGGATGGGGTAGTTTGGAGAGGTTTTTGACAGGTGTCGGATATGAAAGGAGCGATGGGTTAGGTAACTTTGAAGTAGGGAGTGAATGTGGTCGGGGATATAGGGTCGGATTTTCATCAGTAGGATTGGGTGGGAGACGGTGTCGTAAGCTTGTGTTAGGTCTGTGAAGATTGAGGGATTTCTTTTCTGTCCTGGAGTGGGGTGGCGATGGTTAGGGCAAAGTTTAGGGTTTGAAGAGACGCCGAGCGTCCTTCGCGGAATCCAAACTGGTTAGGGGTTATGATAGGGTCGAGGAGAGGTGTTAGACGGAGGAGAATTATTTTTTCAAATAATTTTCCAAGGATAGGTAGTAGACTGATGGGACGGTGGTTAGATGGGAGCCGATGATCCTTGCCGGGTTTGGGGATCATGGTAACGCGGGCGATCTTCCAGGCGGATGGGAAGTAGGATAGTTTTAGACAGGAGTTGAGGATTAGGGTTATTAGGTCAATTGCATTTTTAGTAAGGTGAGTGAGTTGGGAAGGGAGGACTCCATCGGGTCCGGGCGATTTTCCGCAGTCTATCGTCTTTAGTATTGTCTTGATTTCGTTGTCGTTTGTCGTCCAGGTTCGTTGTTGGTCGGGTGGTAGGGGTGGGGTTTCGAGGAAATTCCATAGGACACTGTCTGGGATTGGGATGTTGGAGGAGCGGAAGCGTTCGGCTAGGGATTGGGCAAGGGTGTTGGTGATTGTTTGGGGATCAAAGGTTAGGGTATTGTTGGTGGTTAGGATAGGGGAGATAGGAGTGGGGTGGTTTCGGATTGTTTTAATGATTTTGTGTATGGTGTTGGGGCTGCTATTGTCAGTTAGTAATTCGTCGTATTTATGCGTCTCGTGATGTTTGAGTAGGTTATGTATGGTCTTTTGGGTCCTTTTTAGTTCTCGTTTGTCGTCGTCTCGTCTGTATTTATAATAGCGTCGTTGAACTTGTCGTTTGTGTCGTATGATCGTCAGTATTTCGTCAGGGAGGGTGGGGTGAGTGTTTTTGGAATAGGTCGTGGTTTTCCGGTATGATTGTTTTAGGTGATGGGTTAGGTGGTCTATTGAGCTGTCTATGGATTGGGTTGTAAGGATGGTTGGGGGAACGTGGATTTTTTTGGACAGTAGGCGTTTGAATGTTTTCCAATCGGTGTTTGGTATTGGTGCGGGTTTTGGGAGTACGTAGTTGGAGGTTGAGGAGCTTGTGAAAATGATAGGGAGGTGGTCTGAAAGGTCGTATAAGTCGTATTTTGGGTGGGGGATGGTTATTGATATTTGGGAAGAGTGTAGGATTATGTCTAGTATGTCGTGGGGGTTGTTTTGGATTAGGTGGGTGGGTTCCGTCGGTACTTTCAGTTGGATTTGGGGGTTTGTGTCTATGAAGTGCTCAAGTCGTAGTCCGGTTGCGTTACTGGTCATGCAGCCCCATGATGTTGATTTACTATTGAGGTCTCCAGCTATTATGAACGGGTAGGGGAGGTTTTTAATGGTGTCAAAATCGGAGTCGGGAATTGGTATGTGAGGGGTTTTGTAACAGGATATCAGGAGGATTTGGGATGTGGGTGAGCCTATGGCAACTGCTGTGCACTCTAGGGCTGTTGTGGGAGGTAGCTGGTAAGGGGTGTGTGGGATGGATCTTCGGGTTAGGATTGCCGTACCGCCTCCAGCGGATGAGGTTCTGTCGGTTCTTGTTATTATGTAGTTAGGGATAGAGAAGGATCTGTCAGGTGTTAACCACGTCTCTTGTAGGAATAGTATCCCGATGGAGTAGTCTTTGAGGAATTGGGTGAGGATGGGTTTCTTCTGGTTTATGCCGCCTCGCGCGTTCCACGAGGATAGGGTTAGGATTTTAGGGGGGGAGCCATTAGTTGAGGATCTCAACTAACTTAATGCCAACTGTTATCAGTTTTGTGATGATATCCTCTGGGCCTTTAAGGATTTCGAGGAGGGGTTTTAAGTTGAGGATGATCTTTTTGATAGTCGGGTTCTGGAGGAGGGAGAGGAGTTCTTTGATGTCCTGGATTGTTGATGAAGTGGATTGTTGTTGGGTTGGGGTTTGTGTTGGGTTGGTGGCAGAGGCGTAGGATTGGTTCTGGGGTCTTAAGGGTGGGAAGTTTTGGGGTGAGTTGGACGGGGGTGGGTGGGTTGCGGATTTGTTCAATTGGGTGTTCCGTATTTCTCGGGCTTTGGCTATTACTGGGCATTGTTGGTCATAGGCAGGGTGGTTTTGGGAGCAGTTTGCGCATCTGGGGGTAAAAGGATTGTCGGATGTGTGGGAGGGACAGTCTTCAGTTGGGTGGGAGCCAGCACAGAGGGCGCAAGTCGTTTGTCTCCTACAATAGGCCTTGGTATGGTATAGTCGTTGGCAATTTCTGCACTGCGGAATTCTGTCCGTCGCTTTGTAGTCCTCAATAGTCACTTTAAAGTAGTCTATGAATCGTAGAGTCTTCTTGATTTCAGTCATTTCTTTCTTGTTGGTTTCGACAGTGTAGAGGCCTATTGGGGTCAGTTTTCCGTCGGCGTTTCGTCTTTGCATTTCAGTTATGTGGTGGGCAGTAATGTTGAGGGCAGTCAGGTTGGTCTTGATGGCTGTCAGGTCGTATTTAGTCGGTAGTCCTTTAATTACAAATTTATCTCGTTGTTCCTCCGTTGCTCTGTTAAAATGGTAGGAAATGTTCGTGAAGTACAGTCCTTTACGTCGTGGGTCTCTGGAGATCAGGTCCAAGCAGTCCTGATCTTCCCGTGGGCAGTCACAGTCAGCGGTTGTATTAATAGTTCCGTCCGAGTACATTTCGCGGTCAGGTGGTTGTTGCAATTGTTTTTGAGCTCCTTTATGAGCTCCGTCGGGTCGAGTATTGTCGTTAGGTCGATTCTAAATAGTCCGATTCGTCCCTTGGTCGTTTTCGTCAGTTTCTGCGGTGGTTGTTGAGTTGTCGGTGCATCGTCTGGTGTGTCGGGGTCGTTGGATGTTCCGGGGTTCGATTGCGGTAAGTCTGGTTGGGAGAGAGGGTTAAATGGATTTGTTGTCTCGACTGGGGGATTTTCTTTTGGGGGTTGGGGTAAGGCGCCTTTGGTCACAAGTCGGAAGCCGTCATCCGTTAGGAATTTCTTGGTCGGATTGTCAGGTGGGGAGTCGGGGGAGGAGTCGAGGGGGCGTCGGAGGTTGCGCTGCGCGCCACGGGATACCTCATCGGTTGTCCTTGATGCGTCCGCGTCGGTCATCTCCGCGTCCGACATCTCGTCCTCGGAGATCGGCAGCGGCTGGAGCCGCGCCGCTTCCAGAATCTTCCTGTTTTGCTCCCAGAAGCGGCGGTTGCTTTCCCGAAGAACTTTGCGGAACAGGCTTCTTGGTATGTTGTCCAATGTCAGTCGTTTGCGCTCGATTTCGTCGGTTTCGTTGGTCGTAGTTAGTCTAAAACGGATAGCTTTGCTGTGGTGCGTCGTAAATAGTTAAGATCGCTAGGCACTGGCGTGGGTGATGACGTAGGTCCTCACTCGTCGCGCGCTCCTCGCTCAAATGTAAGTAGCGTGAATTTTACTTTCTCTCACATACTAACGTCAGAAGAGAAAGTATTGTAATCGAGCGTCGGAAAACGGCGAACTTCCGACACAAAAACTCTAATTGCCGCACCCTGGCAAGGGGAAATTGGTTAAATCCACTTGCTAAATTTAGGAAATTATCCTCTAACCCGTAATGTAGCGAGAATCCATGTTTTGTGCGTCTTCATACCGAAAAATCGATTGACGGCCAAACGTTTGTGCACAACGCTAGCGTATAAACGGTTCAGCCGATTTTCTTCAAAATTGATATTCCCCAATTATTCTGGCTAATGTCTCGGACCCTGGAAATGAAACCGATATTTTAATTCTGGGGGTACTTAACTCGAAGACCCTGGAACATTTTCTAAATTAAAAAAAAATGGCTCCAAATTTTTGGATTATATTATGTTCTTGAATAGTGCAAAAAACCTTTAAGAGAACGGTGCAGGTCTTATTTTCGTTGATTTACTCGATTTTTCGAAAATTGAAAAATATATTAAAACTTCAAAATTGGAGGTAGAGATTTTTGTCACAGAAAAAGTCTGTTGTACAAAAGTGGCTATTTAAAAATGGTCATGTAAAATTTTTTCGATAAAGTGAATAAATTTTACGTAATTTCTACTTGAACTTAATGAAATATATACAGGTTTAGTACAAACTCCTGTATCCGAGCCACGAAAGTAATTGAATGAATTATGTGAAAAATATTTAATTTAATTTTAATTATAATTTCCTATTGGAAATGCCAATATTAATTGTATTTTTCCTTTCTCTCTTTTTTACTTTTTACTCAATGTGTATTCTCAATGTATTTTCTTTTCAAGCAATCAGCAAAGCTTAATAGAAATTTCCCAACAATGCCGCATCGATTGTGAAGCACTTGAGTAGCACTAGTTTTTTATACCATTTTCTCTCTTCCGAGAAATCATAGACCCTCTCTATGTTGAAAAACAACCGTGTTTATCGCATCTGAAATGTGGATGTTAGAAGTTGGTGGTGAAATACAATACTATCGGAACTGTTATCTTACGATGAAAGGCATCTCACGAATGTCCGTAGTTATTTTGATGCCAATTACATATATTCTAGCTACTGTATTGTTATTATTAGCCAAGCGAATGCACATAGTTTTGATAACGCTCCGCTGGCAACAGTTCGTTGCTCTTGAATGAATAGCTGAGGTGTTAGAAGTTCTTGAATGAATTTTAAGTTTTGAAATAATGGCTGAGGTGTTAGAAGCGCACAAAATGCAATATTTCAATATTACGTGGCTGTGCTAAATAAGGCGAGAAAGTATGTGCTGCTGTATCACCACTAGTTTATTTTATTCCTAGCAATACCAAGGCATTAAAACACTGCCCTTTGCGAAAATTGCAACATCAAGAAGGAGACCTCCGATCACAAAAAAATTTATTCCACCGATTAGGAATATCACAATATACAAATGATTTGAATTACAGAACTGTACCTGCATTGTGACCTAGAGTATTTAATACGGTATGAAGCCTCCACGCAGAGCGTCAGAGCCTCTAGACGTCGCAGTATGGATTCAAAGGGAGACTGGGAACACCCTGCCACGCTGTTTCTATACGTGACCACATCGCCAGTCACTGCAGGAGGGCCAGAACGAACAAGTTGCCGACCGATGGGCGTCGTATTAGGCGAACGTGCCGGTCAGGGAAGCAGTCCCGCTGAAAAATGGAATGTGGAGCTACTTGCAGGAGGGACAGTATCTCGGGTTCTAAACCCTTCCTGATGTATCGATTGCGGTTCAGATTGCCCTCAATACGTATGAGGAGAGATCACACATTGTAGTCAATGGCACCCCGAATCACACTTGGTGTTTATCCGCTATGGCACGGAACAATGCAGGCTATCAGACTGCGATCACTACGGTAGCGTCAAACACATACGTGGCCATCGCTGTAGCACCAATTGACGTGGGACTCGTCTGAATACACTATATTTTACCTCTCAGCACACCACTAAACTCGTTTACGCGCCCAACGCATCTGAGGCTTTGGTGGTTTCTGGTCATCGGAATCCGACACTGTGATATGCGTGCAACCAATTCAGCCCTCAGTAAATGACGTCAAGCCGTCGACGCAGACTTGACTATACCCGTTGTAGTGCTCCGAAGTCCAGTCAACACTCTGAACGACGCCATACTGACAGTTACGGCCTTGCGGACAAGTCTCTCGCTGTGGTCACATTATGTGGTCCAGAACCCGTTCGTCGCAGTGCACGACCCTCCACTATCCACTGGTTCCACACACGCACTGTCGTTGCAGCGCGCCCATTCGAGCCGCAAAGTCACGGTACGACACGGTCCTTCCCGGAGACCGATCATTCTGCTCCGTTCAAACTTACTCAGATGCTGATACTGCACCCTTTGGCATCGGCGAGGCCACCTGGCACTTGCTTGAACGTTTTCCTGTCGTTTGTTGTTCTACACCGACTGAATGTGGCGTAACACTGACCTGAGCTGTCATACAAAGGAGGGCGCTGCTAGGCCAACGTGCACATCTCAGGCAAAGTTAATCACTTCTTCTTCACACTAGCACCATTATTTGAAGCGTCGATTATGCTATTCAAAGACAACGTTTAATAAAAAACCATTTTGGAGTTTTCTCAAAAACTGTTTCAACGTTTTCCTTAATTTTTCCTTTAATGGAGCACGAGGCGCTTACAAAATGTCGTAATTCCCGTTTTCGGGGTATTCTATTTTTGAAAATTGCAAAAAATTAACATTGTAAAAATACAATACTCATTATAGAGGTTTTTTTCTGAAATGGAATCTGTTCTAATAAATAGATCTTTAAAGAAACTATGCTCAATTTTATAAAAAATGTTTTATATAAAAGAATATATAAAATATATTTGTTGTTCCACGACAAATTGCGCACTCACAAAACATCACTATTTTTTACCGACTTGAAACTTTTTTATGAGGTCTAGAGTTGAAAAGATGTAACATGTATTATTCCTTTTCTAATTCCACCCGTCTCAGAAATATTAGCAATACTTTTTTCCGAAAAATCATGCGCACGCAAATGTTAATATCCTTGCGCAATACGATTTTCTTCAGAAAAATAAAATTACTTAAATTTAATTTAAAATTATGTACTTTCATATGATGTAAAATAATTTTTGTAAAATATTATTTAATATTTAAAATATATTTAACGTTTAAAATGCACATTTTTACATTAGATCAGCACTTAAATCCATTGTAAAAAATACTCATATATTTCTACACTAATGTTGTATAGATCTGCCAAATTTCAAAGTGGGACCACATGAATAACATTTAAAAAATACTTTGTTCACTGGAGCACGTAGGCAACCCTTTGCCCGCCGGACTCGCTGCTCGAAATACGCGACGCATCGACTCGTCTTGACACGACCCATTGTGTCGTCCAACATAAAGCAACCATGTGATTAATGTCATGTTTTGAATCGCATAAACACACATACGGTCTCAAATGGAAGTCTTTTGATGATATGCGACAGTTATGTTTATTTATAAACAACTGACGCTGCTAGGGTCTGCCTGAAACAATGTGCTCTGTTGGCTGCTAAGCCTTCTTTTTCTGTGCGTTGTTCTGTGAAGTTAGTAACCAAAGATAGTCTTACAATAATATCAATGTTATTGTTATATGCATTTTCTTAATATGGAAATGCATAATTGCAGAAGTAGTGTACGTTCAGGATGTTAGAACCAGCATTTTTGAGAAGTTGAAAATTGATCGGTTGCATATGTATTGGAACGGGGTTTCAAAATTCCTCGTGACGAGTAAAGTGAAGGTTTTTCAAGAAAGTGGGAATCAATCACACTCGTTAATGCCGCAAACATGTTGTGCAGTAACAATGATGGATAAACGTCCTGATCATCTGAACGTATCACCTGTTACGAGGAATACATAAACTGACCGAGTAAGTTCCTCTTCTGTTTCTTCTGCTGTCTTCGCCCATCGTTTGCCATCGTCTCCTGTTTTCATGAGACAAAATAAAATTTGACGCTTCCAGTTTTCCTTGCCCAGTGTGATATTTAGATAATTATTCTTTCGTACTTCTAGATGTTATTCAGAACCTGCTGTAAAATAATGTCTTAGCTACTCTGAATCCTTTTGTGCTATACTTCAGAGAAAGCAAAGAATTCAAAAAATCTTTTTCTGAAACCCTGAAACCCGACATGAATTCAATTAACCCTTTTCAGTGTAAATTCTTAACACTTCTCAAATAAGATTATGACAGTGTTAACATTGTTCTGATGGGGTCGGTGCATATTATTACTAAACAATGCGAGTCTATGATTCCACAAAGATGCCTTCAATTTGCTGAATGGCATTTCTTCGCTTCGCAAAGTTCTTATGGAAAAGGACCGTGCGACGTAGGGAGGGGGGAGCAACTATAATATTCTCGATAAAAGCAAGCCTTCAATACTGACAGGAACCTATTAATTTACCCAGTAAGTTATTTAAGTGGGCTGATGATAATGTGAAGATCATTACCTTTATATTTTTAGCATCGCTGAATAATTCTTAGAAAGAGGACCACTGCAACAACAATACAATAAAAAAACAGTTGATGGCAGAAAAAATGCATAGTTTGATTTCTTTATAAAAAGGTGAATTCAACTATATTCTCTGTAAAGTAAAATAAACATCAACCTAATTAACTGTATCACATACTCTTATCTGTATACATATTCCATCCGTTTAATACTAAATTGAATCCGTTGGACACTTTCTAATTTGAAGGTCATATGTATGTCATAACTATGTCATATATCGTATGTCGTATGAAGGTCATATGTATGTATATGGCAAATAGTAAGATATGAAGGTATACTTCTATTTATTGCTCTACGAAAATATATTGATAGTAATCGTCTGCTGCTTATTGGCACGTGCTTTGAGGGGTGACGCTCTAGCAGACGCCGCAGCAAAACAGCAAGGAGACATTTCTATTGTATTTAATTTCTCATAATAATCTCAATGTCCCGCTTTGTAATTTACCAAATTTATGTAGAACGTCTCAGAATTTTAATGATTTTTTTCGGAATTTTTAAACTGGCGAGTTTCGGGAAATTTAAAAGATAAAAATAAAATAGGTGAAAAAATTATATTCCAAAACAAGTAATGAATTCAATGTAAACATAAAATGAAAGAGCATGTTTTGTTCTTTAAGGTCACAAAATATTTAATTTCTGTCACAATTACAACATGAGTTAAAAATGATTAACATTAACATGCGCGCATTTTTTCGAAAATTATTAAAATTAATAAAATATCGAAAAATAATACTTGGGGAATAATGAAAAACAAGTGTTTCAGGTTTTTGCTTATGCTCTTCGCACAAAAAGAGTTTTAAAATCTGGGACATCCAGGATTAATTTTCCTTAAATTTGTGCGATTTGTCCTGGACATTTAATATATAAGAATTCTTAGTAACGACTTCAAATTTTTCTTAAAGCTTTTTCTCGGATAGAACTGATTCATTAGTTTCAATTGAGCATATGTAAGAAATAATCTCCCAAGAAATTAAAAGACACATTTAATAAGAATAACATTAAGGATGTAGCATTCTGAATAGGATTGAAATTAATCTGCGACAAGGGTTAATAATCCAATTTAATTAAGAATCGCAATTCATTCGTACATGACAAGGATTGTACAAAGCGCTTCGCTACTCTGTGGCATACTGTTGCAACTTTCTCTCACTTTTTCGAAGAGGCACTAAGGCTAAGGGCTACGGCTCTCACGCTTTTCCTACCGGTGACTGCGAAGCAGGCAGAACTCAGTGGAAAATATGCTCCATTACATCTTAAACACTATGGAATGTGGATGTTGAAGAGAAATCAGAATTCGTAAGTATTACGTTAATTAAGAAAACAATGTCTGCCAATCTCAGCGTTTAAAGGAACACGTAAAGCTAAACTTGCCGTCGCTATTTGTTTGATGTACGCATGTTTACGGTTAGGTATAGCTTGTATAAACAGTACATCTGCAGTAAGTGATATGCAATAGTTAACGTTATACATTTCTCAGTTATTGATTGTTTTTTTCTTGCGCACGAGCTGTCAACACTCGCGAGATGGTAGAAACAAAAACCGCTCTGTGTGAAGAAGCGGCTAACGAAGTAACCGCGATAAATAAGTATTCTTAAAGAAAATTGTGAAATTGAGTAAAAATATCAAATTATGAAAGAAAATAACCAGTTTAGCTCCTGTGGATTACAGAATATTGTGATATTGTCCTCCATCGAATGTCTGCAATTTACCGTATGTTCTTATTTGAAAAAAGAGAGAATAACTTTTGACCTTTTAAAAGTATTACGAAAATATCGAAACAGTTGGTATCGACATATTTCAATAGTAGACGTTTACATCTTGCAACCAAATTTCAAAAGCCATCTCGATGTACGGCCAACAATACCATAACTTTTCACAGACCTGGTATCTCCTGTTAAAAAATAAATTGAACTCCCACCGTATCCACCCACCGCCACCGCAGGCGTATCTATAACCATCACTACCACTTTCTATAATTCCATTACCCCAAATACGAGACTTGTAGCCGCCGTTTCAACCCATCGTCTCCGCAGCCGTATCCATCCCCAATCACTACCATCCATCTTCCATACTTCCATCACCACAAATACGAGACTTGCAGTTACCGTTTCCACCCACAGCCACCACATCCATATCCATACACACCACTAACACCTCTACATCCATTACCACAAATACGAGCCTTGCAACCACAGTTTCCACCCACCACCACCGCAACGTCTCCCTACCCACCACTAACACCTACTATACTTCCATCCTCACAAATACGAGACTTGCAGACACCGTTTCCACCCACAGCCACCGCGGCCGTATCCATACCCACCACAACCATTTTCTATACTCCCATCAACACAAATACGAGACTTGCAGCCACCGTTTACACCCACCGCCACCGCAGCGTATCCATACCCACCATTACCACCTTCCTTACTTCCATTACCACAAATACGAGACTTGCATCCACTGATTCCACCCACAGACACCACAGACGTATCCATTACCCACCACTGACTATTCCATACATCCATTACCACACCACAAATACGAGTCTTACAACCACCGTTTCCACCCACAGCCACGACTACCATATCCATAGCCCCCACATCACCTTCTAAACTTCCATTACCACCAATACGAGACTTGCAGCCACTGTTTCCACCGACCGCCAGTGAAGCCGTATCCATACCCACCACTACACCCTTACATACTTTCATTACCAGAAAGACGAGTATTTCAGTCACCGTTTTCACCCGCATTCACCACAGCAATATTCATACCCACCACTAACATCTCTACTTCCATTACCACAAATACGAGACTTGCAACCACAGTTTCTACCCACCGCCACCACAGAGTATCCATACCCACCACTACCACCTACTATACTTCCATCCTCACAAATACGAGACTTGCAGACACCGTTTCCACCCACAGCCTCCACAGTCGTATCCGTACCCACCACTACTTCCTTTTATACATTCATCACCACAAATACGGGACTTGCAGCCACCGTATCCACCAACCGCCACCGCAGCCGTATCCATACCCACCACTACAACTTTCCATACTTCCAGTACCACATATACGAGACTTGCATCCACCGTTTCCGTACCGTCACCTCAGATGTTTCCATACCAACCACTTTCCAATTCCATACATTCATCACCACAAATACGAGATTTGCAGCCACCGTTTCCACCCAAAGCTACCGCGGCCATATCCATAACCACCACTAACAACTTCTATACTTCCATGACCACAAATACGAGACTTGCAGTCATCGTTGCCACACACCGCCACCGCAGCCGTATCTATACCTGCCTCTTTTTTAATTCCATACATCCATCACCACAAATATGACATTTGCAGCCAATGTTTCCACCCAAAGCCACCACAGCCACATCCATACCCTCACCTAACCTCTTCTATACTTCCATTACCACAAATACGAACTTGCAGTCACCGTTTCCACCCACCGCCACCAAAGCCGTATCCATACCCACTACCAACACCTTCGTTACGTCCATTACCACAAATACGAGACTTGCAATAACCGTCTCCACCACCCGCCACCTTAGCCGTATCCATACCCACCACTACCATCCCCCATGCTTCCATTACCAAAAATACGAAACTTACAGCCACCTATCCACCCATCGCCACCGCAGCTTTATCCATACCTACCACTACTATCTTTCATACTTCCATTACAACAAATACGAGACTTGCAGCCACCGTTTCCAGCCACCGCCACCGCAGCCTTATCCATACCCACAACCAACTCCAACTACTGTTTCATCCCCGAAAATACGAGATTTGCAACCCCCGTTACCCTATAGCGCCGCCGCAGCAATATCCATACCTACATCAAACCCTATCTAAGATCATGGATTATGACTACACAACGTGAATTCTCGGCTATCCGGGAGACGCCGCGTCGTTGGCTGGGGTGCCAACGTTTCGCCTGACATATCGCAGGCTTCCTCAGGGCAGTGACACTGCGCCACTCTCAACTTTGTGCAGTTTTGTGAACGCACTAAAAGTGCAATGCGCGTTCACGCCACCGCGGTGTGACCATTCCTACCCTTACGGGCATCTATGGCCTATCCTGTAACATAAAAAAGAGAAACAAAGGTCAGAAACGACTTTAGCCTACCGGCGCGCGCATTGCGTGTGTTTTAATACTGTGTTATTTATGCTTCAGTCCCACTTCTCTGTTTCAGATTGCTCTTACTCCAGAAAGTGTTTCGGTCGCTTATACTTCGCCCTTTGATCGGGTTCGTACAAGGCGACCGCGGAAATCAAATCATTTTCCGAGTCAGCCGCTTTCTCAAAAAAGTTTTTAACTATATTTTTAATGTGAGTTATTAGCAGTGGCATTGAAGTTTCGCGATGTAAAGTTTCTATACGAGCAAATCTAGGGGCGCAGAGGGCGGCCCTGAGACACTCGTTTTGAACTACTTGCAGTTTGTTCAAATATGAATTTGCTGCAATTGCTCAACTGGGGCATGTGTAGTCTATTTGCGGCCTAATTATTGCTTTATAAAGCGTGAGGCAGTTTGCCGTTGACAGTTTGCTCCGCTTGTGAAACAGGCTTCGCAATCTGCCTCGGGTCTGCCGCGCTTTCTGTCGCACGTTTTCTATGTGCATTGCAAATGTCAAAGAGCTGTCTAACGTTACTCCTAAATATTTGACATTTTTTGTCCAATTAATCGCGTCTCCGCATAGCGCGAGTGGCCTCGGCCGCGTGAATCTCAGTCTCCATGTGAAGAGCACAGCTGCACTCTTACTCACATTAACTTTGACCCGCCACAGTTTCAGCCACTCCTGGATCTGTAACAAATGCTGATCCAAATACTTCTGGAGAAGCTCGATACTTTTGGACGTGGCTATTACAGCCGTATCGTCTGCATACAAGGCGAGCTCTGTGTGGGGGTGGGTGGGAATATCACGCACGTAAAGACTGAAGAGCGTAGGAGCAATCACGCTCCCCTGCGGCACTCCGGCCCTTACGGCGCGGCGGGTAGATTTGGCATTCAGAAGCGTCACTTGAAACGTTCTGTCTGCCAGGTATGAATAGATAAGGTGTATTAGGTACATAGGAAAGTTCATGGAGTGGAGTTTGTAGAGGAGGCCGACGTGCCAGACCTTATCAAAGGCGCTGGCAACATCAAGGAAAACTCCACCTGTAAATCGGCGCTCATTGAAGTTGCGTCTTATGCGGTCCGTGATTCGCACAAGCTGATGCGTTGTGCTATGCCCTGCGCGAAAGCCGAACTGCTCCTTATTTAATAGTGCGTTTTCTGAAACAAATTTTAATATTCTGTTTTGCATTAGTTTTTCACAAAGCTTCCCGACCGTGTTTAATAGGCTAATGGGCCTGTAAGACTCGGGCTTTTTGGGATTTTTTCCTGCTTGTGAAAAGTTAAAATATGCGCATGTTTCCACTGACTCGGGAAATGCTGAAACACAAATATAGCATTAAAGAGTGCGACCAAAAACACTATGGCTTGCTGCGGTAGCTGCTTCAGGACGTCATTAGTGATGCCGTCGGGGCCGGGTGCTTTTCTGCTCTTCAGCTCCGAGATGGCCGCTTTTACTTCAGCATCCGTTGCGAAGCTCGGTTCGTCGGCTGGCGCGTGCAAGGCCGCCATTACCGTTTGTTGTACTTCGACAACGTGCGGTATCGGCGGCGCCTCCTGGACCGGCTGAAACTGAGTTTCTAAAACATTAGCTAGGAGTTCCGCTTTCTCTTCATTCGATTCTGCGAGTTCTCCTGTGCTGGTCTGAAGCGGCGGCACCGTTATCGGCTTCCTGGAAAGCATGCGAGTAACTCGCCACAATGAATTATCTTCAGGTTTGAGACCTGATAACAATTTCGCCCATTTCTGATTGCGGTAATCCGCTAATTCGATTTCAACTTTGCGTTTCAATCGATTTAGCTCCCGCTTATCAGCTGGGTGTCGCGTGCTCTGCCACAATCTGCGCGCCCTGTTTTTCCTGGAAATTAAATTGACAAGATAAGGGGTTAATGTTTGCTCCTTTTTTGAGGAACGCTGCTTCTCCGCTGCTGCGTTGAGGCTGTCAGTCATAGCTTCGGCGAATTTTTCTGCTCCAGTTTCTATCTGCTTCGGTCCTGACAGGGCAGATGCATCGGGTAAGCGCTGCTGCAGCTCCGTCTGGAATTTCTTCCAGTCCGTGCGCCTCCTCTGCATCGTGGGTGCAGCCGACAGAGTTAGGCCGCCCCGCCTCATATCTGCCATCACTGGGAAATGATCAGAGGAGAGTTCTTGGATAGTGGTTAATGTGGGAGGGTAGTGAAGTTTCTTGCAGAGCGCAATATCTAAAATATCGGGCTTGCAATTCGTTTTATAGGGATAATAGGTGGGCGTATTAGGTGCGTATATCTCGCAGCCGTTTGCATCGGCAGTTGCTTTCAGCTTACGGCCGCGTGGGCAGGTAATGCGGGAGCTCCAGGCCGTGTGTTTGGCATTAAAATCGCCAGCCACAAGCGTTGGTGTTGTGTTAGCCTCTACTAGTTTTGCAATGTCTGCAGCTAGTAAGGCGCACGTATCCGCGGAGCGATCAAGACGCGCGTAGACAGATACAAGACGCAGCGGCCCTCGCTCCGTCTGAACGACTACAGCAGTGGCCTCGGCGTGCTGCAGCTGCGGAAGAGCTGTAACATAATGATTTATGCTGCGTCTAATTAAGATGGCGGTTCCGCCTCCTCTGTTGGCGGCTGTCGTACTCGCTGCTTGCGCCGCCCTGTCGTTTCTATAGCAGAAGAATCCTGGAATATTTAAGGATAGATGTGGGTTAAGCCATGTCTCCCCCAACATCATGACAGATATATTATGCCGAGCGAGAAAGCTGTGGAGCTCTGACTGCTTCTCTCGCGAGCAGATGCCGTTGCAGTTCCAAAATGCAACGGTGCCGCTGTTCCTGTAAAAATGGTGCTAGCCATTATTTAAGGATGGGAGGGATTTGGTACGGGTGAGGACGAGCGTTCCTCCCCCGTTGCTTCCGCCGCTGTGGTGTCTCGTGCATGCACAAGCAATATTGTTATTACACACTTGAGCATGATCGACGCCCACTCGGCCGGATTGCATCCGGTGACGGATCGCATATTCGCTCGCATCACCCTCTCGGGGGCGATCCCGTTTAGGGCGAGATCGTCCACCGTCTGGTGTAGCACGCGCTCCTCTCCCCTCGCTATGCAGCACAGTTCCGTGTGGCCGCTAAAGTGCAATGCAACCACACTTCCCTGCTGTGGAGCCATCCCTATCCTTTCGGACATCTATGGCTGATCTGAAAAATGAAAAGAAAAAAAAAGAGGTCAGAGATGACAATAGCCTTTCGGCGCGCTTTTGGCGTTGTTTACCGCAATTTTCATGCAAGTATTGGCGTCTCGCCTATTGCAGCATATCTCTCGGGCGCTTGTACGTAGCCGTGGGATCCGGCTCGTACAGATTTAAATTTAGTATTATGTCATTATTTGACGTATTTATTTTGGAAAAGAAATTTTCAGCTAAATTTTTAAAGTGCTCTTCGAGGAGCGGTAACTTTACTGCAGCGTGTAAGTCTGCGATTCTAATAAACATTGGCGCGCACAGTATTCTACGGAGGCACGCATTTTGAACTATTTGCAACTTATTTAAGTGGCAATGCGCCGCTATTCCCCAACTTGGGCAGGCGTAGTCCATAATGGGCCTAATCATGGCTTTATATAAAAGTAGAGCATTCGCTGTGGACAGCTTGCTTCGCTTATGTAATAAGCTTCGCAACATGCCCAGGCGTTGCCAGGCTTTGCTAGCGACCGCGTCCGCGTGCTCGCGGAAAGTTAAAGCGCGATCCAGCGTGATGCCGAGGTACTTTGTACTGGCGCGCCATTCAATGTTCGAATTACATAGCGCGAGCGGCCGCGGCTGGTCGTATTTGATTCTGCGTGTGAAGAGCACTGCCGTGCTCTTTTCCACGTTGACTTTGATACGCCAGCGCTGCAGCCACTCCTGGATCTGTAACAAATGTAAATCCAAATATTTAACGAGCAAATCGATTCTTTTGGACGTGGCAATTACTGCCGTGTCGTCTGCATACATGGCGAGTTCTGTTTGGATCGAGGTGGGTATATCGCGCACGTACAGGCAGTAGAGCACAGGGGAGATAATGCTCCCCTGAGGCACGCCCGCCCGTATGCGGCGGGTAGTAGATTTCGCGTGCAGAACCGTCACTTGAAACGATCTGTTCGCGAGGAAGGAGTGCACTAGGCGTACAATATAGGAAGGGAAGTTGGCTTCTATGAGCTTGGCGAGGAGGCCGTCGTGCCAAACCTTATCAAAAGCGCTGGCGACGTCCAGGAAAACTCCGCCAGTGAATCGCCGCTCGTTAAAGTTGCGCCGAATTCTGTCAACTATGCGCACTAGCTGATGGGTGGTGCTGTGGTGCGCCCTGAAACCAAATTGTTCATTATTAACAAGGCCGTGCTTTTCGGTAAATTTTAAAATTCTCTTAAGGAGAATTTTCTCAAAGAGCTTGCCGAGCGTGTTAAGAAGACTAATTGGTCTGTACGACTGCGGCAAACTCTTATTCTTTCCGGGTTTAGGAAAGTTTAGCACGTGTGCGTGTTTCCATTGCGCCGGAAATAGCTGGAAGATGAGAATTGCGTTAAACAAATGCACGATATAGTTTATGGCACTTTGCGGGAGCCTTTTCAGAGCTTCGTTTCTGATCCCGTCCGGTCCCGGAGCTTTTCCGCTCCGTAGTGCTGCGATGGCGTCGGTCACTTCTGCGACGTCCGTTAGCTCCGGCTCGTCGGCGGGGGCGTGCAGGGCCGCTGCGACGGTGCAATGCACGCTCTCGGCGTGCTCCGCAGGCGGCTGCTCCTCGACCGGCTGGAATTGCGATTCGAGGGAGTCAGCAAAAAGCTCCGCTTTCTCCTCGTTCGCCTCCACTTTGTCGCCGTTCGCGTTCTGCAGCGGCGGGACTGAAACAGAAGATTTTGTCAAAGTTCGCGTTAGCTGCCATAATGAACTATCTTCCGGCTTTAGCTTTCTCAGTAGGTTTCCCCACTTCGAGTTTCTGTGTTCAGTTAAGGCGTCGTCTACACGCCGCCTTAACTGATTCAGAGCAAGCTTGTCTGCCGGGTGCCGCGTGCGCTGCCATTCCCGTCGCGCCACGTTTTTGCGCTGGATCAGCGCGATTATACGGGGGGGTAGCTCCGCTGCTCGCTGCTCGTTTCGCCCGGCGAAGGCGGCCGCATTCAGGCTATCTGAAATTGCCTCCGCAAGCTGTTTTGCCCCCGGCTCGATCTGCTGCGGGTCTGAGATGGGCTCCGGTTCCGGGAGGCGTTTCTCCAGTTCCTTCTGAAACAGAGACCAATTAGTGCGTTTGCGGGCGGGTGGAAGCGCTAATGAAGTTTGCAAATCGCTGCGTCCTATTTCGGCTATGACTGGGAGGTGGTCGGAGGAGAGCTCGCAGGCTGTGGTGAGGTTAATTGGGGCGCCAAGATCGCGGATGACGGCGATGTCCAAGACGTCCGGCCGTCTTGCGTTGGCGGGGAAGTGCGTGGGTTGCATCGGGCCTATCACCTCGTAGCCGTGCGTTTCCGCAAAGTTTTTCAGCTGTCGGCCACGAGGCGAGGTGATGCGGGAATTCCAAGACGGGTGTTTCGCATTGAAATCACCCGCCAGGAGGGTAGGGATGCGGGCGAGCGGCTCCAGAAGAGCGTCGAAATCGCTCTGCTCTAGGGACGCATTTCGCGCCGGTGGAATGTAGGCCGAAATGATACGCAGCGGGCCCTTCTTCATCCGGACCGCAACCGCCGTGGCCTCGATGTACTGGAGCTGCGGCAGAGCTAATTCGTGATGCGCGATGTCGCGCCGCACTAAAACTGCCGTTCCGCCGCCCGGGTTTGCATTCGGGAGCCGTGCTGATCTGTCTGACCTGTAACAAACGTAGCCAGGGAGAGAGAAGCGATGCTTAGGCTGAAGATGAGTTTCGCCTAGCATCAGAATTGTTAAATGATGCTTTGCGGCGAATGCGGCTAGCTCCGCCTGTTTGTTCCTGCTTACGATACCGTTGCAGTTCCAAAAGGCGAGCGAGAGGCGAGCTGGAGCTGCTGTAAGAGAATTGGTTTGTAAATTATTTTCGATGGCCGTGTCAGCCATCACGGGGCGGGGGAGGCGGGGGCGGGAGCGGCCGCTCCCTCGATCGCTGCGCCGGACCGACCTGCGTGATCATGTGCGTGCTGAAGCAGCAGCTTCATGACCACCTGCAGCATCAGCCTCGGCCAGTCGCTCGGATCGCGTCCGGTGATGGTGCGGGTGATATAGCGGATCGTCATGAAGGGATCCACGTTGTTGAGGGCCAGATCCTCGGAGATGTCGTGTAGAAACTGCTTCTGGTCTTCCCAGGAATAGGAAGACGGGAAGTTCAGCTCGTCTCTTCTGCACCCGCGTCGTCTCGCGGGCGGGGGTGGCGATGGAGGCCCTCGTTGCGTGGGTTGGGAGGGGCGGGAGGGGGCGGCGGGTGGAGAGGCGGGGGCGTCGTCGGCCACTGCGCGCGCGTACGTGCGCAGCTGGCGGCGTGGGCCGCGGCGGCGGCGCGCGCGGCGCGGCGTGCGCTGCGGGAGCGGCTGCGGCGGCGGCGATGGGCTGCGGCGGCGCGGCGCCGCTCTCTCCCGTGAGGGCGAGCGGGTCGACGCCGTCTCGGCGCTTGAGGCGCGGCGGCGCTCGATGTAGGCCCGGCGGGCCCGATCCTGCTGGCGGCGCTGCTCTCGGCGTCTCTGCGCCTCGTCGCCCCTGAAACAGCGGCGCTGGTACTCGGGGCATCCCTTGTACCGAGCGCCGTGGTGGTCCGCGCTACAGTTAGCGCAGCGCCGCGACTCCACGGGCGGATTGTCCCCGAGGGGGCAGGCCGCCGTGTCGTGCGCAGCGCCGCACTTCCCACAGCGCGGGTGGCGTGCGCAGTGCCGCTGCACATGACCGAAGTCAAGGCAGTTGCGGCACTGTACGGGTCCTCTCGGCGGCCGATACCGCTCCACCGAGATCTTGAGTCCTCTTAATTCTCGTAGCGCGAGGATCCTGCGCTGGTCCGGCTCGTCGGGCAGCGTGACGAGGACGAGCGGAATCGGCCGTCCTCTCCGCCCGTGCTTGCGGCTCGTCAGCCGCTCCGCCTTCTCCGCCTGAAAATTCAAACGCCCGAGGGCGGCGATTAACGAAGGCGCGTCCGTAGTTAGCGGAACGCCGCGGATAATCACCCGCAGCTTCCGCGCATTGCCCGTGGAATACGTGTGGTATTCCAAGGTGCGCTCACGCAGTACGGAGACGGAGGCCGTATAATCCTCCATCGAGGCCGTGCGGAGGCGTACGGCTTCTCCGGTCGCTTCTGCAACGACCGGTTCGCCGCAAACCTCTCGCAGGGCCTCCAGAAGGGCGAATACGTCCCCGCATCCGAACACGTGGATCGGGGGTGGGCGTCGCTGGCGGCGGACGAGCGTGAATCCGTCGTCGTCCTCTTGCTGTACTGCTGTGGCGGCGTCCGGCGTCGAGGCCGGTGAGCCGCTCCTTGCGGCGGTGGCTGGCGTCGGCGGCGATGCGGTCGCCGCTCGTTGGGGAGCGGAAGGGCCGCTCCCATCGTTGGACCTGCGGGCAGAAGCAACGCGCAGGTTGTTACATATCCGCTCTGTGGACGGGGTGGCCATGCGCAAGCGCTTTGGCGACCCCGCATGTCGTCGTGCTCCGCGTCCGCGGCTGCCGCTTTCGCCCTCAGGCGGAGTTAGAAAGGCGGCGCCCGGCGACGCTGCGCTCGACATTTCCTTACGGCCCGAAGGCCTTTCTAGCTTTGCTCTTTTTACGGCCCGAGGGCCTCGCTCGGCTAAATGCTCTTTATTAGTCCTCAAAAGGACTGTTGCTCCCTCGCTGCTCTCCACAGGAACGTCAGTCCTCTTCGGCGGTCAGCTTCGGAATCCCACGCGCTCCTGCTCGCTCAGGGAGGAGGGAACAGGGACGCTCTCCGCCGTCCGCCTGCTGCGCTCGAGGTGCGCCGCGCGCTCCTCTCGCGCCACGTCGGCGGCCGTCGGCTGGCGCTCCCGGGTGGGGCGGGGGCGTTGGTCCAGGGCGTCGGCGTACGACCGCTCCTGGCGTCGCTGCTTCTGCTGCGCGCGTTTGCGTTCGCGTCTGGGCGAACGCTGAGGCCGCGGTGGCGGCGTGGGCGTAGGGCTGCGGCGGCGCGAAGGTTCGCGCTCCCGCGAGGGAGAGCGCGACGCCTCCGACTGCGTGTCGGCCGCTCTTCTCTGCTGTATGCGGGCGCGTCGCTGGCGGTCCCGCTGCTGCCTCTCCTGCCGCTGCTGCTGAGCCTTGCTTCCCCTGAAACAACGGCGCTTGTACTCGGGGCTACCCTTGTACTTCGCGCCATGGCGTTCGCCGCCGCAGTTAGCGCATTTGCGCTCTTCTACTGCTGGGTTTTCACCCAGCGGGCACTGCGCTGCGTCGTGCAGTTCCCCGCACTTCTTGCAGCGCGTGCGGCGCTTGCAGTTTCGTGCCACGTGCCCGAAATCCAGGCAATTGTGGCACTGCGTGGGCCCGCGCGGCGGGCGATACATCTCCACGTGCACGCGGAGCCCACGTATGCTCTTTACCTCGCGGAGCGCCCGGTGGCGCTCCGTGTCCTGCAGCGTGGCGATGATGAGAGGCAGCGGTCTGCCCCTTCTACCCGGCCACTGGCTGATGAGCCGCTCTAATTTCTGCACCTGAAAACCGATAAAATCAAGGTTGTCGTGCAGACTTTGGAGCGAGAGTTCTAGAGGTATGCCCCTCAGGACATACCTCAGCACTCTCGCGTTTCCCGTGGAGTACGTGTGGTACTCCACGGCTCTCTCGTCCAGGGCGGCGAGAACATCACGGTGCGCCCCGAGGGACTCGCACCGAACCTTTACAGCGTCGCCGGCCACCTCCGCGGTGATTTCGGCATCGCCGCAGGCCGATCTCAAGCCCTCGAGGAGCCCGAAAATGTCTGCCACCCCGTACAGAAAGATAGGGGGTGGGCGTCGGCGTCGTTGTACGAGCGTGTACTCGTCTTCCTCTTCTTCTCCTGCGCTGGCTGCGGCGGCGGCGTCTGCAGGAGGTGGCGTCGCGGCTGCAGCGGGCGGCGTGTGGCGCGGCGAGGTGGCCGGCATCTCTCCGCCCTCGGTTTTCCTCCTGGAAGCAGGAGAATTATTCGAATATATACGCTCCGTTGACGGGGAGGCGAGGCGTCGCTTCGCTCCCCTAGCGCTGCCTCTTCCCGCGGTTCTACCGCGCTCGCCGTTCTCGTCCCCGTGTGGGGTGAAGAACGGCCGCGCGGGAGACGACGCGGGCGTCGACATTGCTTTTCTGCCCTAGAAGGGCGGCTACACTATTGCTCTGAGTCCTAAAAAGGACTATTTGCTTTTTGTAGACCGGAGCTCTTCCAAGATGCGTCCGCTCCCTGCGAAGGTTGCGGCCAGAACCGTGTCAATCAGTGACACTGCGGCGCTACGCGCCCGGTGATTTATACTATCCCGCCTGGGCTCTCGGGAGGGGCAGGTGCGCTGTGATTGGTGAAGAGGTCTCCCTGTTTGGCCGGCGGTCTGGGCCAACCTGGGCCTTGCGCCAGACGTCCCCGTGGTCGGACGGTGTTGAACAGTGGGCCTAGCGCCAGACGTCCCGGTGGTCGGACGGTGTTGAACAGTTTCCTGCCGGTCCCGAACAGATGGAGCGAGGGATTTCCAGGCGTGGTTAAGAGCGAGGCCTGCGTCCGCGTTGATGTTTTGCGGACATCTGTGTATTTCTAAAGCCTCTTTTATGCGTCTCGGCCAGTATCGGTTTTCCTTGTGCAGGAGCCGAGTCTTGTCGAAGTCAATGGCATGTCCCGTAACCTCCGAGTGGTGCGCAATAGCAGAACGGTTGGTGTTGTTCTTGTTGTAGTGGGCGATGTGTTCTTTGAGTCGCTCGGACACAGAACGCCCTCTTCCCGCAGAACTTCAGAAGCTCGAACACACATTCAGGGCCAACTCCAATTCCCAAACGGCGATCAAACGAGTGCTTGCCAGCGTTACGGGCCACTCCGGAGGTCGCCTTCGTACCGACGGGCGCGGTGGCTCCGAAGGCCGCGGCAACGCCGAAGACTGTCACGCCTCTTCGGAGATAGAGGATATTTTATTTTTTTAAATGGAAACTCAAGATTTTTGAAATTTTCTCTCCATTTTTTCCCTGGATGGCGCAAAAAGCGCTTGAACTTGCGTAAATCACATTTTCGTTTAACTCAATGGATTTTTGAAAGTCATAGGAGAAGAAAAAAGTTGTTGGCGTCAATGTTACCTGTGACATGTCCACAGTTTAAATCCTTCAAATATCAGGATTATGAAGAATAAAAATGGTGAATGTTTATGTGGGGAGGAATTTTTCGATTATTAATTATGTTGCATAATTGTTTGTCTGTTTTTTATTATTTATTGTAGTATATAATTTATTTGCTTTTAAGTTCAATTCAAGCCTCCGTGTTGCAATTACGTAAACGTACATTCAAGTATATGTTTTGCATAGTTGGGCGTAGTTCTCTTAGTATATTAGAACAGGTCACTTCTTTTATTATATTTCGAAAATTTAAGATCTCTATACAAGATTTCTATGCAGATACTAATTTCTATGCATTGCGATACTAATTTCTATACAGATTTAATTTATTCAAAAACAAATTGCTTATCTCATTGGCATCATTGCCGTTATATGTACATCTCTTTAATTTGCCACAAGAGACATTCATCCAGAAACTGTATTTAGTATAATTTGTGAATGAATATTTAAGTTGTTCAATATTAAGAGGGCAATCAATAACTTCATTAAATTGTGCTATGTGTTTAGACGTATGAAAACCAGTGAAAACGAGGAGAAGTTATTCATTTCAATATGTGTAATGATCCATGGTTGAGTTGGAATGGGTCATAAATCGTAATGGTCATAATGCTGTACCACAGAGACTGAAAATTTTTATAAGATAATTTAGTTTCTTCAGTCGCCCTTGATGGCCAAATTTCTCAGAATAGCAAGCATACTGTTGTGGTTTCTTTAAACTTTTAAAACCAGTTCTTCAAATTGAAGTAGAAAGTCTCTTAGACAAGAATTAGGGGATCTATAGACATCAATAATTTGTAAGCTTCCTGTTATTGTTCTGGTGTTTATAATAGTTCCTGAACACTTCAAAAGACATCATGATAATCATGAAGACCAGATAATCATTATTAAGACAAAGTGGACCAATCAGGAAGCCCAAATATATTAATGAAGACTTCATGATCATAATACACATCAAAACTACTTAGTGCATTTGCCTATAATTGCAATTCCACATCTCGAGACGGACTCTGAAGTATTAGGAAAGTGCTCCCGCAGTCGCCGAGAGCAACACTACGCCCTTTTATGCAGCAAAAAACGTGAATTAAAATTGAAACTTTTCCGGTAAGGAAGATTCATATTATCGACGTCGGTGTCTATCAAGCATACGATTTCTAACGACAATAAACCACCAAAAAATCAGGAAAAGTCTGATTTCTGTGTAAATTAAAGCTACACAAAACCAGAGGTGCTACCGCACGTAATTTCTCTCATTATTTCTAAATTTGCTATTTCCGGATATTCAGAATGTTCAACGAAAATGAGATACGTACAGTATTCCTTTCAGTGACCATTTTATGTGTGGAAAATATTTGAAGAAAAAGTTTGCAGCGGTTTATGTGAAAATATTTTTCAGTAATTCCTTGAATATCAAGAACAAATCACGCGGAAATTACTAGTTTCTTTAAACATCTGTACATGACCTCTTTTAAAAAGCTGATTTTTTACATCAAAGGCACAAATCGCCATCTTCAATATTGTCGTTATGAAATATTAACATTTTGCAATTTTCGGATCGGCAAATTTAAAGCGTTTTCCGAAAATGGAATTGCACCATACTTTTTACCGTCTCTTGATACATACGGTGTGAAAATTTAAAGAAAAAAATTAAATAAGATTTTTGGAAACTAGTTTTTGTCTTTGAAAAAGACCAATGTGATATGAATAAACACGTTAGAAAAATTACCATATCTAGAACTCAATATTAAGCCAAGTTAAAAAACGTCCAATCCTCTACATTTAAAATAGAACCCATAGAAAACTGATTCTTTGAAGTAACAACCAGAAATTTTGCTGATCTTAGCGATCTGAACACAATCTTATTACACAGAGAAGAACTATGCAAAATATATATGAGAATGTCACACCTTGCTGTGTGAAAAAAAGGTGGCTGCAAGTTTCGTATTTATGGAGTTGGAAGCAAAAAAAGGGGTTAATGATGGGCATATATATGGTTGCTATTTCAGATATGGAAGGGGTGTGGGAGAGGTGGCTGCAAGTTTCGTATTTGTGGAGATGGAAACATAGATTGGTTAGGTGGTGGATATAGTGATGGATAGGTGTGCTGTGGTTTGAAACTTTGGCAGCAAATTTTCTATTTGTGTAAATGGAACCGTAGACTGGGTTAGAGGTGGGTATAGATATGACTGCGTGTGCAATCGAGACCTGCAAGTGTCGTATTAATGGAGACAGAAGCATTGATGGTGGGTGGTGGGTATGGAGGCCACGAAAATATTAGACTGGTTAGTCGTGGGTATAGATATGACTGCGGCGGCTATGTGAACACGGAAGTTGCAAATTTGTCATTTGAGGAGATGGAGGCGTAGACGGAGTTAGTGGTGTGTATGGGTGTGCTCTGTGTGGCTTGCAAGTCTTGTAATAGTGGAGATGGAAGCATAGATGAGGTAGGTAGTGGTTATGGTGAGACCTAGGTTTGCTATGGGTGGAAACGGTGGTCATATCTGTCGAGATGAAAACGTTCAAGGGGTTAATGGTGTGTATGGATATGTCTGTGTGTGGAAACGGTGGTTGCAAGTATTGTATTTGTTGAGATAGAAGCATAGACGGGTCTAGTGGTGGGTCTGGATATGGTTGCGGCGTCTCTGTGTGGAAACGGGGGTGCATGTTTCGTATTAGTGGCGATAGAAGCATAGTCGGGGTTAGTGGTGGGTATAGATGTATTGTTGCGGTGGCTGTGAGGAAATAGTGACTTCAAGTCTCGTCATTGTGAAGATGGTTGCATACCCGAGTCTAGTGATGGTTATTAATATGTGCAGAAACGGGGGCCGCAAGTCTCATATTTGCGGAGATGGAGTTGGTGGTGGGAATGGATATGGTCATGGTCGCTGTGAATATTTACGATGGCTACGGTGGTGTGTGTGTGTGTGTGTGTGTGTGTGTGTGTGTGTGTGTGTGTGTGGGTGAGTGTGGGAATTAAGTTTGCAAATTTTGGATTTGTGAAGATGGAAGCATGGCAGGGTTAGTGGTGGGTATGGATATGGCTGCGGCGGCTGTGTGTGGAAAATGTGGCTTCTAGTTTCGTATTTGTGAAGATAGAAACATAGACAGGGTTAGTGATAGGAATGGATACAGCTGCGGTGTCTTTGAGTGGAAATGGGTGCTGCAAGATACGTATTTGTGGAGATGGAGCGGAGACCGGGTGTGGTGGATATGGACATGACTGCAGAGGCTATGTGTAGAAAATGTTGCTGCAAGTTATATATTTGTGAAAATAGAAGCATAGACGGGGACAGTGGTGGCTATGGATATGGCTGGGAAGGCGCTGTAGGAAACGGGGCTTGGTAGACTCGTATTTGTGGAAATAGAAACGTAGATGAATTGGTGGTAGGAATGGATATGGGCACAGTCGCTGCGTTTCTATACATTTCGCTACGGTGGCTGTGTGTGGAAACGGTGGTTGCGTGTTATGTATTTGTGGAGATGGAAGCAGAAACAAATCTAGTGGAGGGAATGCATATATTTGCTGCGACTTTGTGGAAAAGGTGGCTTCTAGTTTCGTATTTGTAGAGATCGAAGCATAGACGGGTCGAAAGGTGCGTATGGATATGGCTGCAGAAGCTCTGTATAGAAACGGGGATTGCAATTTTTGAATTAGTGATAATGAAAGCATAGCCAAAGTTAATGGTATGGATGTATTGTTGCCATGGCTGAATGGAAATAGGGGCTGCAAGACTCGTATTTGTGGAGATGCAAGCTTCAATAAGGTTACATGTAGGTACGGATGTGGCTGCGGCGGCCCTGTAGGGAAACTCGGTTGCAAATCTCGTATTTGCAGGGATAAAACAGTAGTTGGAGTTGGTGGTGGGTACAGATATTACTGCGGTGGCGGTGAATGGAAATAGTGGCTGTGAGTCTCGTATTTGTGGTAATGGACGTATAGACTGGGTTAGTGGTGGGTATGGATACGACTGGGGTAGCAGTGGGTGGAAAATGTGGCTGAAAGTCTATTTGTGGTAATAGATGTATGTAAGGTGATTGTGGTGGGTATGGATACAACTGCAGTGGCGGTGGATGGAAACAGTGGCTCCAAGACTCGTATTTGTGGTAATGGAAGTTGTTAGTGGTGGGTATGGATACGGCCGTGGTGGCGGTGGGTGGAAACGGTGGACGCAAGTCTCGTATTTGTGTAATGGAAGTATGGAAGAGGTAGTGGTGGGTAGAGATACAGTCGGTGGGTGAAAACGGCGGCATCATGTTTCGTAATTTTGGTAATGGAAATATAAAAAGGATTAGTGGTGGGTATGGAAACGGCTGCGGTGGCTGTGGGTGGAAACGGAGGTTGCAAGTCTCGTATTTGTGGTAATGGTGGTATTGAATGTGATTGTGATGGGTATTGATACAACCGCGGTGGGTGGAAACAATGGCTGCATTCTCGTTTTAGTCTTTATGAATGTATGAAGGTGGATTAGTGGTAGGAATGGAAGCGGCTGCGAAAGGGGTGGGTGGAAATGGTAGCTGAGAGTCTCGTATTTGTGATAGTGGATGTATGAAAGGTGGTACTAGTAGGTTGGGTATACCGCTGCGGAAGAGGTGGCTGCAAACGGTTGCTGCAATTCTCGTTTTGTGGAAACAGATGTATTTAGGGTTGTAGTGGTGGGTATGGATGCGGCTGCGGGAGGAGTGGGTGTACACGGTGGCTGCAAGTCTCGTTTTTGTGGTAATGGATTTAGGAAGGTGGCAGTGGTTGGTATGAATTCGGCTGCGGGAGGGGTGGGTGGAAACGGTAGCTTCAAGTCTTGTTTTTGTGGTAATGGATATATGGAAGGCGGTAGTGCTGGGTATGGATACAGGTGCGGGAGATATGGGTGGAAACGGTGGCTGCAATTCTCATTTTTTTGATAATGGGTGTATGGAACGTGGTAGTAGTTGGTATGGATACGGGTGAGGGAGGGGTGGGTGGAAACGGTGGCTGTAATTCTCGTTTTTGTGGTAGGATGAATTGAATGTGGCAGTGGTGGGTATGGATGCGGCTGCTGTGGGTGTAAACGGTGGCTGCATGTCTCGTATTTGTGGTAATGGATTTATCAGAGGTTGTTGTGGTGGGTATGGATGCGGCTTTGAGAGGGGTGGGGGAAACTGTAGCTGCAAGTCTCGTATTTGTGGTAACGGATGTATGGAATGTTATTGTGGTGAGTATGGATGCGGCTGCGGTGGGTGTAAACGGTCGCTTCCTGTCGCGTTTTAGTGCTAATGGAAGTATGGAAGGTAGTAGTGGTGGGTATGGATACGGCTGCGGGAGGGGTGAGTTAAAACGGTGGCCGCAAGTCTCGTTTTTGTGGTAATGCATGTATGAAAGGCGGTAGTGGTGGGTATGGATACGGGTGCGGGAGGGGTGGGTGGAAACGGTGCCTGCAAGTCTCGTATTTGTGGTAGTGGAAGTAAGGAACTTGGCAGTGGTGGGTATGGATACGGGTGTGGGAGGGGTGGGTGGAAACGGTGGCTGCAAATCTCGTTTTTGTTGTAATGGATGTATGGAAGGCGGTAGTGGTGGGTTTGGATGCGGAGCGGTGGGTAAAAACGGTGGGCTGCAAGTTTCGTTTTTGTGGTAATTGATGTATGGAAAGCGGTAGTGGTGGGGACTGAATACGAGTACTAGAGGGGTGGGTGGAAACGGTAGCTTCAAGTCTCGTTTTTGTGGTAATGGATGTATGGAAGGCGGTAGTGGTGGGTATGGATACAGGTGCGGGAGATGTGTATGGAAACGGTGGCTGCAAGTTTGGTTTTTGTGGTAGTGGATGAATGGAAGGGTGTAGTGGTGGGTATGGATTCGGGTGCGGGAGGGGTGGGTCGAAACGGTAGCTGCAAGTCTCGTTTTTGTGGTAATCGATGTATGGAAGGCGGTAGTGGTGGGTATAGATACGAGTGCGGGAGGGGTGGGTGGAAACAGTGGCTGCAAGTCTCGTTTTTGTCGTAGTGGAAGTATGAAAGGTGTTAGAGGTGGGAATAAACTCGCCTGCGGGAGGGGTGAGTTAAAACGGTGGCTGCAAGTCTCATTGTTGTGGTAATGGATGTATGAAAGGCGGTAGTGTGGGGTATGGATACGGGTTCGGGAGAGCTGGGTGGAAACGGTGGCTGCAAACCTCGTTTTGTGGTAAGTATGCATGGAAGGCGGTAATGGTGGGTTTGGATACGGGTGCGTGTGGGGTGGGTGGAAACGGTGGCTGCAAACCTCGTTTTTGTGGTAAGGATATATGGAAGGCGGTAGTGGTGGGTATGGATACGAGTGCGGGAGGGGTGGGTGGAAACAGTGGCTGCAAATCTCGTATTTGTCGTAGTGGAAGTATGAAAGGTATTAGAGGTGGGAATAAACTCGCCTGCGGGAGGGGTGAGTTAAAACGGTGGTTGCAAGTCTCGTTGTTGTGGTAATGGATGTATGAAAGGCGGTAGTGGGGGGTATGGATACGGGTTCGGGAGAGGTGGGTGGAAACGGTGGCTGCAAACCTCGTTTTGTGGTAAGTATGTATGGATGGCGGTAGTGGTGGATTTGGATACGGGTGCGGGAGGGGTGGGTGGAAACGGTGGCTGCAAGTCTCGTATTTGTCGTAGTGGAAGTATGGAAGATGTTAGAGGTGGGAATAACTCGGCTGCGGGAGGGGTGAGTTAAAACGGTGGCTGCAAGTCTCGTTGTTGTGGTAATGGATGTATGAAAGGCGGTAGTGGTGGGTATGGATACGGGTGCGGGAGGGGTGGGTGGAAACTGTGGCTGCAAGTCTCGTATTTGTCGTAGTGGAAGTATGGAAGGAGTTAGAGGTGGGAATAAACTCGGCTGCGGGGAGGGGTGAGTTGAAACGGTGGCTGCAAGTCTCGTTTTTGTGGTAATAGATGTATGGAAGTCGGTAGTGGTGGGTATGGATACAGGTGCGGGAGATGTGGGTGGAAACGGTGGCTGCAAGTTTGGTTTTTGTGGTAATGGATTTATGGGAGGCGGTAGTGGTGGGTATGGATTCGGGTGCGGGAGGGATGGGTCGAAACGGTAGCTGCAAGTCCCGTTTTTGTGGTAATCGATGTATGGAAGGCGTTAGTTGTTGGTATGGATATAAGTGTGGGTGGGGTGGGTGGAAACGGTGGCTGTAAACCTCGTTTTTGTGGTAAGGATGTATGGAAGGCGATAGTGGTGGGTATGGATACGGGTGCGGGAGGGGTGGGTGGAAACTGTAGCTGCAAGTCTCGTATTTGTCGTAGTGGAAGTATGGAAGGTGTTAGAGGTGGGAATAAACTCCGCTGCGGGAGGGGTGAGTTAAAACGGTGGCTGCAAGTCTCGTTGTTGTGGTATTGGATGTATGAAAGGCGGTAGTGGTGGGTATGGATACGGGTGCGGGAGGGGTGGGTGGAAACGCTGCGTGGAAGTCTCGTTTTTTGGTAATGGATGTATGGAAGGTGGCAGTGGTGGGTATGAAATACAGCTACGGGAGGGGTGGGTGGAAGCGGTGACTGCAAGTCTCGCATTTGTGGTAAATGGAAGTATGAAAGGCTCTTGCGGTGGGTGTGGTCACGTCTGCGGGGCGGTGGGCGGAAACGGTGATTGCAAGTTCGTATCAGCGGTAATGGAAGTATTGGAGGCTATTGTGGTGGGTATGGATGCGGCTGCGGGGGCTGTGGGTGAAAACGGTGGCTGGAAGTTCGTATTTGTGGTAATGGAAGTATGGAAGGTTATCGTGGTTGGAATGGAAACGTCTGCGGGGCGATGTGTGAAAACGGTGACTGCAAGTTCGTATTTGTGGTAACGGAAGAATGGAAGGCTATTGCGGTGGGTATGGATACGGCTTCGGGGGCGGTGGGCGTAAACGGTGGCTGCAAGTTCGTATTTGTGGTAATGGAAGTATGGAAGGTTATCGTGGTTGGAATGGAAACGTCTGCGGGGCGATGTGTGAAAACGGTGACTGCAAGTTCGTATTTGTGGTAACGGAAGAATGGAAGGCTATTGTGGTGGGTATGGATACGGCTTCGGGGGCGGTGGGCGTAAACGGTGGCTGCAAGTTCGTATTTGTGGTAATGGAAGTATGGAAGGTTATCGTGGTTGGAATGGAAACGGGCTGCGGGGCGATGTGTGAAAACGGTGACTGCAAGTTCGTATTTGTGGATATGGAAGTATGGAAGGCTTTTGTGGTGGAAATGGATACGTCTGCGGGGCGGTGGGTGGAAACAGTGGCTGGAAGTTCGTTTTTGTGGTAATGGAAGTATGCAAGGCTATGGTGGTGTGTATGGATGCGGCAGGGGGGGGGGGGGGGGGCGTTGGGTGGAAACAGTGACTGCAAGTTCGTATTTGTGGTAATGGGTGTATGGAAGGCTATTGTGGTGGGTATGGATGCGGTTGCGGGGGCTGTGGGTGGAAACGGTGGCTGGAAGTTCGTATTTGTGGTAACGGAAGAATGGAAGGCTATTGTGGTGGGTATGGATACGTCTTCGGGGGCGGTAGGCAGAAACGGTGACTGCAAGTTCGTATTTATGGTAATGGAAGTATGGAAGTCTATTGTGGTGGGTATGGATGTGGCTGCGTGGGCTGTGGGTGGAAACGGTGGCTGGAAGTTCGTATTTGTGGTAACGGAAGAATGGAAGACTATTGTGGTGGGTATGGATACGGCTTCGGGGGCGGTGGGCGTAAACGGTGGCTGCAAGTTCGTATTTGTGGTAATGGAAGTATGGAAGGCTATTGTGGTATGTATGGATGCGGCTGCGTGGGATGTGGGTGGAAACAGTGACTGCAAGTTCGTTATTGTGGTGGGTACGGTTACGGCTTCGCGGGCGGTGGGTGGAACCGGTCACTGCAAGATTCCTATTTGTGGTAATGGAAGTATGGATGGTGTGTGTGGTGTGCATGGATACGGCTGCGGTGG